>CAHIKZ030002019.1:550000-680000 GCA_903632075.3 Acanthosepion pharaonis
AAGCGTCATTGAGAGAACTGAATAGATGATGTTCTTTTAATTTAAAGCGATCGTGTGTTTTGCTGTTTGTGTAAAAACAAAATAAAATTAGAATCAATATTTCCTCTGAACTGCAAAGCAATTCTTTATTGAAAAGTGAACATACCAGAAATTTAAATCATGTTCTTAAATAGCCTCGGCTGATCGAGACTTACATATGGCATGGCATCAAACAAGTTCAGAAATGTCTCAACTGTCAGCAGTATGTAACTGCTTTCACAAGTCAATGGTTAAAAATAGCTTCGATCTAAAAAAAAAAACCCTATGTCTTAGAGAGGGTCAAACATCTTCGATCCTTGTGGACTGGTCTCCACGGAATCACAAAGAACTGTATCAAATAAGAAAAACTTCATTATTTTAGGACTTTCAACAGTAGCAACATATAGAATGGATAGCACATGAAACTCGAAGAGAAAATAATGACATAATCAAGATATTGACGTCCCAAACTACTCGGAAGAAAAATAAAGTTGAAAAGAAGGACTTAAGACCCCTATTTTCATCGTCCTGGGTATGACGATAAACTAACACCAACAGGCCTCTGATTAAAAGGATTTTAACAGGAAATCTCTTAATACATTCTAAGGATCCAACCAGGCGAGGTTAATAATATCTGTCAAGAACTGAAATGGATAGCAACATAGGTTAAAACACTATAATAATATAAAAAAATAATAGTAAATAATCAAAAATACATTTTAGAAAAAAAAATGTCCAACAATACATTCGACTCGCGACAAAACAAAACTTTACGGATTAAAACCTGATCTACAAACCCATAAATTTCATACGAATCCTGAAAAGAATTAAATAGCCCATTAAAGTTTATGCCAGAAAAAAAATAAACCTATTTTTTTTTATCGTCCTAATTCAATGACGATAAAAAACATCGGTCAATGAAAGCCGAAAGGCCTCTGATTAAAAGGATTTGAGGACGTAATGGAAATCATCTCTTTAAATGCTGTTGTTCTTAGATTTTGTAATCCAACCAGTAACGAGGGTTAACAATATCTGTCAGACGCCATCGAATATCCCTATTTGGCAAATAGATAATAAACCTCCAACCACCGAATAGTCAGAAGGTTAGAAAACATCTGAATAATAATAGAAAAATAGATTTTTATAGTAAAAATAGACTAGAAAAAATACGAATTTTAGAGGAAAAAAAATAAAGCGATCCGAATAGTAATACATAGACGAACTCGATCCGAAAAAAAATCCTCTTTAAAAAAATATCCGAATAATTTAAAACCTGATAGATCGAAACTTTTTTGGAGACTAGAAAAGAATAAAATATTCATTAGAAATACGAATCTATCCTATTAAAATAGCGATCGAATTAAAGAGGATAGACTAGAAAAGCGATCCGAATAATAATAGAGGATAGACTAGAAATAGATCCGAATAAAAAAAGGATAAACAAGAAAAATCCGAATAGTTTTTTCTGAAAACGATCCGAATAATAATAGAGGATTCCCTAGAAATAGCGATCCAATAATAATAGAGATAGACTAGAAATGGATCTGAATGTAATAGAGGTCAATGAAAAGTGATCCGAATGTAATTTTAGAAATGAATGTAATAGAGGATAGACTCGATTGAATTTAATAGAGGATAGACTGAAATCGATCCGAATAATAATAGAGGATAGACTAGTCGATCCGTATTAAGAGATGATAGACTGCTCGATCTGAATAGTAATAGAGGATAGAAATATAGCGATCCGAATAATAATAGAGGATAGACTAGAAATAATCCGAATATAATAAGGATAGACTAGAAATTGATCGAATAATAATAGAGGATAGACAAAAACGCGATCGAATAGTAATATCCCTAGAAATAGCATTAATATTATTTGAGGATCGATAAAAAACGATCGAATAGTAATAGAGGACCGAATAGTCGATCCGGAATAATAGAGGACTAGAAATAGTATCCGAATAATGAGGATAGAGAAGAGAAATAGTAATAGAGGATAGATTAGAAATGGTGATCCGAATAGTAATAGAGGATAGACTAGAAAAAGCGATCCGAATAGTAATAGAGGAAAGACTAGAAATAGAGGATAGATCCGAAATAGTAATAGTATAGGATAGACTAGAAATAGCGATCTGAATAGTAATAGAGTATAAATAGCGATCCGAATAATAATAGATGATAGACTAGAAATAGCGATCCGAATAGTAATAGAGGATAGACTAGAAATAGCGATCCGAATAATAATAGAGGATAGACTAGAAATAGCGATCTGAATAGTAATAGAGGATAGACTAGAAATAGCGATCCGAATAATAATAGAGGATAGACTAGAAATAGCGATCCGAATAATAATAGAGGATAGACTAGAAATAGCGATCCGAATAATAATAGAGGATAGACTAGAAATAGCGATCCGAATAGTAATAGAGGATAGACTAGAAATAGCGATCCGAATAATAATAGAGGATAGACAAGAAATAGCGATCCGAATAGTAATAGTGGAGAGAGTAGAAATAGCGATCCGAATAATAATAGAGGATAGACTAGAAATAGCGATCCGTATAATAATAGATGATAGACTAGAAATAGCGATCTGAATAGTAATAGAGGATAAATAGCGATCCGAATAATAATAGATGATAGACTAGAAATAGCGATCCGAATAGTAATAGAGGATAGACTAGAAATAGCGATCCGAATAATAATAGAGGATAGAGAAATTAGATCGAATAGTAATAGAGGATAGACTAGAAATAGCGATCCGAATAATAATAGATGATAGACTAGAAATAGCGATCGAATGAATAGGATAGACTAGAAATAGCGATCCGAATAAATAGCGATCCGAATAATAATAGATGAAATAGATCTGAATAGAAATAGCGATCCGAATAATAATAGATGATAGACTAGAAATAGCGATCCGAATAGTAATAGAGGATAGACTAGAAATAGCGATCAGCTATACACACGCTACCTCCCATATATAAGTTTCCTCTATGGTCACGTGGTCTATTTAATTCAATCATGGGATCGATTGTACTCAAACTAAAGTGTCGGCAGTGACACTTTATTCTTTTATAACAGTTTCCTTATAAGGAAACGGATAATATTAGCATAAGACATTTTTCTGAAGGACAGAAAATTCTGCTAAAAAGAGAGAAAAAATTAAAATCTTCTTTATTAAAAATCCTTTTGACTCTAAAGCTTTTAAACCAACTTCAGTGTTATTGAATATGCCGTTTCTTTAAATACATCTATGGCTTCTATAATTCGCTTGCCTCACTTAATTGATTGCCTGTTAAGTATTGTTTATCAGATAATGTAATACAAAAGGCATTTAATTACTTTAAAAGAAAGTCAGAGTTTGTTTCTTTATGATATTTTTTTAATTTATTTTACCTTTTTTTCTTTCTCCTAACGCTTCAACCTTAGAAACGAACAATATGGCTCCCAGAGTAAAGCTCGCGTATCGAAGAAGTAATCTGGGCGACATTTGGCCTATTTCACTCTTGTCTGGATTACAAAACGTATTGAAAACTGTTTTTGATGGCCGAATAAAATAAGTCTCCGGCTCAGCTTCCTGATATTAAGGGAGCAATCATCTTAATGTCGGGAAGTCGCTGGGCCATTATGCCTGTCTTATGTCGGGGTATTGATGATAATTCTAGCTTCGGGCTCCATCAGTCACGCTTATCAGTGTAAAAGCCCGGACGTGGACGGCTTCCTGTCAATGTAAACGAGATATGCGTGAACGAATGAATGTAATTAGAATATTAAACTTTACTGTGGCAGTAGTGGAAGTTAAAAAAAATAATAATAATGATATTTTTTACAAAAACTGATCAGTAGAAAAAATAGTATTATAATAATAATTTATTTTGTTTTAGAAAAAATGAGTAGTGGAAAATAATAATAATAATAATAATAATAATAATAATAATAATATACTTTTTAAATATGACTAGCGGAAGATATCTTGACCTTAGGTTGGGACCACAAGGAAATGGGTATACAATAAAAATCGATGATGATGATGATTATGATGATGGTGACAGCAGCAGCAGCCTTTAATACAACGTTAAAAAACGAATAGTTATCTTATTTGGGATTTTATTGATATTTGACCATTACCCAGTCAGAATGATTTTTTTTTAAGTCCGTGATCAAACTATCGACTGGAATCACAATTCTGAGTTGTTTTAGCTAATATAATAATTAAGATTATTCATTGTTGCATTGTTATAATCCTGTGACCTGACTCTACTGGATCGTTTTAGGAAAATAGGAAATTGCCATTTTCTTATTTTAATCATTTCCCCCCAAGCAATGCAGTAAACCGCTAAGACGCAAGGGAGTTACTGAGTCTGAGAGAATATGAGAAAAACAAAACACTATTAAGGAGAGAGAACAAAAAAGAAGAGGAAGTAAGAAGATAAAGATTGGTATTGCATTTAAATTTTTGAACATCGAAATTGATTAGAAAAGCAAGAAGCTTGGAAGAGAGTTCCAAAAACAAAAAGTGCGAGAAAAAGGTTAGCATAGAACTTACGATTACATCTAGCGGCCATTTTAACTGTAAAATTATTAGCTTCTGCCGCCAATCTAGTACGGTTCATAAAGCCGAGGTAACATAGAGGGAAGTTCCTCAGAATAAGTATCATGAAAGTATTTATAAAAAAGGAAATTATGTTACGGCAATGAGAAAGTGTCTGAAGCCAAGATGCCAGATTAGGACTAATAACAATGCAGATTAATGTTGTTGTACTTTGGATTGTATCAAGCATTTTTAAATATATAGAAGCACCAAAACCAAATGTGGCAGCAATATTCAAAGCATTTACTGGGAGTAAATGATTACAAAGACACTATGGCGATTTCTTACTATTTCGGTTTCGAACGTCTACTCTGCAGTGCCGATTAAGCTAAATGACATTTCCAACACACAATATAATAAATATCGTTCTTATGTATGGCACCTAGAGTCTTTGAATTTAAACGCAGTATTAGACTGGCGTCGAGATCTCATCAATTTACGGCTCAGCTGGTCAGATCTAAGCGTAAGTTCTATGCTAACAGTTTCTTTTTCGCACTTCTTACTTGTGGGAATCACTTCTGGCTCCATGCTTTTCAGCCAGCTTTAATCTGCAAAAATTTAAATGCAATATCAATCGTTGTCTACTGTTCTCCTGATTACTCTTTTACTTTTCCCGCTCATTATTAATGTTTCTGTTTCTTCCACACTCAGTAACCCCTTGTGTCTTAGTGGCTTTACTGCCTTGCATGGGGTGATTCCGATTAGAAAAATAAAAAGAAGTAATAGAAGATTCTAATCTCGGATGTTATATCTGCAGTACCGATTAATTTAGATGACATTCCCAACATGCAATATAATAAAAAATACATCACAAAACAGGATGCCTGGTACGTTACTATATTGCTACGCTGGTTTCGAAATAGCATTACGTGCTATTTAGTTTATAACACAAATGCAAGGGACCGAAATTTCACGGTGTCTTGAAAAAGGTATATATATACATCAACACGTTTCGTGGAGACGCATAAATATGTCTACATCAATGGAAGTTAACAAACGCGTCATCCTAACAATATTGTGATTTTACAAGATACAAACTTGTTATTGAGAAGAACTCTTTTTTTTTAACCCATGGACAGGGAGTTATTCTTAGGGAACACAATATGAAGTAGAATTGAGTCCATTGCTCGGTCAGCTGTTAAGAAAGTTGATTAACTGCGTCGTGCGAGACTATTTCTCTTTCTTGAATCTATCTTAAATATCTATAAGTCTGCCATTCGTCCACGCTTAGATTATTGCTGCCACACATGGCTCGATGCTCCTGCTATATATTTAGAAATTATTGGTAAAATCCAAAGAATCGGCTATATTAATGGTCTTGATTGCCTCGCTGTGTTGTTTCTATAAATACTTTCATGATAATTGTTCAGATGAGCTCTTCTTTACGGTACTTAAGGATTGTTGGGGTGGGGTGGGGGATTACTAACATTATTTTGTTTAGTTTTTTCTAAATAGATTTGTACTCATATTATAAATATTCATTGGGGTGAGTTTTTAAATTATTGTTTTATTCCCCTCCCCCCACAGACAATGAATTGTACATATGGAGACTAGTTAGGATTTACATAGAGACAATGAGGTATTATGGTGAATGTAATTGGAACGGTAAGTACGCATGCGTTGTTTTGCTGTTAGGAATATTATGGTATTTTGGGGCCAGTGTTTGTGGCTAGCTAAGTTTAAAGTTAAGACAGAAGAAGACCATCTTTTTCCCACTCCCCATTTTTAGCCTTGTGCCACATTTTCTGTATTGAAGCGGAAATAAATATCGTTCTTATCTATGGTACCTAGATTTTTTTTTTTAATTTAACCGCAGTACTCGACTGGCGTCGGGATCTCATCAATTTACGGCTGGTTAGATGTAAGCGTAAGTTCTATGCTAACAGCTTCTTTTCTCGCACTTCTCGCTTGTGGAACTCCCCCCCACCCCCACCCTGGCTGCATGCTTTTCAGCTAACTTTAATCTGCAAAAATTTAAATGCAATGTCAATCGTTGTCTTCTGTTCTCCTGATTACTCTTTCCTCCTCCGGCTCATTATAATTCTTCCATACTCAGTAATCCCTTGTGTCTTAGTGGCTTTACTGCCTTGCATGGGGGGATTCCGATTAGAAAAAAAAAAGAAGTAATAGAACATTTAAATCTCGAATGTTATATTATTGAGTTTTCTAGAACTTCCCAATCATCCTGTATTGTTGAAATATTAAACATATCTCTCTCAAAGCTTTCTCTCTTTTTCTCTGTATTTAAGAACCACTGCAAGCAGGACATTATGTCAGGACTTCCAAAACTCGAAATTCTATCATCAGATTTTCCATTTGGTCTTAAAGTTTTAAACTTTACTAGGGAATGTAATCAGCAATAACACATTTTTTAAAGCATTTCACCCCAAGTAAGGTGGGATGCCATTAGCACGCAAGGGGTTCCAGAGAGTGGAAGCGAGAGTAAATAGGCGTGGAAAGGATAAAGAGAAGGACAGGGAATAGATCAAGGCATCTGGAGGTGTCGAGTGACATTATATTTGAATAGTTAGAGATTATACCTATCAGGAAAACAAGTAATAGGAAGGGAATTCCACATACGAGAGGTGCGAGACATAAAGCTAATGGAGTAAAAGAGATGGCTACATTTACCCGTTTCGACAGTGAAAGCGCGGGGCCGAGATGCCAGCCTAGTAGCACGTTTAAATTCAGGGAAAGTAGCTCGTCGGGGCAGTTACCGTGAAAGTATTAGTAGAAAAGACAGAGGGAGGCGACGGCACATCTGTGAGAGAGCGACTGTTGACGAGATGCCTGGTCAGGGCCAATCACATTGCATATCCGTCTCTGGATTTTGTCGAGGACTTTGAGGTAAACAGCGGGACAAGCTTTCTCTAGGGCTTTATAAAATTACCAGAAATCTATAGAAACACACAATACGTTTTTTTATTTTTTACTCTTCAATATAATTATTTATTTAATATGTTAGGGTATATGTAAAAAAAAAAAAATACGTAATTTATCCTGAAATATATATATATACGAAATTAAAATATGTAATTTATGCTAATATATATATATATATATATATATGCAGAGAGAGTGAAATTTTCTAAGCGTAGCTCAAGTACCCTCACAAGATCGAAAGTCCCCAATGAGAATCAAACTCACTCTTCAATCATAACGGTTCTAGCGAGACAAGCTTGCTAACCATTAAACCAGGCCGAAGTGGCCATGCTAAAATATATATATTCTATCACATATATCACATTCTTTGGGTCTGTCACTGGATCTAACCAACGCCTTTATCCACTGTGCCATGCGTCCTTGAGGACATCTGGATATGAACTTCTGAGTATTATAAACCTAATGTTTTCAGCAATCATTTTTTACCAGTGCTCATATTGCAATTTTGCTGTTATCATTGCATGTTTATCCACTGTGCATGAAGGCGTTGGTTAGATCCAGTGACAGACCCGAAGAATGTGAGTTCAGTACCCGGTTAAGGAAGTGGAGAACTTTCAGAGGGAAAATTAGCAGGAGATAACTGATAACTGACACCCATCAATCATGGCACGTGGAACTAGAACAGTCTACCCCAGTGATCGAAATAAAGGGTTCTGTTCGAAATTCCAACCACCTGAAGAAGGCCGGAGCGAAACGTTGTGACAAATATGGCGACAAAGATGAGGACAATAGTCCGACTAATGTAAATACTGTACATAATACCTCATCTCAGAAATATAGACAGACTCAGAAAGTTTTATTTATGCCCTCACCATTTGAGGAAATACAACCTTCTTCCTCCGATTTCAGACTGAAAGTGGGGCTCATTTTCCAACCTTATAAAGTTCAAAAGCATCTACGCGGCCTTGTGGGTGTTGAATTATTTCCCATCGTACAGCTCCTTTCCCACAAATGCAACGCCACAAGCCTATCCCTTTTTTATCTCTATTCCCATGGAAAGTCTTCTGAGAGGGGTACATTTCATAGTTCCACTAGTTTAAACATTCACAGCCAAAACTCGCTATGCCACGTACACTGGGAAATATCATCCTCGTCCCTTTCGTGATCAGTGAGTTCCATTCGGTGAGCTACGCCAAAAAATTGCTACTCTGTGGAACAACCTCCCAAGAGGATGCTTCCCCGCTCACTATAATTTTAACCTCTTCAAGTCGAGGGTCAACCGTTATCTTTCCTACATATCCACATAAACTTCACTTCTTACCTTCTCCTTTTACGTCGATACAATAACCTAATTAAATAACTCTACCTTGAGTGCTTTTTCAGCTTTGTTTTGGGTGAACAATTAGTATTTAAAAACACCGCACCTTTCTAGGCAATATATCAAGCAAAATCTTGCAGAAGGCCAGAAAAAAATCAAATTATGAGTGTCTCTCTGAATTATATTTTTTCTACGATTTCATTTTTTTTTAAATATCACTTCCTGAAAAGGAATTCTGGGTAGTTTTGTCTTCTAGGATCAGTTTTCCCGCTTTTATTAAAAATATCAGAAAGCTAGATTTTTTATCTCTTCATTCTTTTGCTAAACTAAGATAATTTTAGTAGATAGATACAAATTTTAGAGTTTACAGAATAAAAACAAAATTCAGTCATCAAGTTCAAGGAAAGTTCGTCTCATTTTTATGTAACTGACAGAAAAAAAAATTTGTCTGGTGAAAATTGTCAGGTATAAAAAAAAATACAAGTTTTGATAATATTTCCAAAGGAGTTTTAAAAATTCATAAGAAAGCCATTCAAGCATATATATTTTTTTTTATATTTACGCTGCTCGCTTGTTATTTAGTGTGAAGAGGAGAAGTACAACTGAAACAATTACTTTCCTATAGACAACCATGTAAAGTAATTATTTACTTGGACCTTTTATGGTACCTAAGATAACTGAATATTTTCCAGCGGTGCTCGTAGTTCGAGGCCTGGTTAAAGAGGAAATCAAGATGGCCGATATTCAAGGTAGACCGGCATATAGACAGCATATTATTGCAATGCATTTATTGCATCTGATTATTTTTATTATCACCATCTGCCAGACATACAAAAACGAAAATATATATATATATATATATATATATATATATATATATATATATATATATATATATATATATAAAATGTCTCTCCATTTCAATTTAAGTTTTGAAAACGATAGAGCTGGGAAACTGTTAAAGTTACTCTAAATAAATACTGTTAAAGATTCTGGTTGCATTGTCTTCTTCCTATATATAAGGAATTAATAGACCCAATACAAGGCTCAAGATCCACTCAAGGTAGAGAGTGATGTTAAATGGGCGTCAGAAAAGGCAATAATTGAAGTTTATGGGGTTATATGGGAAAGATCAAGATTGTAATGTTTGGGAAAACATCCTGTACCAGTTCTTGGGAAGAAGCACTCCGGGTGGATCTTCTTATTAATGGGATACGAAGGGAATGGGAGTTCATACTTGTGTATGTGGTATGTCCCAGTTGCATGGGTCAGGGCTGTTGGGACCAAGGAATGCAGCACCTCAAAACACATGACATGGGAATAGCGATAGAGTAGCTAAAGTCTATGAGAAAGAGGTTGTAGGGTGGCAAAAATAATTCATCACCAATAAGACGGCGTAGATGCTTTGGAACTATATCAAGACAGGCAAACGAAGATTGGGTAGCTCCAGTCCAGATATGGCAGTAAAATTCGATTTTGGTCAGATCTGGCTCTGGTGCAAATAGAGTATAGCAGCGGGAATCAGATACTTACTCGATGCCATGAAGCAACCATTTTCCCAGCATCTTTAGCCATATAGCGTATATATGAGTTCCACTGAAGGTTTGGGTCTTCTTGAGTTCAAATAGACGTTTATGGCAAGGGACCTCCTTGAGAGAAGACCCATCCATCATGATAGGTGAAAATTCAGTGTCTGCTCAGTGGTGCTCGAACAATACTAGTTTGGTCTTGGACGTATTGAATTTTATAAGCCAGATCAACCTCCATTGAGTTATCAGGGCTAGGTAAGAGAAGAGACGAACTGCTAGGTTCAGGTCATCCAGACCTTGGGACGTGCACACACCCGACATTATTCATTATTTCTCATATATATCATCAAAGAAAACAATTCCACAGTCGCTGTACACTTCAACCAACCGTTTCATAGCATTGAGGGGATCTTGATGCGTGCTTTTAGCATCTTCATTCAACGGCCGATATGAAAGACGCAGATGGGAGTTGAAATATATTTTCAAAGTGAAATCACAAGTTGAGGGACTAAACAAGGATTTGTCCTTACTCAACGAATATAATTTCCACAAAAAACGCCCTCTGGCCAACAACCACATACCTCGGAAGAGTGAGTCCCACTTCTTTGTTCATTCCTCGTCTCGTTGAAAAGGGACACAGGCGTGTCCTAAAATTCCGACTTTAAAATCTTTCTCTTCGTGCTTCAACTTAGTCAAAAGGTTAATATATAATAAATAACATCAAACTTATTGCTAATATTGTTATCATTTTGTTGGCTTTTTATTCCTCAAATTTTATTAACTGGCCTATTAAATCTCTCTCTCTC
This sequence comes from Acanthosepion pharaonis, assembly GCA_903632075.3. Taxonomy (NCBI): domain Eukaryota; kingdom Metazoa; phylum Mollusca; class Cephalopoda; order Sepiida; family Sepiidae; genus Acanthosepion; species Acanthosepion pharaonis. The sequence goes on from CAHIKZ030002019.1 coordinate 561,155, forward strand.
TATATATATATATATATATATATATTGTTTATTATTTTATTACTTTTATCCACTAAATATAACTTTAAAGATATATATATATATATATATATATATATATATATATAACATGATAAATTAGAAAAACGTGGGATAGTCAGCGACAAAGATGATGAAAAGAAAAAGAATACAGATCAATTTGTTTAGACTGAATTTTTTTTTTTTACAAAATATTCTTTCAAAAATTTTGAAATTACCAGCGTCTCTCGTTTTGTCCGCATGTGTAGACGTGACAACATCAACAAAGACCAATCCGATGAAATCCTGACGTCACAAAAAACTTTTTCCCAATTTGTTATAGTATTTTTCTAAATCCTGTTTGTTGATATATAAAATTATACAAAATTATATATCGTTATATCATTATATATGTCTGTGTGCGTGTGTGTTGAGCGCGTGTGTGTATGCGTGTTTTCTAAAGATGCCAAGTTTTCATGATTCTAACAGCAATGTCAGACCTAAATTCCCATAAATAGCCTTGAAATCCGATCATATTTCCAATAATATGACAGGTCAATGTATTATTTCTCCAAGCAGTAATCTAAGTACAATGGAATAATTTATGTTTAATGGCGGTATCTACTAAAAGCGGATTGTAAGTTAAATGCAATCAAAGCCCCCCAGTGGTCTGTGTTAAAATCAGATAAAAGTCAAGACTTTGAATGATTTTCAAGGTAAGTAGACATACACCACTTGGATATCTAGCACAACATAATCTTCATATCTTGATTTTTCTCCTTTGACCCCGTGCCGAACGAAGCCGATACATATGACCAATATTTAAAAAAGAAATGGGTCAAGCGAAGAACTTTTCAACATCCCCTATATACCTAACCACTAAATGATAACTACCTACAAGATAACGTAATAAACGAAGCTACGGTAAAATCAAAAGGAAACCCAGAAAAAATATATAGTATTAACCCTAAGTTCTTGGAAACAGAAAAGCTATTCACACGAAACACCATTTAAAAAAAAGAGAAAGGTAAACAGCACCAAATTTATCAAAGCTTATGTGGCGACCCAAAAAGAGAAACCAAATCACACCAAAAATAATAAGTGGTGTAAATTTTGTCCCGAGAAGAAAATAACAATAATTATCTTTCCAAATAAGCAATGTTGCCTTACTAACCCCCTCAGTACCATCCATTTACACAAGCTCGTCAGGTAGATTACGTGATGTTTCCTTCTGATCATTTTTCCTTTAATATGTCCTATGAGTATCAAATACTTCAAGCCATCTTTCCACATTATGTGACCTGTAAAATTCAACTGTCACTTTCTGATTCTAAATATAAATAAACTTTTTGTTTCCATTTTTTTTTTCTAAAACTTTCTCGTGTTCTGTCGATAGTATTCTCATCATCCTTCTGTGGAACCAGATCGTTTACCTGGAGTCTCCTCTTCATCTGCGTGGAAATTATCCAGGGTGGATACTGCCTAGCAGTTTAGCAATCATTTCTTTGTTTATAACAAACATACGGTATAGCAGAAGAAATAGCTCAACGGGAAGAAAATCATACAATATGTAAAATATAATTAAAACATGTGTCAAATAAATCGTAAGCCACAAGGCCTTTTTTTCAGAGCATGAACTAAAAAAAATGTCAAAGAAGGAAAAATTTTAAGGGTTATTTTCCTTTAAAACGTTAACTTTATCTTCCAGTTTTCGTTTAAAAGCCAACTGGAATGAGTAATTTAGCAAAACGGCCATATTGTTTACTTTTTTCGCGTGACTCTTGTTGGGAAGGTTTCGTGGACTAATTAGTAAAGCGGCGGGATTCTAGGAAATGGGCGTCGGAATTTTGCTAAAAGCCGATTCTTTTTTTTCGATCCACGCTGATAATAGAATAACGATCTGAGAGTGGCAATGAAAAGTAAAGAATTCGCTTTTATTTGGAACGAGCTTAAAATTCAAACTCCACGTGGGCTTTTAAGCTAGAAGGGCTAATTGGGTCTCAGGCCCAAAACTACAGGGACCTCTGGTCCAGCTTAGAAAACACCAATGATAATTTTAAAGAAATAGTTTTGAATTCCTCAACTCACTCCATGGAACTTCAAAATCTAACTTAACCTCTGATTCGGGCTATAAGTCCAATTCCGGCCAAAAGAACGATTTGGGCCAAAAGTCTGATTTGGGCCAAAATTTGAAAACTTCAACTTCTGACTCCTTGGCATTTTGAAGAAATAAAATTGATTTCCTCAATTCACAAAATTTTGGAGATATTTTAAACTGAATTTAAAAAAATTAAATTCAGAAACATTTTGTGTTACTGAAACTGAATAAAAATAAGTGATTTTAAAAGTTTTTAATTTATATTGAGTTTAAACTCAATATAAATTAAAAACTTTTAAAATCACTTATTTTTATTCAGTTATTTCTAAATTCCAATTTTTAACTGTTCCCTCCTCATCCGGGTACAAATCACAATGCTGGATGTTCAAGCACGACATGACGGGCAGATTTCCAATCCGGGGGTCATCTTGATTCCATAAAGGTATATATCTATATAGAGCAGGTGGTATCCCGAGTTAAAGGCGTTTCAGACACACGGACGGACAGACAGACAGAATTTGCCGTTTATTTATTTAGATAGAAATCATTTCTGTTCGTTTAAAACATCCAGCTGTCAAAAGATCGTGCAACACGGCACCATGTTTATTTAAATTCGTTCGTTTAAATTATGCAATAAAAGAAAAATAAGAAAAAAGCCTTCAAATAAAAATATCCTTATTGTTGGATTATTAAAAGCTTCCTTATTGTTGGATTATTAAAAGCTTCCTTATTGTTGGATTATTAAAAGCTTCCTATAATCGAAAATAACAAGAAACGCTTCAGAAAGGAAGAATGAGGAAAATAAAAGTAGAGAGTGAAAAAAAAAAAAAAAGAAAAATTCAGCGAAGGGAGAAGAAAGAGAAAAGACGAAGGGAAGATAAAAAGAAAAACGAAGAGAGAGAAAGAGAAAAAGAATTATAAAGAGAAGGGAGAAGAAAAGAAAAAAACGAAGTGAAGAGAGAGAAAAAGAAAGGTATTATAAAGAGGAGGGAGAAGAAAAGAAAAAACTAAGAGAAGAGAGAGAAAGAGAAAAAGAATTATAAAGAGAAGGGAGAAGAAAAGAAAAAAAACGAAGAGAAGAGAGAGAAAGATAAAAGTATTATAAAGAGGAGGGAGAAGAAAAGAAAAATCTAAGAGAAGAGAGAGAAAGAGAAAAAGAAATATGCAAAGAAAAGAGAGGAAGAGAAAAAGAAATATGCTGCGAAGAGAGAGGGAGAGAAAAAAGAAAATGGAGAGAAGAGAGAGGAAGAAAAAAAGAGTATAAAGAGAAGGGAGAAGAAAAGAAAAAAACTAAGAGAAGAGAGAGGAAGAGAAAAAGAAATATTGCAAAGAAAAGAGAGGAAGAGAAAAAGGAAAATGGAGAGAAGAGAGAGGAAAAGAAAGAGAAAAACGAAGAGGAGAGAGGAGAAGAGAAAAAGAAACATGCAAGCAAGGGAGAGGGAAAGAAAAAAGGAAAAACGAAGTTAAGAGAGAGACACAGAAAATGTAAAATGCAGTGAACAGCGGGGATCAGGAAAGCGAAAATGGAGAGACAAATGAGAAACAGAAAAGGGAAAGGGCAAAGAAGAGAGAACAATAGAAAAGGAAAAAATACGGAGAAGAAAGAGGAAGGGAAAAAAACGGAGCGTAGAGAAAATAACAGAAAAAGCAAAACACAGAGAAAACAAAAAAGAGGAAAAACGTAGATAAAAGAGAGGAACAGAAAGAGGCATACTAGAGAAGAGGGAAGGCCATAGAACCTAGACAGAAAGAGAGAAAAAAAGAAGGTGCAACTACCAAAAGGGGGAAGTGTGAGAAAGAGAAAAATACAAAGCTTAATACGAATATTAGAAAATGATCAAGGAAGAAGGAAGGGAGGGAAATGATTGTTTTTCTGCTAATTATTCTCAGTTTCTTTGGTGACGGCAACTTTTGCAATGGCGCAGAAACGTTCAACCAAAACGAGGCATAATATAATGGCAGGAGGCATTCTCACAATCATTTACAGCGAAATCAATATTTTCTACCCTGCATCTATATTTGATTTTTGTCTGATCGTTTGGCTAAAAACACAGCCTTGATTGCTTCATTGAGAATTTGAATGTCGAAGACAGACTGCTAAATATCTGATGGACTGGGACCCAATTTGATAAACAGTTTCTGTCTTAGCAGACTGAGAGGTTTGATTGCAAAAGGAGCGTTTATCAAAAACAACTCGCGTTTCAATTAGATATTCAATTTATTTAACTGGATAGACAAATACACCATTATGTTATACTTTTTTTCTGCTAGTAACAATATTTTTAGTAGTTGTTTTTCAGTGAATTTGTGAATAGATAAATATGTAAGATAAATAAATAATAACAATCAAATTGCGAAAACTTACTAGAAACTCTGACTATTTCAAGGAAGAGCAAATTTTCTGTAAAGTAAGTGCTCAGTAGAAAACTAACGCGAAAATAGTCAATAAAGCAATAAGATTCAATTGACTTACCTTTCGACCGACTTCAATGTTTCGCGCACACAACGAAATACGTTTCTTATGCAAAGTGTTTAATATCTGTCAGTAATTCTTAACGTTAAATCCGATCAGTTTGATAAGGTCAAATTGGCAGCTAATCTCAAAATTGACCTACAAATCTGTTGTTAACTGGGGCAAATAATTGCTTGTTAATTTTAACGCCTCAAAAACGAAACTGCTCTCTTTTAATCGCCTAAGAGAACCCTTTTTACCTTCTGTATGGCTGATGCTAACCTCCAGAAGAGTGATTCGTTGTGTTTTCTCAGGCTAACCTTTTTTCCGATAACATGAAATGGAATGATTATCTTGAATTAGTTGCTAGGTCTGCTGCTAGTGATCATGGTTAAATATGTGGCGCTAGACAACTTTTTTCTCGCCTGAATCTATCTTACACATTTCTAAGTCAATCATTCGTCGATGCATTGAATATTGATGTCATATCTGATCTGGTGTTTCTGCTATGTAATTACAAATTCTTGATAACATCCAAAAAATAATCTGCAATTTTACTGGTCCTAAGCTGCCATCTCGGTTTCAGTCATTTTTCCCACCATGTAACGTAGCTTCTCTGTCCCTTTTCTATAAATATTTTCGTAGTAATTGTTCTGATGGGCGTTCACAGACTAGGAATTTAAGCGTAATACAACATTGGTGGATAGGCGTCATCATTTTACATTTGAGATGGTGAGATGTAGCCGTAAGTTCTATGCTAGCAGTTTCTTCTCTCAAATTTCTCACTTGTCGAACTCTCTTTCAGCTTCTTGATTCTCAGTCAACATTCATCTTCAAAAGTCTAAATGCAATGTAAATCGTTATTTTCTATCTTCTTAATTCCTGTTCTTTTATTGTCCACTCTCCTTAACGGTGTTTTTCTTGTTTGCGGATTCTTCCAGACTCGCTAACACCTTGGGTCATAGTGGTTTTATTGTCTTGCTTGGAGTGAAATATTAAAAAAACTCAATTAATCTGTATGACCCAGATTAGCGTTGCGTACATGAAACTTTGAAGCCGATCAAAAGATTAGTCAGATCTATTGACTATTGAGCACTATGGGGAAAGGGAATTTTTAACAGCTACTACTCCTGCTTATAACGCATCGCTCTCCAGTTATGAACTGAGCGCTCTGGCTGCTGACTTGGCATTTATATACATCACGTATATAATACGTTTAAAGATTCCCTTTCTCTGCCGATCGAGTTTCCATCCCAGATTGAAGCAATATAGGTTTTTTTTTTCTTATATGTGCTTATATGTGTTGTTCTTATTCCGTATTACGGTTCATTACCAACCTTCGTTTGATTATTCTATTCAGTAACCTTTCTTTTTTATACAACAATATATATATATATTATATATATATATATATATATATATATATATATATATGAAGAAATATAGTTTTAAGGTGTGCTATATTTATGGGATAAAGTGCTCAATATCAGAGACAGAGCGCATGTAAATATAAATATAAAAGTGAACATTGAAGTCAACACTTAGAGGCGACAGGCTGTTTCATGCTAAGCCCAATCGATCCTAGCTAGATGCAACAGGACGTCTAGCCACACTGATGAGGTGTAATACAGCGAAACAATCTGTATGTGGATGACAATATATATGCTCCTGAAAAATTTATTTCGATTGAGCTCCCTGGGGAGGAAATGTGGGTTTGTAAACAGTGACTATTACGGCTAATAATGCATGACTCTTCGGTAAATAGAAATCGAGTTCTCTCAGTCACTGTGTGTTTATCTAAAAATAAATACGCTTAAATTCACCTTCATCCCTGCCGTGCGCCAACAGCGAAACAGTCCCACTGTGTATGACAATATATATATATATATATATATATATATATAGATAGATAGATAGATAGATAGATAGAGAGAGAGAGAGCGGTGGGTATTTCATTATAAACGATTCAGCCATTTTGTTTACCGTGAGGATGCAGTTGTTTAATATGTACCATCATTAATACCCGAGCCACGACCGTTTTTTCTGGATTTTATTAGAAAGTTCATTTCCTTTTCTTTTTTTTTTTTTTTTTTATTATTGTACATGTCTAAGATATCGCTATTCTCCCTGTGATAGAGAGAGGGGGAAAATTAATTATGAAATCAGAGTGAGGGATTAGAAAATCGAAAAGAAGTTCGAGATAGGAAGCAAATGACTGCTAATACGGTAAAGTGTTGTTTCCATAAAAGACCCAAGGAAAGAAAAGCTCATTTAAACAACATTGTCATCTAAAACCTTTCAGCGCAAAACTAATAACCTGATTGTTTTCATTAATAATTTATATTCAATAGCTTTTAACTGGACTGTTTTAATTATTCCAGGGAACAGGACACAAGATAAACCTATCCAAAACTGAAATAATAATTTGGAATTGGAATGAAATCACTGATATCGCGCATCGTAAATCCTTGATAAAAATCCAGGTTGTGGAATTAATAAATACTAAACACTTCAAATATCTTGGTGTATGGATCAGTTACAATAAATTTCGTATATGAGATAAGGAAATTGAACACAGAACAGGTTGTACTAGGGGTCGTTTCACCCATCACCGCAAGCAGCTAGAAAACGAAAACCTTAACCGAAAAATGATCTTAATTGTCAGGTCGGGACTTTCCTACGGATCTCACGCTTGGCGCCAAACTCGTCCAGAAATATCTAAATTGTCTGCTTTCTCAGATCAATTATTGAAGGGTGTAAGCCTGAACGAGGCTCATCCTTCATCGAACCTAGCATACTGGCGCTACATAATCACAAACAAAGAACTATAACCGATAATAGAAGTCATATCACTTGAGAAATTTAGACTGCATCAACGGCTAAAATGGGTAACACATTTAACACGAAAAGAGAATACTGACATAATCAAAAATGATGAAATTCCACACTACCCAAGACAAAAAGCAAGAAAAATTAAATAAAAAAAATTAACCACAGTACCATGTCAGTCCTGTTTAATGAAACATATATATATATATATATATATATATATATATATATATATATATATATATATATATATATAGTTATTTATATATTATGTACGCGGTACTTATTAGAAAGCGCTCAATATCAGAGATAGAGCTAACATATTTGGTTGGGTTGATGTGAGTTTGTGACCCTGGGTTTCAGATTTTTGCGATCATCAGACAAACTGACAATAGCAATGTCGTGAAACCCAGTGTCACAAACTCACATCAATCCAATATATATATATATATATATATATATATATATATATCAACCCTGGAAAGAACATTAACAGCTTTTGGATTTGAGAAACCCATTTCCCTGAAAAACTGAGACATTTTATGCTTGAACAATGTCTTGGTTCCAATTGGCATAGGAATGGCCGCAAAAAACGTCCCCCTCCTTAATCAATCAGCAAAATATACGGACGTATGCTGGAATTTATACGTAATCAATATGATAGACCACTTCTCGTTCTCATCCGTCATATTTTTGATCTTCCTTATCTTAAAGTCAGGCCGCTGTGATCACTTGTCTGTATCCCTTTTGTTGTTTAACACCATTCTTAGTTTGTGAACTTTTTGCCTCATTACTGTTACTTTGCTTACTTTTGTCTTTGTTTAGTATTGTTTTTGACCTTTCTATTCTTTTTCTTGCTATTGTTTATTGCAAACTTCGTCAGTTTTGGGGGCATTTCTGCCAATTACTTTTAAGCATAACAAATTACTCTACAAAGCGAATGCCAAATGTTTCCTTATAAGGAAACGGCTAATATTACCTTTTCCATTTGAAACTGAATTTCTTCATGCAATAAAATTAAGCACAGATTTTGTTTGATCTATTCAAAATACAAATCCATCTCTTTTCTTGTTTCAATCCATACAACATGGCAAGAAAGGTTTGTTACCTCCTGAAGAAAATCGCATCACTTCCTTGACTTTCTCGTAGGCTGAATATCATTAGTGTTTCTATTTTGAACGAAGCTCATCAAATATGCAGCCGTGATTAATAGATAAAACCTTTTATGAGGAAAAACAAGTTAGAATTCTGTTACTTGCTCGAAGCACACAGCGAGATCGGTCGAGGCAAATAAGAAAAAAAAAAGCTAACTTAGATATCATTGATTGCTGCACAAAACCGACAAAGAACAAAAAAAAAAAGCAAATGAAAAATGCATGTTAATCACTCACAAACTGATATTTCCAGTTTCCTTGACACATTGTACAAGAGTAGCAGAAGGTACTTCTACCGTCGTTGGTCTGATTGGTGGATTGGGCGAGACAGTTGAGGTTTCTTTTTTCCCCCCCATCGATCAATGTTCAAGCCCAGGTGAAGGCAAAGACTATGAATCCTGGTTTTCAACCACCTTTATCTGGAAGCCTCGAACTTGAGCTTTGAACGTGTTTCTTTCTTATTTTTAACCCATTTGCGTACTTGTAAAATCTGCTAGGTTCCCCTCCGAACTTTATCGACTTAGTACATCTATAATAAAATAAGAGAAATAGTTACTAAATATCACACTGAGATACGTAAAAAAAACCTCTTTATGTAAAAAAAACGTTATTTCTACTGTTACATTATATTAGGAACGTCTAATATTGCCGTGTCCCTTCAGGACTTTGGCGATCATGGCCCTCCATATCTTCCTATCCCTTGTAGCTCTTAATAAGTCTTGTCTTTTTGTTATTTCTCTCAAAACCCCTGTTCTACCATCCATATGCTCAAACTCATCAAGTATGTTATTCGCTACTTTTCTCTATCCATCTTGCCTTCAATATGTCCCGTGAGTATCAGGTTTTTCAAGACGTCATTCCATATTTCATACCCCAAAGATTTCAACTGCCTCTTCCTGATGATAAGTATGTTCCCCTTTTCTAATTATTTTCTCTAAAACCTCGTTGTTGTTGCTCGCATGTTTGGTCCATGGTAATCTCATTATCTTTTGTAAAGCCACATTTCTGTTGCTTCAAGTCTCTTATTCATCTTTGAGGTGATTGCCCGTCTTGCCTTCAATATGTCCCGTGAGTATCAGGTTTTTCAAGACGTCCTTCCTCATTTCATACACCAGAGATTTCAATTGCCTCTTCCTAATGTTAAGTATGTTCCCTCTTTGTTTTCATTTTCTCTAAAACCTCATTGTTGCTCATATGTTTGGTCCATGGTATTCTCGGTATCTTTTGTAAAGTCATTTTTCTGTTGCTTCAAGTCTCTTATTCATTTTTGAGGTGATTGTCCAGCCTTCATTGCCATACAAGAGGTCAGATATCATGTAACAATCCAGTATTCTTTTCTTTGTTCCTAACGATATTTTCTGTCTCTTAATGCTCTGCTTAGGTTTTGGAATGCATCTTTGACCATTCCGATACATCTTCGAATCTCAGTGGCGCACTTCTGTCTTCTGTTTAAATTTAAATTTCTGGACTTTTCTGATTTTAGTGTCTCCGATTTGTAATTTGCTTCAGACTAAATTTTTAATGCCCCCAAAAATTGTTTATTCCTTTCTTGTTTTCACTAAAAATAACATTCGACCAAATCGAGGGTATGTGGTTTCGGATCTTCGAACGTTCGATCTTCTTGCGAGGATGCGAGAGATTCTGCTTTTTCCCTCCTCGTAGGTCGGATGTCTATATAACTTCTTTTTATTTGGTTATCTTGTATGCGTATATCCTAAGTTCAGCTGAATGTACTTCCTTATTTATATTGGTGAATCTATCGACATCGTTTGAGGCCCGATTTTACACTAGGTGGCTTTAAGGGTACCTCTAAGCTAAAATGGGGTACCTAGGTCGTTTGGCATACTGGAGGTGACACCGAGTACAAAACCTACGTTGGTATCTCTTAGGATGAACCCAGTACGTACTGAGGTCAGACTTCTGGTATTTCATAATAATAATATACGATAATTTTTATTTATAATATATTTTTTTCTTTTATAATTCTTTTACATTAGATTTCAACTATCTAAATTGATTGTACGCTGTTTTTTACAGATATTAAATTTTGCCTTTGATTTTTACGCAAAGTGTAAAAAATCAGTTTTTGCGATTTTTCATCTTCCAGGTTGTAATTTTCTCCAGCCAATTTGGACTCAAATCTGGCACTGAAGAATTATTTATCAAACAAAAAATTTAATTGAACTTGGATGAAAACTGTGGCAACGCAGAAACAACATCCGATCACACACACAGACACACACACACACAGACACACACACACACATTTTGAGAATTATAGATATAGATATATATCTTTATGCTCTATGGAAATATCGATTGGCCATTTAAATATTCCAGGTACATTTTTCTTTATTAACATCACACAATTTCAAGAGAAAGGCAACCATTATTCAGGTTTGCATAATTTACCTTCAATATCTGAAAATCGTAAAAACTATTCACGAGAAAGCTAGCACACTTCTTTCCCTTCGTCTTCCTCATGATTTTATACTCCTTCTGTATTGCTTGCCAACGAAGGTTTAGAGTCCAATCTGGCAGCTTATTTGACCATAGCTGGGTCTTGTCTATGCAGCCATAACTCGGTGTCTTCGATAGCTCCTTACACTGTGCCGTCGGTAATTCTATCTCGGTGACGTTGTTGTAGCCATATCTCGATGTCATCGGTAGAGTCATATCTGGGTGTCATCAGTGGAAACATGTCCAGGTGTCGCCGGGAGTCCCATATCTCGATGTCGTCGGTAGAGTCATATCAATGTGCCGTCAGCAGATCCATATCAGTGGAAACATGTCCATATGTCGTCGGATGTTCCGTATCTCAGTGTCGTCGGTAGATCCATCTATGAGTGTCGTCAGTGGAAAGTTAGTGTCGTCGGCAGTTCCGTATCTTGGAGTCGTCGTAGAGTCATAACTATGTGTTATCGGTGGCGCCAAATGTGATTGTTGTCGTTGGTGACATACCTTTTGCAAGGATATTAGGGAGATGTGAACAGAACAGTTTCAGCCAGAGGATGCCTCGGGATGGGTTAACTGTCAACAGCTAGCGAGTGTGGTTGACTATGACAACTAAATAGTGAGTTCGATACTCATTTAGTGCATATTCTATATTAAGCGCTGATATTGTCATCCTTTTAACTTAATATCTTTTTTGTTGTTGTTTTAGATCTTTCTTTTTTAAATCCTCGATAAGAAAAAAAGTTTCCAACTATGTTTAAAGAAGACGAACACCAAACGAGTGGCGTATCCTTATTTCTTAATAACATAACCCAATTAATAGCGTCGTAATAAAAAGAAAACATCATTTCATGGTGTCTGTCAGTTTCACACCTCTGCCATCTTCAGACCTTGTACACACTGTTTACATGTATAAACACTATCTACGATACTGAGCATTCTTCTCCAATAAATATTTTAATTTTAAATATATATATATATATATATATATATATATATATATATATATATATATACATGAATTATTCACACAAAACTAATGCAAAGGTTAATGATTTAAATGGCGAGACATCCATCCGCAAACAATTCAAATAGTATACAAAAAACCTCCAGATCCGTTATGAATGAATTGATCCTTGTTTATATAAATTTCTGCCGTATTAGTTGTTATTTTTACTACAAGCTTTCGTCTGTTCCTACAGACATCTTCAGGTATATAGAATAGATGTTGTTCTTGTTTTTTCTCTTAGTAATAAGAGGACATCGAAAAATATATGTGTTATTGTATCCGAAAATGCTATTGAAAATGAGATATTGGTTTTTGAACGCGCCAAAGCAACGCTGACAACCAAAAAAATTTTTAAAGTGTTTGCGTTTATACCAAATATGGTAATGAACAAATTATTTTACTGGTAAAATTTTCTGTCAAATTGGCAATATTGTTCAAACAAATATTTAATATAATAATTTCGATGTCCTCTTATTACTAAGAGAAAAAACAAGAACAATATCTATTATATACCTGAAGAATGTCTGTAGGAACAGACGAAAGCTTGTTTATAAAAAATAACAACTAATACGGCAGAAATTTATATAAACAAGGATCAATTCATTCATAACGGATCTGGAGGTAAAAAATATTATTTGAATTGTTTGCGATGATGGATGTCTCGCCATTTAAATCATTAACCTTTTGCATTAGTTTTTGTGTGAATAATTCATGTATTTATAAATTATATATATATTTGTATATATATATATATATATATATATATATATATATATATATATATATATATATAAAATTATATATAAAAATCATCGGAAAAATTTCGTCAGGAAAGTTTTAAAAAATTTAGGTAGGTTTGTAAAAATCACTAGGTGTATCTAGGTCTGCTCTACGGTTGTATTTTCTTTTGTTAGTTAGTTGTTACTCGTATCGGGGTTTTTTCTTTTGGGCTTCAGACCTGCATCTGTTGATTTTTTTTTTTTGTCGGCAGAAGTTCATGTTTGTAGCTATTTCTTTTTTAAAAATTTTTTTTTCCTCGAGATTGATTTGATTAGCAAATCAAAAATTCGAGGGTTTTTCGAAACGAGTCTAGTTATCTATATATATATATATATATATATATATATATATATATATATATATATATATATATATAGGTATGGATTTTCCAGTATATATACCTACACTTAAACATTTTGAATTTAAAATTCAATATTATATTAAGTTCATATTAAACTTGAGCTTGGAATTTGCGTTTAATTTAGCGTTCCTCCTATGAGACCCAGTATATTGTTTACAAACAACTGTAATAAGTGTTTCATTTACCAGTTCTATTATGACGACTTATTGAAAAAATGAAACTAAGTTGCAATACAAACGTGGATATATATATATATATATATATATATATATATATATATATATATATATATCCACAGCGTGGTAATAAAATCACTATACAGTTACTTATAATAAATTGGAAATTATCAAAGATACCGTTTTTGCAAAGAAACCGAGAAATATCGATGACCTCAAGCAATTTATTCGAGATGCATTTGCAGATTTAAGCCGTCACCATCATTTGTGCCGTGACATTTGTCAAAGCGTTTTCTTACGTTGTAGAGAATGCATTGAAGCAGGTGTCTTGCAGTTCGAACAATATCAGTAATTAATTTTCTATTGTTTACCATAGCATTTTATTGTTATCAACCAGAATTAACCAGAACCATATTAATATTAAATTTATGGGCTGTTGATTAATTGCTTTGTCTTAATTGTTATTGAAAGTAATTGCATAGAGACGTTATTGCCATCCTATATATATATATATATATATATATATATATATATATATATAATCTGCAGCTGATGAAGTGGTTAGCGAATCGGAACAATAAATAAGTAAAATTTATAATGCTAGTCTAGATTGTTACATTTAATTTTACACAAAATTCCATCTTTTCTCCCCACCTCAGCTATGGGTTAAATAGTATGACGGACGGTATTTTTCAGCCTTGAAAAAAAATTCAAAAAAAAAAAGTAGAATAGATTTTTTGAATTTAGTAACGGTTGATATTTTTAAATATTTATTAATTCATTCTAAAAAGCCTTCTTACTATGGAAACCATAGACACAATGTTTACCGGGTCTTATTTATCTCTCTCACCTCTCTCTCAATATATATATATATATATATATATATATATATATATAAACAAATCCTTTTTTGGCAATAACAGTTTCGTATACAACTGTTTATTTCAAATTTACGTTTTTAAAAGTATACAGGATTTAATTTCAAAATAGAGATACTAAAACATAAAACATTACTTACTCTACTTAACTGAATCGATCGCATCTCACTTAAAGTTCACAAATCCACTGGCGATTGAACCCACTATGGTGGTGTTGATCTACGAAGCAAGATTTGTGACCAGCACTCCGAGGCAAGGCGCTCTTTTATGAGCTTAATTTAGCTTGCCAAGCAATGAGGACAAACACTTTTTTGTCATTGAAATTTGGCCTTATTCACTCTCTTTATTGATCATATTTTCTCATGGACACAATGTTCTAATCAAATATGTATTAAATATGCAAATAAAGATAAGTATTTTAGTATTTGCATAAATATTTAAGCTATTTATTAAGCGTAGCTTAATATGGATATCTAATAAGAATCCAGTTCTCTATTCAGTAGTAATTGATCCGCCTGACCAGCTTGTTAACCATTACGACGAGGCGCCGCCATAAATCACTTTGAAACAGAAATTCGAATCGGCCGTTAATATTTTTGTATCATGTTTATGACACTGAAAATAATCAATGGCTTCAGCAACTTCCAGGATCTGCGCATGCATTATATATATATATATATATATATATATATATATATATATAAGAAAAGGACAATAAGATTTACAATCCGGTGTTCTTAGTAATTATTTTATTTAAAAAAAAATCTACTGATACGAAACAGCTCCATTCCATTCTCAAGCGATTTTTTTAATTAATTTTATAAATTTAAAATTTTAGTTTCTGTTTTGAAACATTTAATTTCAAATAACATTTGTAGCGTTGGAACCATATAAAAAAAAATATAATATATATATATATATATATATATATATATATATATATATATATGTTATATGTGTGTAAAGTTTTGTTTAAACCTCTAATCTCAGATTCGTTAAAAAATGAGCATACCATGATAAAAAATGACCCAAATATAATAAAAACAAAGTCAAAATGTTTTGTTATTATTAAATGGAAAAACCAAGGAATATTTTTTATAAATTATAAGCTTTGATCCTTTTTATAACGTTCAAAATTTGGGTTAAAAATCCTGTTTTTCCTATGTATTAGTATTTTTGTGATGAAAAACACATTTATTTGGTGATTCTTGCAAAAGTCAAATGGTTGTCGGATTTTACTTACACTTTCAGGATTTATTCACAAATTAAATTATTTTATAAATGTTTCTTTTTTAGAAAAAAAATGGTAAAATTTTGTTTTTTTACATCTAATTATCCCCACCCACAACTTATTTAATTTTATGAAATTTTCGAAATTTAATTTCTGTCTCAATATTTATATAGTCATTATACGCATAACTCCTTGGAGAATTGAAATAATTTTTTTATATTTATTTTTGTAAAACAGGGCCCTAAAATTACCTAAAATTTACTCTGAACAGAAAAGTAAAAATGCAATAAAACTAAGATATTATTTAATTAGAAAAGTTTTTAATTGCTTTTATGAATAAAATATATTATGGACTATTGTCTTAAGAAAAAAATGGATAAATAATACACTTTTACAAGAAATGTTTTCATTTTTTTTTAATTTTAATTAGAATAATTTAAATAGTTTTAAATCTTTTACATTTTTGTATTAAATTATACCATTTATTTATTTATTTTATTTATTTATTTATTTATTTTGGTTTTCCCGTTTAATAATAACATAAAGATTTTGACTCTTTTTAGGTCAAAACTAGATTTACTAATCATTAAAGCCTACTACAATTCTGCGAATACCAATATTTTAAAAAGAATTTTGAATTTGTGTGTGTGTGTGTGTGTGTGTGTGTGTGTGTGTGTGTGTGTGTGTGTGTGTGTGTAAAACATATAAAAAATAAATATGACCTCCATCCTGGACATTATCAAAAAATAAGAGTAATAATTATAATAAATTTAAAGTCAAGGTACTTAAAATTCAATAATACATTACATTACGGAGAATATTTTCCTAAATTTTTAGATCAGTTATATAAAAACAATTATATAAAAATGGTGCTCACGGTATATTACTCAAGTAATTTTTACAGATATGTCCACCGTAGAAAAAAAAATTAGACAAACTTCCGTCTGTCAATCAAGCTGTCAACACCTTAAATAAACACATACCTCCGTGTTAAAAATGCATTTCGGCGATATTTTAAACTACAAGTAAATAATATTTGTTCTAAATAAGAGTAATAAAATATTCCTCAAATAAAGTTTCAGACAGGTATATTTTATTTTTTAAAGATGTTTTAATAAAAAGAATTACATTGCGATGACAGATGACAGGCTAAAATGGTGCTAAACTGAGCAATGTTTAGTGATTTCAAAGCTAAACCCGCTTCCAGTCAATTTAAATTAGTTTTGAAATACAGCAAAGTATTTTGCTTATTGGAAATATTAAATTTAATCTATTAGCTTGTAATTAAAACTAAAATAAAAACATCAAGAAAATTTTATTCACTTTTAAAAATTAATTTTAAATCTTAGGTTTCTTTGGACAAAACTTTTATACCACAGAATTTATACAGTTTTAAAAATGACGGAGTACATTATTTTTCTTTCAAAGGAGCCTTTTACGTCCAATACTTCTTCAGAAAGATCCTTCTTGTGTGTTAACATCATTGTTATTTTGTAAATTTTTTAACTTATTACTGATGCTTTACATCGTTTTGTCTTGGATATATATATATATATATATATATATATATACATATATATATATATATGTATGTATGTACATACATATATATATATATATATATATATACATATATATATATATACATACATAATGTATATATATATATATATATATATATATATATATGTAATATATATATATGTGTGTGCGTGTGTGTGTGGATAGATAGATAGATAGATAGATAGATCCAAGACAAAACATTTACGGTTTTACAGGCTGTTTACATCAAGCTTCATCAACCGACTTTATGCAGCCAGAAGGAGAACTTTCTTCGTTCTTTGTGTCTCATGAGTGGGTTGTAAGTACAATTTTTTTTTCTGTTTTCTTCTCTTAATTTTATTAAATAGCTCATTTACATCGATTTATGTTTTTTTTTTTCTGTTTTCTTCTCTTATTTTATTTAATAGCTCATTTACATCGATTTATGGTTTTAGTCATGAATTTATTTTAGTTGTGGATCCTTATTTACTCCCCCCCCACATCCATGCATTTTTTTTTCATTTTAGTCGTTTTTGATTATTTTATTTGTATTTTTTATTTTATTTTACTTTTTTTTTTGTTTTTTGTATTTTGAAATTTTTTTATCAACGAATCTTTCTGAAGAAGTGTTGGACGGAAAGGTTCTTTCTAAAAAAAAAAGAATGCGCTCCGTCATTTTTTATATATATATATATATATATATATATATATATATTCAATAAATTAAGAAAACTTCACGCGACTCGTATTGAAATCCTAGTCAGGGCCAGTTGTTTGATAAATCTGGTTCTGATGAGCGTTTCGATGCTAAACTTTTGAGTTGGCTAACCAGATAAGTCACTTGAACTTTTCTTAAGGTATCGAATATTATAGCTCCAGTTGTTTATTGGACACTTTTGGGCAAAAGTTCTGCTCGACTGAATAAAACATGTAAATAAACATGAAATTTTCATCATTTTCATGTATTTTCTCAATTTTATTATTATTAAATATTAAGTAGTCCTGAAAATGTTCTCAAAACGAGGAATTTCCATCGGTCATTCGTGTGTGTAGATAGATAGATAGATGTGAGAAAGAGGAGAAGGAAAGAAATAGTGTCTGTGTAAGTGTGTGCAAAGTATTTCTGTTCGTGTTTTCACATATGTTTGTGTATTGTTTTCTAATGTGTATTTGTCTAAGTATTTACGAAACATACCTTCGTCTAGCAGAAAACGTCACGTGCGAAGTTCTCCTCGAGGATCGAACTCTCTATGACAGTGAATGGCCTCGTCCGACTAGCTTGCTTGGCCATTAATCTATACCAGTCGCTCGTGTTTGTATAGAGACGACTATTACTAATGGACAATGTATCTCCTTAGAAAA
The DNA here is from genome assembly GCA_903632075.3 of Acanthosepion pharaonis. Lineage (NCBI taxonomy): Eukaryota > Metazoa > Mollusca > Cephalopoda > Sepiida > Sepiidae > Acanthosepion > Acanthosepion pharaonis. Next base: position 579,478 of record CAHIKZ030002019.1, read on the forward strand.
GAAAAAAAAAAAAAAAAAAAAAAAAAGAAAAAAAAAAAAAAAAAAAAAAAAAAAAAAAAGAAAAAAATACTTACTGGTTCTTGTAAAAGTTGCAGGAGAGGAAAAAAAAAAGACACGAAATCCTCGTTTTTTTTTTGTTTTTTTTTTGGTTGGTTTTGTTTTTGTATCGTAAGTGAAATCTCGTAGTCAGACGTACTTTTCTTTTTTGTTTTTTTTTTTTTCCTTCTTACTCGTTGTTGACTATCACAGCTCTTTCTGTACAACTAGAAAAGAACCACTTCAAGTGATGGTGAAGTTTTCCTGATTCGCTAAAGAAATTACAACAAAAAATCACAACGACATCTTTGACATTTCCGACAATACTCTGTCGCATGTGACACGTAAAAATATATTCTTTTAAAATGTTTCATTTCCCGTTGTACTCGGTGGTAGTTGCCAAAAATCACCGAATATGCTTCTCATTTTCTTTGTTTATTCATTGAGTGATTCATTTTTATTTGTTCTCCAAAACCTTAATAGTTTTACCAGGTAGATTTGTTACGTTTGTTAAGTCAGTTTTCACAACAGGCACCGGTGTTTTCTTTCTCGTCCGTTTCTGTAAATGAAAAAAAAAAGAATAAAAGCCGGAACAAGAGAGGAAAAGATATTGGATTTGTCAGTCTTATATTTGAGATTAAGTCTGTCGGCTAGCAAGCTGACCAAATGGCGTTCAACTTGCCAAGCTTATAACTGACTACTTACAGATCTCCAATATCTAATCATCGGGCCTGTCGTTTATCAAGACTAAAAGTAGGTCGAAACATACGTTTTAACTACGCGTTAGTAAGGATAGTCCCAGCAGTGGTGAGGGAAAGATTCTTACTACTTATGGTGCAGGTGAGATTTGCCGGTGTGCATGCAACGATCCAATGGAGCTTCGATAAATAGTTTATGACTAAGAGAATGAGTCCGACTCGATTAGCCATTGGCTTTGTCAACGTTACGTGAGAGAGGCGTTTTATATTCGGTGTGGCCTAAAAACGAAGTGGGAGGTTGCATTATTGCTATTTCCTAGGCTTAGCTTAGTTTGGGCACAAGGCCATGAATACCGGTTTCCTAGTGAAGATCCAACTCACTGCTCAGCTGTAAGAGTCAACCTTACTAGCTCGCTGGTGCGCTGAGGTATATTAGATTATACCATTTCCTAAGCTGAGCTTAGTTTTGGCACAAGGCCATGATTACGAGCCACCTAGTCAGGATCGAACTCACTTCACAGTAGTAAGTGTTAGCCAAACTAGATTGATGATCATTACACTCATGTTGAAGTACCCAGGAATATTGAATTATGACATTTCATAAGCTGAGATTATTTTGGCACAAGGCCATGAATACGGCACACTCAGAGTGGATCAAATCAACGTCACGGTAGAATCAACCAAACTAGTTCATTTGACAATATTTACATTATTCAGACTATTGTCCTCATCTTTGTCGCCATATTTATTACAACGTTTCGGCCGTTGTACGCTCCGGCCTTCTTCAGGTGGTTGGAATGACGAACTGAACCTTTTATTTCGCTCACTGAGGTAGACTGTTCTAGTTCCACGTGCCACGTTCAATGGATGTCATTTATCAATTATCTCCTATTAATTTCCCTCTTTTTTTTCTCCAAAATTAACCGGGTATTGAACTCACACTCTTTGGATCCTGTCACTGGATCTAAATGACACCTTTATCCACTGTGCCATGTGTCCTTGAAGAAGAAGGCCGGAGCGTACAATGGCTGAAACGTTGTAATAAATATGGCGACAAAAATGAGGACAATAGTCCGAATAATGTACATAATACCTCATCTCAGAAATATAGACAGATAGTTCATTTGAGTAGCAACCAGTCTACAAGAAGAATAATTCTGAATTCGAAATTATGGAGAAAGAAAGAGGAACCCCCTACTGTCTTTTCCAAGAAATTATTGCAATTCACACATAATAAAAACGGTAATCTGTAAAAAGCCATGGTCGCCCATGTCCTAAAGAAATATAACACGTAAAAAAAGTCAAGTTTACTGATTATTACTCTCATTGCCAATGGATTGCAGTGGTGGCTGAGGTAGTTGGGTCTTTTCCTACCATTGCCAGCGAACTGTTTTAAAACCATTACTTCAAATGCTATTTTTTAAAAAGTTGGACAGAACTTCTATACTAGAAAAAAAATGGCAGCATCCTTAAAACCTACTCCCCAACAATAGGTCCTGTTTCAAAGCAAGCTAATTTTCGTATTTTATTCTTCCTTTTATGTGCTCTACCTCTTCAGGACGTGTGTCAATAATGGCTCTCCACAATTTCCTATCCTTTGTAGCGCTGAGCAGTGTTCGTCCCATTCCCAATCCACCCTATCTATGTTCTATCGTCAATTTACACAAGTTTCGTTTGGTAGGTTATTTGCTGCTTTCCTCTGTTGCTTTCAATGTGTATTGTAAGTGACAATTCTCCAAACGTTCTTTTCGCATTACACGTCCAAAAAATTTCAACTGTCTCTTCTGATCCTCACATGTTATTCTCATCATCCTTCTGAAGAACCACATTTCTGTTGCCTCAAGTCTCCTCATCTGTGAGGAAATTGTCCAGCGTTTACTGCTATATAGGAAGATTGATATTACTTAGCAGTCCAACACTCATGTCTTCATTTCCAACAAAAGTTGTGAATCCTAACAGAATACAATGTGATTTTATATACGTATCGTTCACGGATCCTGATCTTTCTTTATTTATACAAAATATTCGTTGTTTTGGAAATTTTTCATGGTTGTATAAAACAGACTATCATTATTGTTTCGTCGGTGTATTGTTTGATATATTGAAAAGTAATTGTCATCTTTGATAATGGCTTATGTAAGCCGAAAGCTTAGATTGGATTTAAACATGTATCAATATGGTGATTTCCTTTCGTCTTTCAATGATAATGTTATTAAGCTTATCAGACAATATGAAAGGAATTTACTTAAAATAAATAGACAAAACTTGTCTATATTATTTAATGAAACATGCATCAATATAAATATATATATATATATATATATATATATATATATATATATATATATATATATATATATATATAACCTTGAATAAAATATTTTTTCACAAATAAACAATTATAAAAAATTTAAAATTGATAATGAAGCCATTAGTTTAAAATATGAAATATAATTTATACAATATAAATAATCGCGTGGTCATATTACGTTACGATATATTGATAATTGATTTATATATATATATATATATATATGTTTTTCGTTGACTTAATATATTTTTCTATAAACTATTGGTGACTATCATTATAAAATTCCGTATATATTTATATATTGAAATATATATATATATATATATATAATATTTATATTGATATTTTTAGATGGAAATTTAAAATGTAAAATTTTATTTTTTTTTAAAATTTTTAAGTTTTTAATAAATATATATATTATGGCTGAAATAAAAATTTTTAAAAGACATGTTTAAAATTTATATTATTATGGAATATGCATCAATATTTATATATATATATATATATATATATATATATATATATATATATATATTTTTATTTTAAATAAATATTATATCCAAATTTGTTATATTATTGAAACCTTGATCCTTTATATATATATATTATATATATATATATATATATATATATATATATATATATATATATATGATTATTAAATATTATATATTTTTCATTTTTAGATATATATATAAAAATGTATATATTTTTATATATAATTAATATATATATATATATATATATATATATATATATATTAATCAACAATATATATATATATATATATATATATATATTTTTAGATTTAATGTTTGAGAACAGATAATTAAATATTTTTTTTTTTATATATTAAAATTCATTTACTTAATAAATATATAAATTTAAATATTAATATTCATATATAAATATATTATTTAAAAAAATATATAAATAAAATTAAATTATGAAATTCAAGTATATATTTTTTTTTTATATAAATTAAATTATGTCCCATTTGAATATAGTTATAAAATGAAATTCACATTATTACGATTAATTTAGGCAAAAATGGATACATTTCTTTATAAATAGAAAAAAAATTTAAAAAAAAGCCTTGAATCATAAAAATAATATTTTATTTATATCAAAACAATCATTCTGAATATAAATCGGTTGATATATATATAAACTATAACTATTTATTCAAAGAAATTTATTTATGTTATTTTTCCCCAAATTTTTCATATATATTATAATTTTAAACGTAAAATAATTTCCAATTTTCATTTTTGAAGGATATCTTTTTTATCCATTTTTTTTCAGATTTTTCAAACAAAAAATTCTGGATTTGTTTGCATTTAGAGTTTCATTTATATTAAAAATATAAATTAATAATTAATATGACTTAAATTCAATATTATATTATTTTTCATTTTTCAAAATAATTTATTCAGCAAAAATCAAATCGGTTTTTTTTTATCAACTAAAAACTTCAAAAATGTCTATAAAACAGATTTTTATTTAAATATTTTAAATAAAAATAAATAAAGAAGAAAAATTTTTCATTCATAAAACATTTTTATTTTTCAAAATAAATGATAAGAAAAATAAATTTTTAAATATATCAAAAATGCCATAAAATTTTAAAAAATAAATAAATTAAAAATCGATTTTGAATAGAAATTAAAATATCCAAAATATAAATTATTTATAATAATTCAGATATCCATAAAAATATACAAAAAAAAAAGAAATCATCCTTAAACATTATAAGGAATATAAACATTTAAAATAATAGATATTTGATATAAAATCAATTTAATAGATATCAACCAAATATAATATCATTAATAAACAAAATAAAATATATTAAAATATATATATATATATATATATATCATTTTATATATATATTATCAATATATATATATATATATATATATTATAAAGATAGAAAATAAATAGATTTAAAATATTTTTTTATAAAATTAGGATAAAAATAGATTTTTAATTTTGATATGTTATGGAAAATGAGATAGATAAATATATATGAATAATAAATAAACATATATTGAATATATATATTATATAAATACAAATATAATTTAATTATAATAGATAAATAGATAGATAGATGAATATATAGATAAATATAGATTTGATGCATTTAGATAAATAAATAGAAAAATTAGCTGATTAAATAAAAAATAAATGATAAATAAATTTATTTTATAAATATAAACAGGTAAGATAGATAGATAAATTTTAATAAAAGATAGATAAATAGATAGATTTAAATAAATATAGATAAATAAATTGAATAAATTTATTGAATTTTAGATAGATAGATAGATAGATATTTATATATATATAGATAATATGATATATATTTGAAATAAATAAATATATATATATATATGATATATAGATAAATAGAAAATAAATAAATAGATAATATCATAAATATGAATAAATAGATTCTATTTTAAATAATTTTATAGGGAAATAGAAATTTAGATAGATAGATTATTAATAGATTCATATATAGATAAAGAAGATATTCATGACTTTGAAAGAAAATAAATGGGGATTAATGGGTTAATAGATAATTAATAGATAGATAGATAGAAATAGATTTTAATAGATTTTTTCAATTTAATAGAATATACCCAATAAAAAAATAAAATTTCAGGCAATAAATAAATTTAAACAGGGTTAGATAGAAAGATAGATTTATTAAATAGAATAAAGATTCTTCATAATAGAATAAATAATTTCCTTAATTAGATAAATAGATAATAGATAAATAGATAAATATTTAGATAGATAAATAAATAAATATATTTATTGAATAAATAAATAAATATATATAAATAGATTAAATTTATAGAATAGATTTATAAATTGAATAAATATAATATTTGATAGATAAATAAATATGATAGATAGAAATAAATAAATAATTTAAAATATATATTTAAATAAAACAATTAGTTTTTGGCTGAAAAATAAACCTTGAATGAAAAAATATAAAATTTATATATAGATATAGATATATAGATATATATATAAATAAATAAAAATATAAATATATATAAATATATATAAATATATTAGATAATAGATAAATGATTGAAAGAAATTTCATATTTTAATATATATATTATTAGATAGATAGATAGATAAATATATATATATAAATATATTTGAATTTTAAAAAAGAATTTATAAAAATAGGTTAAATAAATATATAGATATATAGATATAAATATGAATAAATATAAATATATATATAATAAATATATATAAATATAAATTTTTTATTTATAGAATATAAATAAATGTTTGATTTTATAAAATATAGATATTTTATTTATTGAATAAATATATTTATATATAGATAGAAAATAGAATAATAAAAAAAAAATATATTATAGAATTTATATTTTCTTTTTGATAAAAATTTTTTTGAAAAATCCAAATAAATATATGTTATCATTTAGATTCAAATAAAATAAATAGATAGATAGATAGATAGATAGATAGATATATAATAGATTATCTAAATAAAAATAAATAGGGTTAGAAAGATATATATATATATATATATATAAAAGATAGATAGATAGAAAATAGATTATTTAAATGAATAAATATAAACAGATTAATTTTTTGAATTTAGATAGATAAATAGAAAGAATAGATAGAAAAAAGATTCTTTATGAATAAATATAAAAGGGATAGATAGATAGATATTTGAATAAATAAAAAAATTTAAGATAGATAAATTAGATTTTTAAATTAAATTTAACTGAAAAAATTAAATAAATATAATAGTTAAAATTATGAATAAATAAGAAAATTAAAATGATAGATAAAAATAGATAATATTGTTTATAATTTTAAATAAAAGAAAAATTAAATTGATTATAGTTGAATAGATAGTAAGATAGATAGATTTAAATAGAGGAGATGGATTGATAAATGATAAACAGATTTAATTTAGAAATAGATAGATTAAATTTTTTTATTTATTATATATATAAATATAAAATAACCATATATATATATATATATATAATATAAAGATAAATAGAATTAGAATATATATATATAATAGATATATATAAAATAATCATAAGAAAAATATTTATAATATATTTAATTTAAATATAAATATATAATAATAAATATATATATATATATATAGATAGATAGATAGATAAAATTGAAAAAAAATAAAACAATTAAAAATAAACAGGATATATAGATCATATAGATATATAGATAGATATTTAAAAAGATAGAAAATAAATGAATTTTATAAAAAAATATAGATAATAAAAAAATATAATTGAGAAATAAAAAGATTTAAATAAAATTCTTTTAGAGATTTAAAGAGAGAGATAAAAGTTTAGAATTAGATTGAAGCTGAATTTTTTTAAACTAATTAAAAAAAGAAATAGATATTTATTTAGATACAATATAGAAATTTTTATCCATTGAGAAAAAATTTAAAATTGAATAAATTTTTATAATTTTTAAAATTTTGTTTATATATAAATTTTTTTTTTTATAATAAATTAAATGGACAAATTTTTAGGTAATAAAGCCAGAAATAATAAAATAAAATTTTTTAAATAGGATTATATTTGAAAAAATAAAAAAAAATCATTACATAAATAATTTATGAATTTTGAAGAAAAAATAATTAAAAAAAAAAATTAAAACGATTAAAAAAAAATAAAAAATATTGGTTATAGAAAATTTTCATGGAAATCAATGGAAAAAACAGAAAATATAAAAAATAAAATGAAAATTTAAAAAAGAAAAAAATTACAAAAAAAAATTAAAAAAAAAAACAAATTTTTCCATACACATGAACTAAAAAAAATATATATATCAAATTGATAGAAAAAGAAAGCCAGATTAGTATTAAAAAATAATTCATAATATCTATATATTGATGATACATAAAATAATATATATATATTTATATATATATATATATATATATATATATATATATATATATATTGTAACAGCAAAAAAAAATCATTATAACAAAAATGTAATTTCATAATTGTCCATCCCACAAAATGTTTTTTTTAAATAAAAAAAAAAACACTAAACTAATTGATTTTTTTTTTTTCCAGGTTTTTCAGATAAGACGTTTAGCCATCTTGACACCATTTTGTCGTAAGAATCACTGAAAAAACCCTTTGAGTTATTCAGCTAGAAAAAGAACAGGTTAAAATTTTTGTGTCAGCCCCACTATGTTTCCCAACTGAGCAATGGTGAGAGGAAAAAAGATCATTCAGGCCTTCAGTAATGGTACCAACATTCATACTCTGGCTTCCATCTTCAAAGTCCATTCAAGAACCATCAAGAGAACGGTGAATAAGTTTTAAAAAAAGAGGGAACAGTTGAGAGGAAAAGTGGATCAACAGATCACAACAAGAGGGATCATCATTTCAACTTAGAACTAAAGTGATCAATTAGAAAAGATCCAACTCAATCCTTAAGACGCTTGGCACGTGAGGGAGAAGTTTCAGCTATGACAGTTCAAAGAGCAGGGAAAACAGACTTAAAAATGAAATCGTACGTGAAACTTATGAAGCAACTTGCTACTCAAGGACAGAAAGTTAGAAGGTTAGAGAGGGCGAGGATCATCTTGAAAATAATTTGGAAAATATATAAATATATATATATATATATATATATATATATATATATATATATATATATATATGAAATTTTATTTCAATCCTTCATGAGCTTCCGATCCTTAGCTATGATTAATTAATGATGAACATGTCATTTTTTCGTTTATGATCGATTTCATCACGATTCTTCTGTTAACCTTAGAGAGTAATTATACATTCTTATTACTCAAACTAGAGTCCAACAGGCTTATAAAAACCCAGGAGAATTCCAGTAAGATATCTGTAATCATTTCTAAGATACAACGGTTCAAACTTAATCTAACAACTGAACAATTTTGCTATTACACGATTTAGGAAATTTTGCTGTTACACCCGGTAGATATATAATATATATATGATATATATATATTAATAAATTTATATATGTGAATATTGCATTAAATTTTTTGAGAATAGGTTTTTAAAGATCCGAGAATTTATTTAACCCATAGTATGGAGAGGAGATGAATTCATAACTTTCCCAATGGTATTTTCACTAAGTGAATGTAACGAACCCAACTCGAAAGAGAGAGGGAGATAGATAAAATGAATGACAGACACTATGATAAAAAAATTTTTTTGTTCCAATCATTAAATTGGGCCGAGTTTAAATGAATAAATTATTTAAGTTTAATTCTAATAATTTTTTTTTTTTTTTTCAAATTTGGCGGACATTTAAATTTTATATTTTTTTTTTCACGCATAATTACCATGACTTAAAACAACATCCAATAGAGAAATAAATAAATTTTCAAAAATAACACTGATTTATTTTTACATGTTGACTTTGATCCGTTTTAATGAAACATTTTTTTACATTGGAATAAACAAAAATGAACAGATTGAGGTAGATATCAACTGACTTAGACAGACATAATGAGAATTACGTATGAACTGGCATACAGAAAAAGACATGGAATTAAATTAAACAATGACATAGACATTAACAAACATAGATTTCGAAAATGAGGGAGATTAACAGAAATAGAAAAAGAAATAGATAGATAGATAGATAGATAGATAGATAGATAGATAGATAGATAGATAGATAATGGAGAAGCCGAAAAGGATAGATAGATAGATAGATAGATAGATAGATAGATAGATAGATAGATAGGAATTTTTAAGAAACGGATGCATTTTATATCGATTCCTTGATACTAGAAATGTTATATTTAACAATATCTGTTATTTAACTCATAGCCGGGGAGGGGTGATAACGGATACAGGTGTTTGAGTAAACATTTCTATTTTATATGAAAAAATTTAAAAACCTATCGATTTTTCATCATTATAAAGGATGGAATATTAATTTAAAGGATGGACTTTTTGCATTTTATTTAGACTCATTATTTCAAGGCCGGTTAAAGGTTTCTACCCAAACACTTGTACGCACTAAATATAACCTTTACAGATAGATATATACCTGAGGAGCTGAATAAATATAAACAGGCTTAGATAGATATATAGATAGACAGATAAATAAATAAATAAAGAAAGAAAGAAAGAAAGAAAGAAAGAAAGGAATAGATAGATAGATAGATAGATAGATAGATAGATAGATAGATAAATAGATAGATAGATAAAGAATTTGAATAAATATAAAACAAATTTAGATAGATAGATAGATAGATAAATAGATAGATAGATAAATAGATAGATGATATTTAAAAAGAATAAGTAATTTTTTGGATATTGCTTTAAAATATTGCTGGTATAAAAAGAAACAAATCCCATTGCAATATTCAAATAAACTACATTTTGTCTTTCGAAACCTCAAATCATATAAAAAAAAATAATTTGTCTTTTCTCTGTCATCATTTTTCAGTTCAGACTTTTCTTGAAGGCAAAATAATTTTATTTGGACTGTTTAATTATTATTTATAGTTGTTTGCACGTCAGTTTCCTAATGTTATAAATTAAGTTTTGGGTTTTTTTAAATTAATGACATTTTTTATCCGTATTTTGACGACAAAGACTTAAAGAAACAATGATGTCATTCTCACAGTATTTATTATAAGTCCGTGTATAACTCAGCAGAGGCCTTAGCCTTTGTATGGAGCGACCACTGGACACCATTTGATCGAGTGACACAGAACTGAAAGTCTCTCTGCTCGGTTAGTAAAAAAAAAAAAAAATACAAAAATTTTTTGTCACGTTTTATTTTTTTTTTCATTAATGATTTTTAAAAACGTACTTTCAATTCGTTTTGAACGATTCATAAATAAAAATTTTTAAACATATTCTTCTCGTAAAATTTGATTGATACGACAGAAATTTAAAACAATAAATATCCTTGACAACAAGAAAAATTATCAAATGCTGACTTCTAACGAACACTCAGACTCTTTTTTCATCCGGAATTTTGATTAAAATGAAAAGATAAATAAAATTTGAAATTTTTTTCTTTTGAAATTCAAATATCTTTCGTTATTTTTCATATAAATAAAATTTCTGAGATGAATTATCCTTTTGTACATTAAAAAAGTATATAATTTCATTTTTTTTTAAATCATTTCATATTTTCCATTAATATATAACTAGGACACAAGAGATTACTGTATGTTGGTGATTATAAAGAAAAAATCTAGTAATAATTAATATCTGTATCTTCAAGCAAAATAAACAAGAATTTAAAAACAGAAGATAACGATTGGCATTTTCATTTAAATATTTGAAGATCAAATTTTAACTGGAAAAACAGAAGCGAGAAGAGAGTTCCACAAGAAAGAAGTGCGGAAGTAGGAGAAACTGTTAGCATTGATTTAACGTATTTTATTCTAGCCATTTCAACTTAATAAATAAGGAGACCTTTGAAAAATTGAAAATATCGGCCGTTGAGCCCTTCAACAATATGCATATAGATCCGGGTAACTTACAAGGAAATTATGAACTGAACTGATCAATTTAAAATGTCCTGTCTAAGTTCCTTTTTCTTAGACAGACAATAAAATAAAAATAGATAGATAATAGATATTTCAATAAACAAAAGAAAAATTTAAAAAGATAGATAGATAGAAATTTGAATAGATGAATAAAAAACGAGATAGATAGATAGATAGATAGATAGATAGATAGATAGATAAATAAACGAGATAGATAGATAGATAGATAATTAAATAGATAGAGAAGATAGATAGACAGATAGATAGAGACAAAAGATAGATGAATAGCATTTTTGTATAAATATATTTCATTATTTTTTTCTTTTTTAATTAATTTTTTTAACAGTTTAATTCGATTTTAAAAATTTTGCATTTGTTTTTTTTCATGATTGTATTTTTATATCTGCTTCGGACCTTCTTCAGGTTTTCACATGTTGATCATTTGAATGTCTAAAAAACTCTACGGGGGATGCAAATTAAAATTTCATACACCAATAATATTGCCGACATTTTACGTTTATTACCATTGTTCTTCGTTTTTCGGCGTTAAAATTTGTTACAAATCTTGAATTGAAAAAGTTTTTTTCTTCTATGTCAAAATGTCCCATCCGAACGTGGTTAATCATGTCTCCCCAACTTTCTATTCATTTTAACGTTGGCAGTTTTCCCTTATAATAAGTTCTATTCGTTTCGTTTCATCCACAAAAGCCAAATTTCCAAAGTTGTTGTTCATAATGGATATAACGCTGATGAGAGCAAAGTTCTCCTATTATATTTATTTTATAATCAAAGAATTTAAAACTGTAAATTACAGCCACATCACGTTGAAACACCGGTTCCTGTACGATCACAGAAGTTAAGCAACCACGAGTCTGGTTAGTACCTAGATGGGTGACCGCTTGGGAATATCAGGTGCTTTAAGCTTGCAGGTGGTGTAATGGATAATGTCTTGGAATTGTTAATCGGAGAGCCGAGTTCCAATCCGAGTTTGGTTCGTTATATTCACTTACGCGCAAATACCTTTAGCAAAGGTATTAATCCATCTCTTCCCTCCCCCGCTATGGGTTAATTATTAAAACTTGTATCACTAAATCATTATTATCTAAAATTTCTTCCAATATTTTCTGGCTTTAAATAACCTCTAAGCGGCTGATAAGTCATAGAAAATAAATCTTTTACCATCGATATATCCTGTGAGTATTAAATTTTCTAAGCCCTCCTTCCTCATTATGCGTCGAAACAATTTCAGCTGTTACTTTCTAATTCTGAGTATGTCTTTTTTGTTACCATTTTATTTAAGAATCTCTTAGTCGCTCCATTCATGGAATTCTCAGTAGAACCATATTTCTGTTAACTCCAGTTTTCTCTTCATCAGCGAGGAGATTGTCCATCATCCACTGCCATAAAAGGATATTGATATCAACTAGCAATCCAGCACTATTTTCTTTGTTTCTAACGAAATTTTCCTGTTTCTTAATACTTTCCTTAGCTTTTGAAAGGCATCTTTCGCTAATCCAGTGCACCTTCCCAGTGATTGAAACTTCTGTACTTTACTGATGCTTACATCCCCAATTCGTTGTTCACGTGTTGGCATTTTTCTCTAGTTTCGTTAGACATAAAAAAAAAGACTAGGTATCAAATAAGAGCAGGGAGGTATTTTAGGTTCCGCGAGATTAATAAACAGGAGGAGGTCAAATAAAAGGTGGAGGTACTTTTTCGGAAAATAAATTATAATTTAAAAAAAAAATTAATACAAATATGGCCGATCTCTCTTGGTACATTTCAGGATTCTTTGTAACTCTTAGCAAAGTTTGTCTTTTTACTCTCCTTCCATTTTGCTATCAGTACTATCCGCCCCCATGAATAAGATTTACTCATTTACATAAGCTCGTTAGGTAGGTCACTCTCTGTTTCTCCCTGTCCCTCTTGCTCTCATTATATCCTGTGAGTGTCAAATTTTCTAACCTGTCTTTCTTCAGTATGTGTCCTAGAAGTTTTAATGATCCGTCTTCGATTTTAAAATGTTTCTTTCTTGTTCCTTTTTTTTTCTTTTTTTTTTTCCATTTTTCTTAGAACTTCCTCGTCGCATACATATTTAGTCCATCCTGGGTATGAAAATACATCCGCGTCCTGGGTAAGACGATAAACTACATCCAATAGCAAGGCCTCTGAGCAGGAGGTTTTGAGAAGTGTGGAACCACCTCTTAATTGCTGGTGTTCCCAGATCCACCCTGACCCGGGGTGGTAGCACCTGTTAGGGTTCCAGCTATGGGAAATTAGTTAACGCAAAACACTATGAAAGTATAAAAATAGGTTTTAATAACCAGCAATACCTTTTTGGAAAAATTATTACCAGAAATACATTTTTGAAGATAAAATTGCAAGACATTATTACCAGCAGTACAATTTTTAAAAAGAAAAATATTATCAACAATACACTTTTTAGGGAAAAACATATTGTCGGCATTAAATAACCCAATGGTGTTCATATGCCGTAAAACAAAACAAACTAAATTAGTTCATGGAATTCTCATCATCCTTCTGCAGAACCACATCTCTGTTGCCGCAAAATTCCTCTTCATCTCAAAGAAGACATTAACTAGATTGATATTATAAAGCAGTCGCGCAGTAATTGTATCTTACAAAATGTTCCTGTTTCTTAAAGATTTTGGAAGGCATTTTTTTGTGTAGTAGATGATCATTAAAATGTAATCATAAGTAAGTGGATATGTGTTGTGATTTCTCAAGTATTATACTACGCGACTAATGTACAATGAAGATCAATAACCATTCATCTTTCAAAATATGCATTGTTTGCTGTCATGAAATTTTAATAAACGGAAGTGTCAAGTAAAGTGCGGGGGGTCGTTTAATTTTCAAAATTTTAATAAGCTTAAAGCCCCCCTCCCCACCGTTTATTCGTGAGGTATGAGAAACATTCCAACGAACCCGTTGGACTTCATTTTTCTTATAAAATTTCAGAAGAAGAAGAAGAAGAAAAGATCATCAACAACAAATATTGATTATTTTACGACCGACAACTAACAAGAACATGAAGAAGGAAAAGAAAGAGTGCAAAAACAATAGCAACAAAATTTAATATTACTACGCGACCAACAACTAACAAGAAGAAAAAGTAGACGAAAAAGAGAAACAACTAATATTAACTTTTTACGACCAACAACAAGACGAAGAAAAAAAGTGCAACAACAATAACAACATCTAATATTAAATAATTTCCGGCCAGCAAAAAAACAAGAAAACGAAAAGATGAAGAAGAAAAAGAACAACTAGTATAAGTGATTTTACGACCAAAGTCAAACACGACGAAAATGAAGAAGAAAAAAAACAGCAACCACAACATTTAATATTATTTATTTTGCGACCACCAACAACAGCCAAAATAAGAAGAAAAATTGCAACAACGACAACATTTAATATTTCTCAATTTACGACCAGCAACAAAGAAGAAGAAAAAAGAATAAATACAACAAAACCAAATATTGCTTATTTTACGACCAATAACTAACAAGAAGAACAGCAGCAACAACAATAACTACTACTACTTATTTTATGGCGAACAGCTACAATATGCACACGAGATCCGAATTATTTTGAGAAACCTTATTAATACTTCCTCTTTATCGAGACATTCTTCGTTGTGTTAATATGTCTTCCTCTAACTTCCGGTACAAGGTTTATGAAAATAAGTGGCAGCTTAAATATATTTCCGTTAATATTTTATTTATATATATATATATATATCGTTTTATTGAGTATATATATATTGTTTTTATTCAAATATATATATATATATATATATATATATATATATATATATATATATATATAATATATATCGTTTTTTGAGTGGTATATATATATATATATATAATATATATCGTTTTATTAATAATATATATATATATATATATAATATATATCGTTTTATTGATATATATATATATATATATATAATATATATCGTTTTATTGAGTATATATATATATATATATATAATATATATCGTTTTATTAAGTATATATATATATATATATATATATATATATATATATATATAGTTTTATTATATATATATATATATATATATATATATAATATATATCGTTTTATTAGTATATATATATATATATATATATATATATATATATATAATATATATCGTTTTATTTAGTATATATATATATATATATATATATATATATATATCGTTTTATTGAGTATATATATATATATATATATATAATATATATCGTTTTTTTATTTTATATATATATATATATATATATATATATATAAAATATATCATTTCTTTTATTGATATATATATATATATATATATATATATATGTATGTATATATACTCTGTAAAACGACAGAAATAAGAATTCTTGGTATACGGACTGACAAAATTAAAGCAGTACTTCGTTGCTTTGTGGAATATTATCGTGTATAAATCACTACCTATAAAACTAGTGCAGACATTCTTTATATAAGAATATCGGTGAACGAGATAGGATGGTTTCAGCTGTGTCATGGTGGTTTTTCATTCGTAATAAAACATTTTTGCAACCTCTTAACCAGGGATGTTATTTTGCTGGAGATAAGTTTAATAAAAGAATGCATGCGGGCGAAATATATGAAAAATATAAGTAAGAAATAAAACATCTCCTTAATATCAAACTCAAAGAGTATAAATTTAAAAAAAAAAATAATTGCAAACAAGAGATTTTATAAAAATCTGGTATGTCAAACCAAATCTGAGAGAGAAGTTTAATTTTTCTTCTTTCTGGAATTAGATCAAGTCACGTGAAAGGAAACACCGCTGGACAGTGAGAAAATTGTAAGGTGCGGCGTCTGTCCGCTTGCCAGGTGAATAAGTCAGGCTGGTAGCGATTTTAGCAAAGGTAGCAACGACGATGTTTAAGAAAGAATATAAACAGAAAGGTAACTTATACTTAAGATCAGGAAGAGATAGTTGAAATTTCTATGGAACCTAATGAGGAAAGAGGCTTGGAAACTATGATACTCACATGAAAGATTGAAGGCAAGAGGAACAGCGGAAAACATCGCATAACATACTTGATGAGCTTGAGTAAGTGAATGGCGGAACAAGGTTTAAGAGAAATGACAAAAAGATAATATTTATTAAGTGATACGAAGGATAGGAAATCGTGGAGAGCCACAATTGCCTATGTCTTGAAGAGACACGGTGGATAAAGAAGAAGCTGAAGAACATCGCATGTCTAGATCGGAAGCACTAAATTATAAGACTGTAATTGCTTCATTTGTGTATCTGAAACAAACTAAATCAGCTGATATAAAGAAAACTATCCTTCATCAGATTTGGTGCTCCATAATTGCAAAGAACTTTACCGCATCAGTTGAAGACTTTCAACAGCGGTAACGACTAAAATGGATAGCACATATAACTCAAAGAGAAAACAATATTGAAGATGTGGAAATTCCAAACTACTTTATCAAAAGGTTTGGGCGGAAACTTCCATTAATAATTGAGTGATCTTGAGAAAGCTATTTACTTCGAAAACTGTTTTGAGAGAATATAATATATAATAAATGCGAATGTCAGTGTGTCACACTTTTTTAACTTTACTTCTAGAGGCTGTAGCCCAACATATCATACCATTATAGAATCAGAACGACTCCGTGAGCAAATTAAAAACATTCCAGGTTGGATCCGAACCCGCAATCCTATAATTTTGGATTCCCAAATTTTCAATACTGAGCTGGTTTTCTTATTCCGCCATTTTGGCTTCTGTTGATAAAAACAATTAAAGGGACACAGCTCTCTAACTTGCAATAGCTGATGTTCAAATAAAAAAATTACTCTTCTCAAATTACAGTGTTTCAAAATCAATTTTTCCTTGTTTTCGACTTTACTCCTAGAAGCCGTAACCCAACATCTCATACTATTTTGGAATCAGGCCGACCCCGTGAACAAATTAAAAATATTCCGAGCCGAATCCGAACCTGCAATCCTGAAATTTTAGGTTCCCAAGTTTTCATTATTGCGATTTTTTACGGCGATTTTTTACGGCGAATTCTTTTGTGCGATAATAATTTTTATAACTTCGAAATAAATTTGAGAATAATCGAAATAAACTGTGAAATCCAGCAAAAGTCAGCCATAAAATAAAGATAATTGTTAGTACGGAAAGTAAGGATCTACATACATCAAAGTGTCTTTAAATTTAGTGGCGGCAGAAGAATTATTATTGAACTTTTAAAAGGTATGCTTAAATATTAATGCAATACTTAAATGCAGTGATCAATTTTGAGTTCTTCTGTAGTTTATTGTTGCCTATCGCATCTACTCCTCCGTACATATTGTGATGAAGGCCCAATCAATAGTCCCCCGCAGGAGCTAGCTTAAATGCCGTCGAATAAGGCGGTTTTTAACCTAGTATTTTATAAATTTCAATTGACAGTGACGTTAACTGTTCCCTTGGTTGGTTGATTTTAGTTAACGGTATATCAACACCTCCTTGAGTTATTTAATGCCGAAATCTAAATATTTTATGTGCAATCCTTTTATTTTTAATTTCGAGACAGCAATGGTTTTAGTTATACGAGTCCTACTCATTAGCCTATAGCTGGGAGAGAGGAGGGGGGTTCGTATTTGCACGTAAGTGAATATAACGAACCCTACTGGAATTTGAACTCGAATCTCCGATTAACAATTCCGAATCATTATTCATTAACACCACCCGGACATCCACCTGGTATTCTCAAGCAGTCGTTAACTCTTCCTTATCGAATTTTTCCATATAAGGAAACGAATAAAATTACTATTACCTTATTTATGGCTATATCTTTTTTTCCGGCGCCATTTTATAAATAAATAATTTGTTTTTTTCTCTCAATTTTTTGCGGGTTATACATCTGATGCAAGTTGGAATGTGGCATCAACAACATCAAGGGCACGAACAATTTATGCTTAAATATCTAGAGGGGTGTATTATACACGAGTAATTCATAATGACTAGTTGATCATTTCTCAGTATGCCCGTCTGCTAGTTGTTGCAAGATAATCCCTGTTGCAAACGCTGCTCAGGGGCATTTATTTTCCTTCAGCATACACAGAGCCAACCTATACTGCAACTGTACTGAGCAGACCTTAGTTACAGTTTCTAGGAAAGAGCGCATTATCTGGCATGATCAGTAGTTAAACATGACCGGTACGCTCATTCACCTTCCTGCTTGCACAACCATCAATGGCTTTTGAACAGTTTTGTCTGTCTAATCTCACTCATATGGTTTGGGTCAACCTATGATATAGATTTCCAGGCACTTCCTAACATTTGCTACACGTTGGGATCGCCTCACTGGAGCGATATTATCAAGACGTCCCCTCTCTGATAAACAAACCATGGTGAGATCTGAAACCGGGCCTCAGGATAAGAAAGCGGACGTTCTAACCACTCAGCCAGGTTTGATTTTTTATTTTATTATTATTATTATTATTATTATTATTATTATTATTATTATTATTATTATTATTATTATTAAAAAGAGACATCGACTCGGAGGAAAATAATTTACGGTTGTTAGCAAGCCACCAACCTAACGGATTTGTGTGAATAGATCACGAAACTGGTGACAGGGTGTTTTTTTAAAGGGAGAAATTTCCACTGCATCACACTGGGATTTTAGTAATGGAGAGCCATTATCGCCCATATCGTGAAGGGACGCGACACAGTTTTCTATGATGGTACTTATTCAGTGACTTTTTGTAGGAAGCGGTACAAATAATAAAAAATATTTCTTTCTTTTTTTTTTATCGTAGGGTGTTTTAAATTAATTATCGGTTTTTATTATCCAGTGATGAGGCCCAGCTTGAAATGTACTGGTATAGTCCAACTTAGTCTTAGCCCTAACCTCTATGATGTAATGAATATGCATACACCTCGGTTCCCCCTCACAGTAATATGATTGGCTGGTGTCAGCCATAAATACAGACTGATGTGAAGGTACATGGACTCTTATTGACTACGCCTATTGTCTACGCCTATTGACTACGTCTATTGTCTTCGCCAATTGCCTACGCCTATTGCCTACCAATACGACGAGGACCAGCCAGTCCATTACGGTTTCCTGCTAGATTGCACTACTCGATTACAGTAGACAACAACCACTTTGCTACTTCGAGCAAATATATCCCTTTCCGGGATATATCACTCTACTAGACCATGTTTCTTTCTAAGGGGCTTGTTGAAAACATCTTCGAAGTTCTACCATACTCCATACCACCAACACTTAGCTTTTGTTTACTTCTTTGATTCCTCCCTATGTAGTATTATTGCTGTAACTTCCTTGACTTCATCGCTTTCTAAATGTTGTTTATTATTTATTGTCTTTATTTTGCTTTCATTTTTGTTTTCTTTTTTTATTTCAGCTTATTTTTCGTGTTTTGTTTTGTTTCTTTAACCAATATACGCATAGCTTATAAATATCTATGGTGTTTCGCTTTCCAAGCATTGCCTGTGATGTATTGTCTGTTTGTATTGTGCATTGACTTTTGTTATTGTGCTTTTTAACCAAGATACATATAGCCTATAAATATCTGTGGTCTTTCGCTTTCCAACCATTGTATGTAATTGGTGATCTATTTGTAATTTGCTTTTTTGTTTGTGCCATGAATAATCAAGAGTTGCCTACCTTTGTTTTGTTACTTTCCTCTTTGAGAGAACTATTTCTGTTTACTGGGACTAAAAAAGGACACTAAAACCAAAAATCTTGTATTCTCAATTTGAATAAATTGTCTTTAAAAAGCCTGCACCTGTGTACTTTTATCATTACAGTTTGTTTTTGTTTTTTTCTAACATAAGCATAACATAAATTTCTTTCATTTATCGCATTTTAATTGTTGCCTGTAATTTATTGTCTGTATTTTGCATTAGATTTTTGTTTTGTTTTTAGCCGGATATACACAAAAAACTATAACCATCTATGGCCATTCAATTTCAAATTATATAGCAAAAAAGTGTCTGTTTAAACTAATGTCGATGGGATATAGGTTAAAACATGGCATCTTCAATACTTTTTAAAAATTTAATCTCCTCTGAGAATGTAGGTAAACGTGGGTCTTCGCGGATTCATTTTTTTCTATTATTACCAAATCGTCTTGACTTCTTGGGAAATATAATAAATTGGTTTCTCGCAGTCATCTCCACCGTCCCGAAGGTAAAGTAGTACATCTCTTTGACTATTTACCAATCACGGTTAAAAAAAAACACAGCATAATCCGTTATTTAACCCATCGAGAGGAAGAAAAGAATTAAAGTGAATTTAATAGATGGTTCTAGTATTTAAACTCGATTTGCCATTTCCCCTCTTCCAGCCGATAAGCGCACATCATTAATGATAACACGATAGATCTAATTTGAATCTCTGAGATCTTACTCGTTGATTCTTGACGTTGTTCATTTTTATCATAAACTAGCAGTAGAGAAGGCGTTGCTGGGGATGATAACAGTAAGATATAGATCAATTATCGACCATCATAAAGACTGAAAAATAAAATTGACAAAGATTATTGTTTAAGGTTGACGGACACGCATGTCTTAATTAATTTTTTTTTTGTTTTTTTTTTACGAATTGGACAAATCCAAACTCCAAAAAACATTGTTTTCAATCGTTATGAGTCTATCGACTGAATAGAATTTTATAAACAATTTTCTTGTAAATGGAATTTTTAAAGCATTCTGAATACAAAAAATAAAGAAAAAAGTGTATAAGACAATAAAAACACTTATGCCAAAAAAAAGTGAAGTTTTGTTGAAATCAGTTGAAAAATTATTAGGAAATCCGATCCCATATATTAACGAATACACACACACACATACATACACATAGTTTAACAACCAGGGTTTTATATTTATAACTCGATATGAGTTGTCCATATTTCATTCTGGCGACAAAATCGTGTTTTATCGTACATTTATCGTGTTTATAAAATTGATTTCATGCAAAAACAATTGTGTTTTTCCAATTTTTGGCAATTCAGAACCACGGCAAGGTAATTTTACGTAGTCCTAAAAAGAATTGAAATCGGTGAAAAAATGTAGGAAATCAATCAATATATAAACGTACAACACACACTAGATTTGCGTTTAATAAGTAAGATTGTCAGAAATTTTTTGTTAATGTGGTCATAAATGACCATTTTGCTTGAAGTTCATATTTTCTTTATTTCGGAGGAATACTTTGAAATTTTCCAACATATTTCAGTAAAATTTTCATATTCGATATTATAGTTTAAATATACAGGGAAAAATAAATGAGTTTAAACTGACGCAAGGAAAATTTTGAGTTAAAACACTTTCTTTTTGTTTTAAATCAATGTTCTTTTGTCTTTCATTAAACTATAAACAACTTATCTCCCTGTTCATAAATCACTCAAAACAAGTTTCGTATTTTTTTTTTTTTACTGATATTTCGTTTTGATGATTTCAAAATTGTTGGCTTTTTGAGCCTTTAACTTCCATAAAAAAATAATTTGGCAACAGACGCTGAAGCCCCTTTGAATAAAAAAACTTCGATAGTTACGGCCAGCGGACGGACAGCTTTTTGTCTCTGTTAACTAACAAAAAATTCCCCTCCATTCATAACGTCAGTACACAGTTACAATCCATTATGTGGTTTGCCCTTGTGTCAAGAATGCGTTGTTCATGTGTCAAGGATATAATATCAAATGAAATTTCATGGCGTGGACATAAGAAAGCAATATTGATGTCTTCAACATATGAAACATCACAATGTAAGTAGTGTGAAACTTTTGCGGTAAGGAGAGGTAAACTTTTACGGTTTCTTTGGACAGAATCTACTCCAAATAATCCAAGGAACTGAACCAACGCTATAAATTTCATCACTTCAGTAAACAAGTATTAAGATCTTAAATGACTTTGAATAAAGTAAGCTAACAAAATATGTCTATAAATTATTCTCAGTACATACGAAGAACTAAAAAAATTGTAACATAGAAGAAACGAAGAATTTGAACATAATATATATATATATATATATATATATATATATATATATATATATATATATATAATATTTATTCAAAATTATAACATATGCATTTATAACATCACTACAAATTTTGCAAATATATATATATAGTCTTAAGATGTATATTTTTATGGGATAAAGTGTCAATATCAGAGATAGGGAGAGAATAAATATAAAGTGAACATTTATGGCCTGGACGATTCCATATAGCATGAAACAGACTGTCGCCTCTTTGTTGACTTCTATGTTCACTTATAATATATATATATATATATATATATATATATATATATATATATATATATTATTTCATGTATGTGTGTCTTGAATAAAAAAGATGATTTAAAAACTATCCTTAGACAATCCGTCTCGTCCCACCAGAGACTTTTTATCCTATTAATGTATCAAATGATATCAAGATGGATAAATGTCTTCAATGAAAACTGGAAAAAGAAACTCAATTATAACATTCTCCTTTTAAATATTAAATATTTTGGGAGATGGACAATTACACCATTTCGACAATTTTTTAATTATTGTTATATATATATATATATATATATATATATATATATATATATATATATATATAAATATATACCAAATTATTTAATAAGATGTTTTTGCAATATCAATCATCAGTATGAACTCGATGATAGTCATTTTATATAAAAACCATCTTAATTGATTTTGCCATATAATTTAATAATGTTTGAGTATCTGATTTATTATTATTATTATTATTATTATTATTATTATTATTATTATTTAGGGTCTGTCTAATTTAAATTGACCACTCAGTTTATGTATTTTTTTATTCTAAGCCCTTAGGTTTAATTCAATTTCACAATTTTTGAAAATTATATATATATATATATATATATATATATATATATATATATATATATAAATAACAATAGGAAACATAGTAAAATATAAATGAAAAAACGTTTTTCCAAAATTTGATTTTTCTCAAAGAAAAAAAAACGAAATGAATTTAATTAAAGAACATAACTTTGATTTTACGATATTGTTGTGTACGTAAAATCAAAAGAAAAAGGTTGAATCCGCCAACACAGTTATAATGACAATATTCTCCCCCACACGTGACAATAACTGACGTTATTTTCAGTTAACAATATGAAAATAGCTTTCTCTACATTCCTCCAGTTGTTAAGAACATTCTGTTTTTTTGTTATTATTAGTTACTTTTCTTTAATTAAATTTATTTCGTTTTTTGCTTTGAGAAAGTCCACATTGGACGAAACGCGTCAGCAATAATTACAGTTTTGCCTAGTGTCATTTATATTTATAAATATTGTCTTTTCTACAGGTTAACTCTGAGAAACTTTCATATATATATATATATATATATATATATATATATAAGACAAGGTGGAAAAAGTTTTCTTGTTAGGCGTTTCGTCCTTTACTACTTAATCAGGCTAAAGCTATGTTTACGTTGGTGCGTTCCAAGTAGTGGAGACGCTGAAATTTTAAACTGACTTTTTTTATGTGTTTTAGATATATAGTCAAGCTGATTTCCTTTAACTCCTATTTCCATTTTGTTTATATTTTATCATTTTTGTTTTTAAGTATCCTATATTGGGATAATAGAAGATTCGCTACGAATGTTGAAATGTTTTAAAAACCTGGGCAGAAATTTACTGAGCGATTAAAGAAATTTCTATACATTTTCGTCTTAGTAAATTGCTTCTCCATATATATATCATACTTATTATAAAACCCACGTTGTGTGTGTGTGTGTGTGTGTGTTTCTGTTCGTTTATATACTGGATCGGATTTCCTACATTTTTCAACCGATTTCAACAAAACTTCACAGGACTACGTAAAATTACCTTGCAGTGGTTCTGACAGCGGCAAAAATTGTAAAAACACAATTGTTTTTGCACGAAATCAATTTGAAAACACGATTAAGAGGCATCGCGAGAATGAAAGGTGGACAACTCATATTGAGTTATACTTCTTACAAAACCCAGGTTGTTTGTGTGTGTGTGTGTGTGTTTGTTTATATATGAGGGGGGGCAGGTTGTGTTTCTTATTGTCTTGCACGCTTTTTTCTTTATTTTTACATTCAGAATGCTTTAAAAATTCCATTTACAAGACAATTGTTCATAATAAAATTCTATTCAATTGGTAGACTCATAACGATTGAAAACAATGTTTTTGTTTGGGTTTGACCAATTCTTAAAAAAAAAAAAAAAAAAAAAAAAACTAATGTCCGTCAACCCTAAATAATAATTTTTGTCAATTTTATTTTTCAGTCTTTATGATGGTTGATGCTTGATCTATCTCTTACTGTTACATCCCCGGGCAACGCCGGGCTCTACTGCTAGTACATATATAAAAAACAGGATGTGTGTGTGTGTTCGTTCATATGTTTGATCGAATCTCCTACATTTTTCAACCAATTTCAATCAAATTTGTCACAAAACTGCTAAAAAGATTTCCATGAGGTTTGCCAAAATTGATTTAATTTCAATATTTAAATGTATTATCGATTTTTCATTTTTGATGGAGGCACACGTTTGAATAATTAATTAAATTTACTGCACACAAGCAGATATGGGCACTTTTCATGTCAGAATTAATAGCAGTAGCATAATAAGAAAAAGTCTAATTTAAGTGCTTATATGGGAATAAAAAAGGACAAGAATGGCCATATTTTGGTTTCGGATGCAAAACTTATCAAAATGAAGGATTTCTGTCACAGCCGAACTTTGAGCTCTAAAAGCCAATCGGATTAGTGTTATTAGTCATTGGCTCGCACGATGCGGAACGCTTGCTTTCATTGGGCCCATTCATGCTCCAGGCTCATGCGAGATCATGTATAAATAATTATATTTATGCGCGCATCAAGCATCCCAACATATGAAAAAAAAATATATTTCAAGTTATTTGTATTTACGGAAAAAAATTGCTCAATATCATTTCGTATGGTAATATAAATATGAAAGTAGACATATATTCGTTCGTTTTTTTTTACGTTGCCCAAATGATCTCGAAGCATTTTTTGTATTTTAATGAATCTGGTCAACGTGTGAAACTGTTGTCTAACGTTATCAGTATTTTATTTCAGATTAAACACCCCTTTGAGATGAAATCCAAATAGACAACAATCAATAATAATGTTCGACATGCTTTTACTCAAGTTGCTTCAGACATTTGTGCTGTGTACGGCGATGACTTCATTAACGACAGAATGGCACAGAAATGGCTTTTTCCCGTTTCAAGTTGGAGAAGTTCGAACTCACTGACTCTCCGTGTTCTGGCCGACCTGTTCAGTTTGCTGAGAACCAATTGTATTCGTTGATTAAAAAAGAATCGTGTCCGATGACTAGGGAATTGGCTCAGAAGGTGCCAGGCTCCCGTGTTACTGTCGCTCGTCATCTTCACTCTATGTCTCACGTCTAGAAACACAGCGCATGAGTGCCGCGCGCATTGATCGAGAGAAATAAAACCCAGCGCCTCTGTATTGCTGTCAGTTTACTCGCTCGATACCAGGGTACTCGTGGGTACAAAGAAAGAACTCGGTTGGGAAGTCCTGCCAATATTCTCCCGATTTAGACCCTTCAGGCTACTATCTTTTTATGTTGATTTGTAGCAATTTGATTGGTGTTTCGTTAAAACAACAATGTGGTGCTTAAAACCTGTCTTGATTAATTTTTCGAGTCAAAACCTGGCGATTTCTATCGTCGAGGCATTGAAAAGTTAGTGCATCATTGCCAGAAGGTTGTAAATAATGAAAGGGAATATATTATTGAATGCTTCTTTAGAAATATTAATTAATAATAAGTATTAGAATAAATTATAAAAAAAAATGAACGAATTTATATAACAACCTAAAAACCTTGTACGGTGCTATAATGAATAGCAGTACAAACTGAAAAACTAGAAGACCGAGTTCAAACCCCAATCAAGATAGTTACATTCACTTACGTGCAAATACATTGGGAAAATGTTGTGATCAAGTAAATAGTTAAGAAATAACAAAACAAGAGGTTGCAGATAAATCGTGTATTGAACAGTAAATACAACAGAAGTGTGTTACACAACTTGGGAATGTGTGTCGGTTGACCAACGTTCAGTCTATATCACTGTTAATATTTAACAGTTCCTCCCCACGAGGGTGTATGTGGCACAAGACTTGGTTCTTGTGGGTACTCTGAGCCCGTAGCGAAAAAAAAAAAATATTCCCTTTGAACCCGCCTAAACGGGTTCAAGTATTTATCTACCTCCCGGACGAAACTTTGCCCTGCGCCAAAGCGTCGTCCGAGTTCCTCTCTGCCGACGCAGAGTTCGACAGAAATGAACAGGCTATAAATTTTACTGAATTCTTTTTTTCCTGTTAATTTTGTAGTAAGTGGAAGAGTCCACAATAGACTCATTAGAGGGAAAACCCCACAGCAGAAAGGTATCCATCGTTCTCCGCACCCCGCAAGCTAGGTGCAAATAATGGCACAGATTGAGTTGGTAATCAGTGTAGGGGAAGAACTCTGAAATCAAAACCTGAAGAGGACTGTTTGGAGAACTTGAGGCAGACTATGTTCACCTGTTCTCGGCATTTGGTTCTTCTGAAACATGTGGTTGATTTGTACAAGATTTCACCACTATAATCAAATCATATGTGCGGATAATATGACTGTTCTGTTCTAAGATCTAATTGCTGCTACCACAAACATACGTCGAAAAATATATATATATATATATACTTGGAATCTCAAATATATATATATATATATATATATATATATATATATATATATATATATATATATAAATCTTTTTTACTAATATGGTAATTGGAGAATTCTTTTGTTCCAGTAGTTTTTTTTTTCTCAATTACCATATTATAAAAAAAAACGCACTCTCATTTAAGTTTTCAAAAAAATTCAACCTTAGCGTCGCGACCCACGCTCCAAAATTTCTTACAGTTAATAATAACACATTTCTAAAAAAAACATATTTCGATTCACAATTAATCTTTCGTGTCCCGTTATTACCTGGATGTATTTAAAAAAAACAAATCAATTTCCATGTCTGATGATATCTGTATGAACAGATCAAAGTACTAGCAAAAAAAGACCTTATACAAGTTGAATTTATTAAAAACAGGGATCACAACATTCATCTAGATGTTCGTGGGTTTATGTAATTTTAATTTTTTGTTTGTGAAGATATATTGGAAGACAAATTTATATCATTAACTTCACTAATCTATTTTTTTTGTATGAATGATTCATGTAATATCAATTGAACTGCATTTCATATATATATATATATATATATATATATATATATATATATATATATATATATATATAGTTTAGTTGGGGGCAGCAGATCATTATTTAAACATATATTGTTAAATATAATAGACATCGAATGTCTATTATGTTTGATCATGAGCCGTTCTAAACTTCGTATAGTTGCTTTAATTTCGGGAGAAAATAAAGACAAAATTTGTCCAATATTTGAATATTTTTATTATGCTGTTCTTTGATCTAAGCTTTCGGCTCACATGAGCCTTCTTCAGAGTGGTTTTATGAACATTTAAAGATATTCACCATCAAAGATGATACTCTATTATGTTGACATAAAAGATTGCTATGCGACGATAACGGTAGCGGAATAGCAGACGCGGGTCGTAAATTCGAGATGTGGTTCTATGACGCCGTACCACATGAGAGAACGAAATATTAACAACAGAACTATATGTCTAGATGCAATGTAATGTGGTGTGACTGGCTTGAAATGTAATTTTGTTGAGTGGGGGTTGCTTTGTTTTAATGTAGATGGCCTCCAATATCTGAAGGTTCTTTTTTACTGTAACAAATGTGATTATTGTTATTGTTATCAACTAATAGCTGTCCAATTTATGTACATGGCTATGTTTTTCTAAGAAATGTTGCTTATATATATATATATATATATATATATATATATATATATTATTTATTTGTGTATGCATGCTAACGCATTTATATACAGTTTATAATATACGAATGTATACCTATATATATATATATATATATATATATATATATATATATGTGTGTGTGTGTGTGTGTGTGTGTGTGTGTGTGAAAAGTGTATATAAATATAAATAAATATATATATGTATAATCATTTATATATTATATGCGCGGTACTTATTAGAAAGCGCTTAATATCAGAGATAGAGCTAACATATTTGGTTGATAGATGTGAGTTTGTGACCCTTGTCTGACGATCGCTAAAGCGTGAAACCCAGGGTCACAAACTCACATCTATTCAACCAAATCTATATATATATATATATATATATATATATATATATATAAGTTACTAATATCCAAATGAAAGCTTACACAAGACCGCCTTTTAAACACTTTTGAATTTCATGTAACTACATAACATTTTTGCTTTCGTTTATCATCACTTGCCTTGATAAAGTCGAATGTCGAAAGGCCTCGGCAAGGACAAAGTACTATTTTCTGATTGTCTATTTTAATCAATTTGTCTTCTCTATAGATATATCCTGAGAACTTTAAAGCACACACACGCGCGTGCACACACACACACACACACACATATATATATATATATATATATATATATATATATATATATATATATATATTTCTCAAACAAAGATTGTTAAATATAACCGACTACGACTGTCTATTATGTTTGATCATGAGCCGTTCTATGCTTCGTATATTGGCTTTAGTTTCAGGAAAACATAAAGACAAAAAGTGCCCAATATTTGAATAATTTTTTATTATGCTGTTCTCCGATCTAAGCTTTTGACTCACATTAGCCAACATCAAAGTGGTTATGTGGACATTACAACAGAGATGTAATAATCAGGAAGTGGGTGACGGTCTTCTATAGTGCGTTCAAATAGGGCCAAATGAACCTTCAAAACGGGCCTTGTGTTGAATTTCTATGCTTATCAACAACAGAAGATGAACTTTTTAAAAACATGTCT
Organism: Acanthosepion pharaonis; assembly: GCA_903632075.3. Taxonomy (NCBI): domain Eukaryota; kingdom Metazoa; phylum Mollusca; class Cephalopoda; order Sepiida; family Sepiidae; genus Acanthosepion; species Acanthosepion pharaonis. The sequence continues at coordinate 609,147 of CAHIKZ030002019.1, forward strand.
TCACATAGTATATAGAAATATATTTAAAAAAGACGGAAGCGCTAGGATAAGAAAAATATTTTGTGGTGAATCGAAAAATACGACAAAAACAAACTAAAGAAAATAGGTTATACCAACTTTGCTCTTCAGAACACAATCAAGGATAAAACATATGCTCAACGACTAAAATTGCGAAAATTTAGCAACATAAACCAGAGAGGGATTACGTTTAAACCCAGTAAACATTTCTTCTGCTTACAGAGGCTGTTGCTTGGACTTAACATATATAATCTCAAGCATTTGCACATATTGATCCAAATGAGCTCTGCTGACTGATGCGAAAAATATATTTACTATGAATAATGTATTTTCTTATCTTTACTCTTCCTTCCTACTTTGTTTTAATATATGTGTATATATTATGTGAATATATACTTTTAAAATGTCCGTTTTTAAAGTCTTAACGAAATTTGGTACCCACCTCTCGTGAGACATTTTAACAACAGAAAACAGCATTGCACGCGTAAAACCTTTCTTTCAAGATGAAATACAGTGCAAACTTCGTAATATGGCTGTTAACTTTGCTACTCTCTCGCTGCTCCATCGCTATATCCATGGCAAATGTTCGGACAAGCGACAGTCCTAAGTTCCACCAGTTTTAATCTTCACGGCTAGGACACGCCATGTTACGTACACAGGGGTCACCCCGTACTCATTTCAGTCAGAAAGCTCCTTCTCCAGAATTCCTATTTTGTGGAGCAGACTCCCGGGCGGATACTTCCTCGATCACTACAATCTTAATCTTTTTTAAATCTAAGGTCAACTCTTATCTGTCCTATATATCAGCATATTATACATTTTTACGCACTAATAACAACCTTATTCATAAATCTCTACCTTGAGTGGTTCTTGAGCCTTGTATTGGGGGTATATTAGTATAAACAAGGTTTTTAGAGAGCGGTACCTAAAATATTTCTGACTGGATCAATGAGTGTAGAATGGATGTAAAATATTTTCGACTTCTCCAAAAATAAGCGTTTTTTTTTTGTTTTTTGGGGTTTTTTTTCTCTCACTCATTTTCTGGGGGGGGATGTTGTCTTGCGATTAAAGACATTAGCGACTTTTCTCCTCGAAACACTTTCGCCGGCCTTCAAGCGCTAAACTTGAAAAGGTTTTGGGTGCGATGTCTTTCAGTCAAAATCTCTTTTATTCGAGCACTGGCTTGTGATCAAAGGCAAAGTTGAATCAATAACGCCTCTGCGACCCGAAGGGGACAGACTGGTGCGAAGATTCTGGTAGGAAGCAAGCGAAAGTGGAAGATTACAAGCTCAACAAATTGCGTTCAACGTTCGTCTACGACAGTTCATTATGTCTCTTCTCCTTGATCTCACAGACAGCACGGGATTTGGGCTATTTACCCAACAATTTGTAAATACTGGATGAAAAGAAGAAATTAAATCACAGATAAAGCTCTTTCGCTTTCACCTTTGTAAATCCGACTCAACATTTTTTTTTTTTTTTGATGATCAACAAATTATTTAATGACATATATTACTCTCTTAAACAATTCTCTTTTTTCCGTTTGCTAATTTTGCTTGGCGTCGTTCGTTTCAAATACTTTTCAATGCGACAAATATTTGCGATTTTTTCGCGGTGTCAAGATTAGCGAGTAAGTCTAGCCGACCATTGCTAGTGAGTTCGATCCGTACTAGGTGCCGCATATTTATAGCCTCATAATCAACCATCTAAGAATTTAATATATGTTAGGGCGACTGTCGCTAGTTCCACCTCTAGATGCACAATGATTCAAGACGGATCTGGCATGAAGACACGGGAAGCTTTTCTACCAAGGTATCTCCTCCGTAGACTGAAGTTTTCGAGTCAAAACCTAGCGATTACTATCGTCGATACATCGAACAGTGGATCATTGGCTGAAGGATCTGGCATGAGGACACGGGAAGCTTTTCTACCAGGTTTCTACTTGCCTCGTGCCTCTCATCAACACATCTTGCTTTCAATTTGCATTTATCGAGTTGTCCGCAAATCAATAAGACGTTACTGGCACACTGGCAGCTGACTGAGTAATGACTAGTCACTTAAGGACACAAGTCATTCGTTTGCACCCCATAAATAAATATCCACCTCACAACACCTGGATGTGCAGGAAACCTACCTTAGGAACACGCTGCCATTACCTATATTTATCGATCTCAATATCCCCCAGGAGGGTTATGTTTTCAAAGCCCTCCTTCCTCATTATATGTCGAAGCAATTTCAACCATCTTTTCCTGATTCTGAGTAGAAGAGTTCTTTCAGTACATATAATATAGAGAAGTTAAAAATAAAAAAAAAACTGAAACAAATATGTGCGCCTGCCATTGCAAACTTGATAGTCGGTTTAGCACAATTGATAAGCATTAGAAAATAGAACTGATTGACCATTAAAATGTTCGTGAGTCGGCAGTTAGAACGCTTAGGGTTGCAGTTGTCGGCTGCTTTCTTCGTTTTTTTTTTTTTTTTCTCCTGTAATTGCAATAACTACGTGAGCAATAGTGGGACGACAGCGACTATATATGCTCTCTCACTAAATGACAATTATGCGACTTCGTTAATAAAACAGTTTTTTATTTTTTGATTTACAGCCCTTTGTTTTCAATCTTTATCGTTATATCGACATTCCATTCTCTCTCTCTCTCTCTCTCTCTCTCTCTCTCTCTCTCTCTTTCTCTTTCTCTCTCTTTATCAGTTACTTTTTTGCGTTTTTTTTTATTTGTTTTTTTTGTTGAGCTCTTGGTTTGTTCGCTTCTCGAATTAATTTGATCACACTCAATAATTGTGCAAACCCACTCTGTCTCTCGGAAGGAACATCGAACAGCAAAGTAAATATTCAGTTTTTTATTATTATTATTATTATTATTTATTATTACTTTTTTTTTTTTTTTGTATCTCCCTAACTTCTTTATGAGAGTAGGGAAATGGAAGGTTTCTTATACGGAGATCAGATAATTAACAATTATGAATTTCTTTATCAGCGGTCAAGCACGTTCGCACACGCGATAAAGTACTCAATATCAGAGACAGGGCGTATATAAATATAAAAGTGAACATTGAAGTCAACGGCCTGACGATTGCGTCTAGCATGGAACAGCATGTCGCTTCTGAGTGTTGACTTCAATGTTCACTTTTATATTTATATTCATATATATATATATATGTGTGTGTGTGTGTGTGTGTGTGTGTGTGTGTGTAAGTAAAATATTTAGCTATAACTACGATATATCTGGAAATGGACAATATGAATAAAGGCAAAAATTCAACAACCTCATTTGCTCACTTTCGTTTATTACACACTAGTTGATGTACCCGTTAATTCCCGGAAAAGCTGATGTTATCCCAAGTTCCTGTTCTCATATCCTTTCTTCGGTTATCCGAAAGTAAGTAGCACGGAAAGTGGCGTTTGTGCGTTCACTGAAAATGTAGCCGTTGTATATAGTTAAAACTTTTGAGGAATTTCGGTCAGATTTTTTCCCACGTAAGATCCGGCGCCGAGCTGCGATCTAGGGGTCCTAGCAGGGGTCATTACAGATTAAAAAAAAAACAAAAAAACAATTAGCCTAGTAACAACTTGATTCAGACAAACAGACAAAAATTGCCATTTATATATATAGATTAAATTACGTCACGTATCGTCCTCCATTGACCTAGACTTTTTCGTTAACCTGATGAATATTTATTAGCGTCACTTAAATATAAAAATTTTGAAAAAATAACATTTTTAGCTTAAAGTTACAATTCGTGGGTGGGTGAGAGTTTTGCGCTTGGTGCGAGTGACAGGCCGTTGAACTTGAATGATTGTCAAACGTGAGAAAATATTGAACTTCTAGTCGAAGGCATTAGTCGCCTCAATTCGTTTTACGATAGTTTCGGACAGTCTGTCTTTTAAGTCTGGCCTTTTTAGGGTCGTTTAAGGTTAACTTAGCTAGGATATGTAAGCGCATAGGCCTGTTTATTTTTCTCCCCTTCATTTTTGTTTTTTTTACCCCCATCCACTCCCCTCTATTAGATGACAGATTTCGCACTTCTCTGGTGAGTGTGAGATATTTTCGGAAAATCCTTTTTTGTTCCGAGTCTCGCATTGTTTTGCTCAGTTAACTGAGATTTTCTATTGCAGTTAGATTGTGAGGAGAGCAAATAATAACCTTTTTTTTTCTTTTTTTTTTTTTTTGTAGGCATTTTCATTCCTTTGTATAAAATCCTTGCGGGTATAGATTTTTCTCCTCCTCCTCCAACAATTGTACACAAATGTTCTTAAAATTGCCATTTATATATATAGATTAAATTATGTCACTTATCGCCCTCCATTTACCTAACCTGATGAATATTTATGAGCGTCACTTAAATGTAAAAATTTTGAAAAAATAACATTTTTAGCTTAAAGTTACAATTCGGCGAGAGGTGGGTGAGAGTTTCGTGTTTGGTGCGAGTGACAGGCCGTTGAACTTGAATGGTTGTCAAATGCTCCTTATGTGAGAACATATTGAACTTCTAGTCTAAGGCATTAGTCGTTAAGTATTGATTGTTGCTCCTCCTCCAACAATTGTAAACAAATGTTCTTAAAATTGTAAATATTAGATTAGGAATTCCATTGAGTAAATGGGGCTTTTTGGCGACTTGTGCGATTAGTAAGAATTAATGTGATGGTTTGGTGAATCGAATATTATATGTACGGAAGGGTCAATGAGTGTGAATAGCTTGGTTAGGACTAGTGAAGACTAGCCTGCCCAATCCTCCTTTTAACCTTGTGCCGCATTTTATACTATTTGTACAATAAATATCATTTGTCTTAAAAAAGTCCGTCAAAGAACGAAACGCGTCGGTTAAGTTTTCCTTTTGTCTTTATTCATTTGATGTGTCATCCAAATTTTCGAAGAATTTTAACAGATTGATCAGTACATTTGTCTAGTTAATCTGCGTCTCCCATGTCTCTCCGGACATTTTATAGGACCCTCGGAATTACTACACTAATTAATTCATAAACTAAAGCTTTTACTCACTAGGCTATTGTACTGTACTTTACCTAGTGGGTAAAAGCATTGGTTTGGGAATTTGGTGACATAGGGATTGTGAGTTCAATCTCTGTGTCTGGCAGTGTTACTTGGACTCAGTGGAAATGGGCGAGAAATAAGTAAACAGTGCTAAATAAAAATAAGATCTAGACGAGATATTCCTAGACATGAGCAGTGGAACGAGAAGAGTCCATACGCGTAGATTAAATAAAGGGCTCAATTCGCAATTCCCTGTAGGTTACCTAGATCCATATACACTTGAGAAAGGCAAGTATCCAGAACTGATTCAGCAAAACACGTTTTTGGTTGAAGGTTTTTTTTTTAACACGACACGAATCGAATTGGCATTCCTCCAAGTTTCTCGCTGTCCGCGTTACAACTATTGTTTGCATATCTTTGCTTTTACACGTCATTGTGTCTGTCTGCCTCTTTATTTTCCTTTCTGCATAACATGTAATTTTTTTTTCGATATTCTTTTCTTTTTTCCCTTCAATGTCACCTTTAATAAAAGGAGAGACTACTTGTTGGTCTTCATAGTTCTTAGATGGGGTGAACGTCGATTTGAACTGTCGAGGTTGCCACTTTAACTAAGAACAATTTACTCACTTTGATTTTATATATATATATATATATATATATATATATATATATATATATATATATATATATGTGTGTGTGTATGTGGGTCTGTGTGTGTTTGCGTGTGAACTATGAATAGTATATTTATAAACTTTCGAGTATTATAGCTCTTTAAATAAACAAACATATAGGTGTGAGGAGGAACGTGTAAACATTGGGTTGCTCATAAAATAATGGCCGGGTTGAAATATTAACATGAATGGTGTGTAAATTTGCTTACCAGTAACGTAATCAATCAAAATATGAAACATCGAAGACAATCTTTACCACCGAGATCATTTATGTGATTTCAAGTCTATGGCACCAAAAATTCTTGTAGATATTTTCTGTATCTATGAATAAATTTTGCTTCAAAAGTATTAAATGTATTTAAATATTTGAAAAAATGGTAATTTTTGATGACAGACCAGACACTATATATATATATATATATATATATATATATATAAATGCGAATGTCAGTGTGTCACACTTTTTCAACTTTACCCCTAGAGGCCGTAGCCCAACAAATCATCTGTCCTGGGTACGACGGTAAACTACATTCGGCAGCAAGGGCTCTGATCAGGAGGTTTTCAGGAGAGTGGAACCACCTCGCAATTGCTGTTGTTCCCAGGTCCATCCTGACCTGGGGTGGTAGCACCTGTTAGGGTCCAAGCTATGAGCAGATAGTTAAGTCCTAAACTGGGTTTAAAACACTATGAAAATATAAAAATAGGTTTTTATAACAAAAATACCAGCAATGCATTTTGTAAAAAAATATTACTACCAGCAATACATTTTTGAAGAAATATATATATATATATATATATATATGTGTGTGTGTGTGTGTGTGTGTGTGTGTGTGTGTGTGTGTGTGTGTGTGAAAAATGTATATATATATAATTATATATAATTATTTATATATTATATGCGCGGTACTTATTAGAAAGCGATTTGGTTGGATTGATGTGAGTTTGTGACCCTGGGTTTCACGTTTTTGCGATCGTCAGACAGGTATATATATATATATATATATGTCCAAATAGTTTAACAGTTAAATTGTCTAATTGTTAGATTAAGATTTGAACCGTTATATCCAAGTAATGATTAAAGATATCTTACTGGATTTCTCCGATATTTTTATAACGCTATCAGTTTCTACTTTGGGCAATAGGAATATATAATTACTCTCCAAGCTCAACAAAAGAATCGTGATGAAATTGATCATAAACGAAAATGAGATTTTCATCAATAATTAATCATAATTAAAGATCGCAAGGTCATGTAGGATTGAGTTCAAATATATATATATATATATATATATATATATATATATATATATATATATATATATATAGCAAAAGCAAATATATAGATATAGATCCGACGGTATGAAGAAAAATATACGGAAAAAACAAACAAAAATCCTAATATGCAGTTATGCTGTTTTAATGTTAATATAATGTCAACGTCGGACGTTTCGGTCTAATAGACCATCTTCAGGACATATTCATAAAACATAATTAACATAGACCATATTCAATTCAACATGAAAAAGACGATGGACATAAAAGCAATACCAATCCAAACAGATATTTAGACGGAACGCTGATCTTATAAAAGATTTCAGTTATGTTTGGATTGGTCTTGCTTTTATGTCCATCGTCTTTTTCATGTTGAATTGAATATGGTCTATGTATATATATATATATATATATATATATATATATATATATATATATATATATATATATATATATATATATTATTCCAGGATCATTTTCCAACTTATTCAAGATGATTTTAGATCTCTAATCTAATGGACGTCTCTATTTTTTATCCTTCAGTATCTGTCTATATTTCTGAGATGAGGTATTATGTACACTATTTACATTATTCGGACTATTTTCCTCATCTTTGTTAGCTATGGCACGTGGAACTAGAACAGTCTATCCCAATGAGCGAAATAAAGGGTTAAGTTCGACATTCCAACCACCTGAAGAAGGCCGGAGCGTACAACGGTCGAAACGTTGTGATAAATATGACAACAAAGATGGGTACAATACTCCGAATAATATAAATAGTGTATATACATACACACACACACACACACACACACATATATATATATATATATATATATAAGGTATGTGTTTCAAATCAAGCCGATTGACAAGTAATTTTATAGTGAATATTGGACAATTTCCTTACAGGTAAACAGAAAACTTAAGGTGACAGTGTGCGGCTCTACAGAAGGATGCTGGGAATGCCAAAGAAATAGATAACTGAAATTTATAGGATACATAATGAGAGAAAATGGTTTGCAGAATTTGTTATTCACTGGATATTCTGCGAGCGAAAGAAGCATATGGAAACTTTGAGTCACTGATATAAGGAATTTGTGTAAATGGATGACCGAACATATTAAGGAACAAACATTGCTTAGAACTCTAAGTGGTAGGAGGTCGTGGAGAGCCGTTATAATCTACTTCATTAACAGAAGAAGTACATTTTCCTGACATAATGTCATATACAAATTCCTTGATTTCTTAAATGAAGCATTTTTATTATCAATTTTGGTTTCGTTTTTTTTTTTCTTGATTTTATTATAATTGTTGTCATCAAGCCTGGCTAAGGCGTCGTCCACAGCAGACGACATCCCGTGATATGAAGCGCATGTTCAAACCTCGTCGGAAGTGTGGCGAATTTGATGTCCACTGGTTCCGTCACCATTGCCATTATCGCTTTTGGTCAGACATGATTAGTATATAGTAAATATTTATGCTATAATCCATGGTTCATTTAAATTCGACCTTTTTGTTTAAAGATTAAAAAGTACTCAACCTTGGAAGTTGTGTTAAAAGCTTAAACACGATGAAGAAAATACGTGCCAAAAATAATAACACTGTCGTAATTATCACAAATAAATTATCCAAAAGCTGATTTCGGGCGTTGAAAACAGGTTACACTGGGTTAACTGTTTCTCGTTTCTAAAATTGTTTTGGAGATGTTAATATTCAAGAACAAAAAGAAAAAAACTTCGACCAACTTTCAGTTGAAGAGATTAGCCGAGTTGATTAATTTCTGACGCGCGCTAAAAGAAGATATTTGCATATTTTAATAAGAGAGAATGTGCGTGAAACAGCAGCTTGAAGAATGAATATTTTATGTTTCAGCTCGGCCATTTCGATCTAACTTACCATTCGTCCTGTCAATTAATCGAATTTTTAATCAATAATTTACCGATTTATTCATATAACAAGTGATTTCAATTTAAATTACATACAAACAAAGAGGCATACATGGTTTAAAGTTTCAAAAAGATTGGCTGGGACAATTATTCGTTTGCAAGAAAACTTCGCTAGGGATAACGTTGTTTTAATATTCAAGCAACTTACTCCCATCACTGAATTTATGCTGTGAGCTACTAGGAAAAAGCGTTTCATGACTAATGATTATTTTTTAAAAGAATTCGAACCCAACCCCTTTTATTCCAAGCAACCCGTCTATTTGAAACTCAAGCCTTGTCCTGGACACTCCGGTCGTTTTACGACGTATGAGGGTCAAGCAACTCAGTTTCTAGTCACTGACAGCCAGACACCTGCAGATATGATTTGATTATAGTTGCGAAGGTTTTGTACAAAAATAACCACACTTTTTGAATACAGAGACCTGGTGTACCGTGTGCCACAAGATTCCCAAACGACCCTCCGCAAGTTTTGAATTCAGAATTGTCCTCCTTCTAGATCAGTTGCCATCCAAGGCTATAGAACCCAGTCTGTCCTGATATTTTACCCGTAGCTGGGAGGAGGAGAAAGGATCCATACCTTTCCCAAGTTTATTAGCACGTAAGTGAATGTAATGGATTCGACTGGAATTCGAACCGGCCTTGATTCCTCAAACCGACTTATATATATATATATATATATATATATATATATATATATATATATATATATATATATATATATATATATATATATATATATATATATATATATATATATATATATATATATATATATTGATAGATATATTGATAGATATATGTGTGTGTGTGTTTGAAGAAATATAGTCTTAAGGTGTGGAATATTTATGGGATAATTTGCTCAATATCAGAGAAAGAGCATTGTTTCTAAAAGTAAATATTTCAACTTAGGCGCGAAGTCGTGTTAAATGACGATGTAAAATGACGAAGGATATGAAACAGACTGTCGCTCTAAGTGTTGACTTTCCAATTTACAACACACACACACACATATATATATATATATATATATATATATATATATATATATATATATATATATATATATTTATGGCTTTATAAATTTAAGCGCAGTACTAGACTGGCGTCGAGATCTCATCAATTTACAGTTGAGTTGGCTAGATGTAGCCGTAAGTTCTATTCTAACAGTTTCTTCTCTCGCACCTCTCACTTGTTGAACTCCATTCCGTCTTCATGCTTTTCCCCAACTTTAATCTGCAAAAATTTATATGCAATGTCAATTTCTATCTACTGTTTTCTTGATTACTCTTTTCTCTTTCCGCTAGTTATTAATGTTTCTGTTCCTAATTTCTGCATAACCTGTAATCTCTTGGGTTTTAGTGGCTTTACTCCCTTGATAACGATTAAAAAAAAGATCCTTAGTTTATCTATGAAACAGTATATTTATTTATTTTCGCATACAGACCTGAATATTCGAGAAATCATATTGAAGAAAAAAAAGCCCTCCCCGAATGGATTCGAACCCGCGCCTTCGCCCACAGGGCAGTATAAACCATCATTAGATCCGACGTGCTCTAAACGACTGAGCTACAAAGAATTTTTGGCCGCTAAGTAAGGCTGAACAGTGCCTTTAAGCGAAATCCTACAAATCATAGACTCTCAAAATTTTCATATCTGCTCAGTTTTGTATCGAAATGTAAACAAAGCAATTTTATAAAGAAGTGTTGCATTTTATTTAATAATCCGACAGATTTTATTACTTAAACGTTATTTTTATTGAATACTCGTATTTGAATAGACGCCCCGTTTATTAAACGCTATATTATTTTCTTTTTCCTACCAGCTTGAATATTAGAGAAATCTTATTGAAGAAAATATATGCCCTCAGCGAGAAAATATATGCCCTCATTACTCGTTTACTACCTTGCCAGATTTTGAATTGTGACACTTTACGCCTTCCATATGTTTCGACTGACCTTTCAACCACCTGATGAATATTCATGAACGTTCTCGAATCTAAAGGTCTTGATAAACAAATGACATCCTTGTTCTTGTATAAAAACACCTGCAACAAAATAAAATCCTTACATTTGCCTTGATAAAGTCCCTCAGAGGACGAAACACGTCAGCTAAGAATAGTTTTTTCCTCTTGAATTTTTATTATATATATATATATATATATATATATATATATGATATTTTGTTATTTTTACATAGAAAATTGTTATGCGACGATAACGGTCATGGAATAACAAACGCAGATCATAAGTTCAAGATGTGATTCTATGACGTCATACCACGCGATAGACCGTTATGTCAAAATATCATCTTTGACAGTGGATATCTTTGTTTCATGCCTGTATAACCACTCTGAGGATGGCTTATGTGAGCCGAAAGCTTAGGACCAACTTAATATAAAAAATATCCAAATGTTGGACAATTTTTTTCTTTATTTTCACCAGAAATTAAAGCAAACATTCGAACATTGGAACTGCTCATGATCAGACATTCATTGACTATATTTTTAATATATGTTTAAATTTATATATATATATATAAATATATATATATATATATATTTATTATGTGTATGTGTGTGTGTGTAAAAATAATTGTGTTTATAAAAACATGCTTGATTAAAAAAAACAAGGAATTGTTTTATTTTTTTATAGTATTTTATAATTTTCGAATAACTTGTTGAATATTGTGCATGAAATTGTGAATGAACTCTCCAAAGTTCAAGTACTTTCGATAATCTCAGTCATTTTCAAGAACCAATGTGGTGTCTGTGTGGTAGTCCGAATTCCTTTGTCCGCATTCGGATTAACTTTGCGTTTGAAATATCCGATTAATAAGAGGAAGGTTACAAAAAATGTAAAGGAATAAGCAAAACAATTTTTGAAATGATTTTGGCAATTTTATAACAATACAGAAGACGGCATGAAAAGGTAAACCACAGCTAGTGAAAAAATTACTTAGAAAATATTAACCCCCACACACACACACAAGTTCAGAAAAAACTTTACAATAGTGAAAAACGTATTTAAGGATTTGGGACATACCTACTAGTGTTCGTAGGTACGGTATATAACACTTTGGAAAGCTGGAAGCTTGGAAGTCTACGGTAGCGTCATTTGTAACGGTTTTTCGGGAATGAGGCCGCACAAAAAGAAGACGATTTATTTATTTAATTTTATTATTATTATTAAATTAAATAAAAGCATCAAAGTCAATTCTATCACAAATTCAAAGAGAAACGTCACGATTTCTTCAGAAGGAGGCAGTTATACTGATTCCCACTTAATATATGCTACCCAATGTACCAAACATAACTAGATATATGTGGGATTCATAACAAAAAATTAAATAAAATATTCACTGGCTACAGTTATGATGTCAGACACAACAATGTGACATCAACAGACCTTGCGGAACATTTTATTACAATCGACTGTAAATTCGACAAGCATCTAAAGGTGCAGATTCTGAAAAAATATCCAGAATCTACCGACCTTGCGACTCTTAAAACGCATGAATATAGTTACGTATACAAACTACTAACTTGCCTCAGGATAACAGAATGACAGGAGTTTTCCATAAAATATATACTAAGCGGTTTGATTAATTCCTCAATCAAATGAGCAAGATTTCCATTACAACTGTTACATATTACCAGTATAGCTAGGTTGTTTTTTTTTGTTGGTTTTTTTTTTCAAGACAAGCAACGTTTGTACTAAGACATGATGTTTTGTAGATTTTTTTTATATTTTTGGACTTGTTAAAAGTGTTTAAACTTAACTTGAAGAAGAAAGACATACTGTCGAAATATTGTTGAACCTTGTCAAAGACTGTATCTTTTCCTTTCTCGAATTACCCACTCCTCTAGGTCTTGTTTAAGACTCTAAGTCTGCCAATAGAGAATAAATCCCGTTAGTTTCAAAGATTGGCGGCTTTAATGAAATAATAAGAGGAACCAACAGCCCTGAAGAGTGAAGGCATTAATACAATGAGCTCACGAAACCGCCAAGCCGACATGACTGAAACGACACCACTCAGTTAAGCGATAAGGTTATCCACATGACTCAATAAATTTAAGCATTTTACAAGTTTAGAATCCAGAATGAAACTTTTTAGCGTTGAAATAGTTAAATGAAACTAAACTTCCAATCCAACGGCTCTGGTTTCTCACGAAATTTCACCTTTTCTTGAATAGTGGTTTTCTGTTTCCTTGCCTTTGATAACTACAGCATTAAAAATATTAAATGCAACGTCAATCGCCATCTTCTGCTGCATTGAATCATGTTCATTTTTTTATTTTTTCCTCATTCCCAATATACAGTTTTTTTCTCTCGTCTTCACTGTATGAACAAAAGAACCAGTGCACATCCAAATTTAAATTTGAAAGGTGTTAATTTTTTATATATATATATATATATATATATATATATATATATATATATATATATATGGGTTTTGTGAAGAACATATTGTTGGTAATCCGTATGGATAATCCCAAGGAGGATGAAATGATTTAGCTCAATGTAAACCTGATTCTATTTATTTAAAAATAAAAATCGAAAATCAATATTTTAATTAGAATTGCATTTAATTCCAAATAAATATAAACATTAAAATGAAACGATGTTCAAAAAGAAGTGCTATTTGATGATCCGCGTCATTGAAAAAAATAAGGTTTTTGAAATAAATTATTATAATGGTGCAATACAGAAAAAAAAAATAATGGTAAATATATTTAAAATCAAAAAAATATATATTTATATATATATATATATATATATATATATATATATATATATAAACATTAATTTACCGTAGAATAAACAGACGCATCCTGACTAAGAGGAAAAAGACATTACAAATATAACTCGTCGGTATGTATCAATTAATGCCGATTTTTTAAGCGTAGCTTAGATGTGGCACAAAGTCGGAAGTATGGACAATCCAGTAAGGATTGAACTCACTACTCAGTCGTAATTGTTCAAGCGAGACGAGCTTGTTATAGATTGTACCACAATCGGGGTATGAATTTGATTTAGTAAGCGTGTAAATTTTGTTACACAAGGCCGAAAATCTTAACCCAGTGAGGATCAAACTCCCTCAGTTATAATTAATCAAGCTAGACAAGCTCACCAAATGAAGTATTCAATGTATCACTTAATGATTGCTATAAACACCGTAGATTTATCATTTCGGATAACAAGTTGGAAACATCTAACTTAATCATTAACTCGGCAATTCCAAAATCCATACCCTTGTAAAATCAATATTAAATAAATACCAGCTAATTCATTTACGATCGCATCCTGGACCATCGGTGTAATGAACTCGCTGAGTTCTGATTGCTCCATTATTGTGGCCTTGTGTCAAACTATACTGAATTTAGTAAATGTCTATATTACTGTTTATGGTTTATTCAAATGTGAAGTGTTTTGGTAAGAAATTATTTGTGATTATTTCGACTGGCATGCATACAAGTTTATTTTGAAGATAATGTGTAATACTTGAGGGTAGATCGTAAAAAAGATAGACATTCAGGCAATATGATCATATCGAATTTCTTGAAACAATTGTGCCTAAAGCAGCGTACAAAAGAGGGAAAATGTCAATTCCTGGGAACCAAATAAAAAGTACTATGAAGTAAACAATGCGTTTTTTCCCATTAATAATTAATTAATTAACAGAATTGTTATTAAGTACTTCACGTTGAAAAATGAATGTCTTATTTTTGGACAAAGAATAAAACCTGTATTTATACGTAGTAAAAAATACATCCGTCAATGTTAAATTTATCAAGAAAATGGTCATCGTTTGGCGCAATGACAAAAGTCAACTGTAAAAACCGGCTAAAACAACTTCAGCTCTTACATGGCGGAACATGGGCAACAAATACCTGTCAAGGATGATATTTCAAAGGCCTTTGACAAGGTGTGGCATAAAGGTGTGGCATATTTACTTTGTCAATAAATGAGAGTATCAATTACGAGTATCCATTCTGTCGGATTAATAAATAAAATATCCATCCCTTTCTTTATAAGTTGCTTTATTTACGTTAGTGAGCAGATAGATCTATTTCGAGAGTTAGAGAAAAATTTGTGTTTAAAGGATCTATTTAATTTTGCTTTGTTATCGACGCACCGAGAGGTCAAAGCACGACGGTCTAATGACTGTAAAATACTACATCTGAAACAGCAAAAAATTTACCGGAGATTTCCAGTTATGTTTTATATTCAGGCTGGTAAACGAAAATAAATATACTGTTTAATAAATGAATAGGGGGGGGGTCTACTCAATTCTGAGTATCCACTAAAAGTAACGTTTATGTAATAAAAATCTGTGGGATTAGTAAATAAAAAAATCCATCTAAAAAAGCTCATAAATTAAATCTACTTTCAAAATCTATTTTTTAATTAACTGTAAATAAGAACATAATATATAATATCTTTTAAAATATATATATATATATATATATATATATAAACGCATTAGGAAAATATATATATAATATATATATATATATATATATATATATATGTATATATATATGTATATATATATATATATATATATATATAAATATATATATTTAAACAGAGTCAAAAAGATTATATAATAGAGAGAATAGAAAAGTTCAGAGCAGATAACATTAGAAAGATTTTAGAGTTCCATGAAAATAAGTGGATACAACGTTTAAAAACGCACTATCCAGACGGGCTCAATCACAAATTTAACAATATAGATAGTATTAATATATAACCCCACAAACCAGGACTTACCCACATTTCTCACCCACACAAGACAGACATACTTACGGAGGTGTTGAGGCCTCACACTTATACACACACCCACACGAATATACACACTTACACACATCATATTCACTCCCTAATGTGCCAAATGATAACACATTCATAGTAATAAACACGCTTACACACATCATACTCATCACTCCCTAAGAACCAAATAAGAACCAAATAATACACACTCATCCCCTTTCCAGGAACCAATAAAACTGTCAAAATGACCAAGGGAATTCAGAGCAGCATGAATCCATCCAGCTCTTATCTTAAATAACAACTTAAAAGAGACTGTTTGACCAACACAAGGAATGTTAAAAAATTCATAAAAAAAAAAAAAAAAAAAAAAACAAATGAAAGCTACAGACAAAAGTACATTTTCTCCATCAAGACATTCATTTCTGTAGTTCACTGCTACCAGCAAACAGATTTTTTTTCTCCTGATGATGGCCATGTTGGCCGAAACTAGTCGAGGAATCTAAATGAAATAATAATAAAAACGAAAAAATATTAATATCCAACTCAGTGTGTCTGTA
Source organism: Acanthosepion pharaonis (assembly GCA_903632075.3). Lineage (NCBI taxonomy): Eukaryota > Metazoa > Mollusca > Cephalopoda > Sepiida > Sepiidae > Acanthosepion > Acanthosepion pharaonis. The sequence goes on from CAHIKZ030002019.1 coordinate 625,390, forward strand.
GATTTTAATTTTTTAATATTTTTATTGTTCAATATATATATATATATATATATATATATATATATATATATATATATATATATATATATATATATATATATATATATATATATATATATATATATAAGGAGTTCTAATAAGATATTCAGGCCAGTAAACAAAAATAAATAAATATACTGTTTAATAAATAAATGGAGGGTCTACTCAATTATGAGTATCCACTAAAAAATAACGTTTATGTAAAAAAACCTGTGGGATTAATAAATAAAAAAATCACAATTTTCTTATATATATATATATATATATATATATATATATATATATATATATATATATATAAGAAAATGCACTCGTATCGAGGTTTTATCCGGGTTCATAAATGATTTTCTATCTTTCCATCATCTGAGGGGTGGCTAAAAAATGATCGGCCCGATCTACTTCACAAAATCTAAAAAATGATAAAGCTTTTTGGGAGTGAAATCCTTCATGGTCGGACGGACAACTTTTCAGCACCTTCGCGTATTGTTTGGTCATTATTTACTTAATAGCAATTGTATCTTTGTATATTTATATAGGAACCTATTATGTTTGTTCTTGAGTGTTTTAAAGCCCGGCCCAGAGACAGAGCTGTGATTGTATTTAGAGAGTGAGTGATTGCTTGGACTTTAAACTCTTGAAAAACGAACCTTCATCACTTGCTTTGTTATAAACTCGTTATCACCTCAAAAAAAAAAACGTAGATGGCAATAATTACTGGAAATCTGAGACAAAATCCGTCTTATCAATATTTACTAAGCTTAATTGGACTTTAAGTGAAAACGGAGGAAACGGGTAAACGCACTTGTAGCAGTCTTCCAAATAGGGTAGGAATAATGATGATGATGATGATGAGGAGGAGGAGGAGGATGATGGTAGTGGTGGTGCTGGTGGTTTATTATTATTATGATTATTATTATTATTAGCAGCAGCAGCAGCAGTAGCCTTTGCTGTGTATTGTACGAGTTGCCGGTGTCTAAATCAGACTCTGTAAGGTACAACAAGTTTTATACATCCGAAGATGTAAATAGACAATATTGTTGGCTTGTGATGCCACAATTCTATTGATTTCTCTCTCGAGGTCCTTGTATTTATTAACAAAGTTTTGACATTTTTGTTTATGATTTATCACAGGTGTCTTCGACAGGATATGTCCTAATTAATTTCTCTTAAAGAGGATATATATATATATATATATATATATATATATATATATATATTATATATATATATATATATATATATATATTCCATGTCATTTAATGTATTATGTAGAATTTTCGTTTTGAAAAGTTTCTGAACATTTGTTGTTATTAATTAATTATTATTATTATTATTATTATTTTCTTTGATTTCTGGCGTTTGCATTTTCTTTCCGGGTCCCGCCAGAGACCTAAGGTTAGAAATGGTATCCACATTTATGAAAAAAAAAGTTCATTGAAAAAGCCCTTCGTGTTGTACTTGTGAGAAATTTTTTGTATTTCTTCTTCTTTTAAATTATTATTATTATTAATTAATTATAGTGTCCGGGTTCAGCAGAAAAAATGGAATGATGTAAAAAATAACAAAACAAAAAACATAAATCAAATACAAGACATCTTCAATGTCGCCTTTGCCGTGTATTTCAAATTGCCTTTGCTGTGTATTGCATGAATTGCCGGTGTCTAATTCAGAGTCTACAAGGGACAATGTTTTATAATCCGAACATTTTAATTTTGGTCTCTGCGTAGAGAGAAATTTAAGCAAGAGGGAAAATTCCCGTATTGAAGTTTTGCGTATTTTTAAAACCCCAATAAGAATACAATAGTATTATTTAAACGTATATGGATTTTCTATTTGTTTAATTTCTGTTTTTTTCTGTTGGTTTCTATCAGAAGGTGTCTTCGACGTGATTTTCCCTATTAATCTCTCTGACATCAAATATTGATTGAATTTTCCTTTATAAAATCTACAGTATTATTTAAACGTATATGGCTTTCTAAAGTTTCTCTCTCTCTCTCTCTGACTCTAAATTGATGGCACGAGCTTAGCCGAAAGCCGAAAGGAGGCGCCCAGTGAGAATCGAACTCACTACACAGTCGTAATCGTTCTAGCAAGATAAGCTTTGCCTCCATTAAACCACCACGAGGTGCCCAGTCTGACATCATATATATGTGTGTGTGTGTGTGTGCGCGCCCGCGTATGTGTGTAGAGATTTTCCAAGCGTAGCTTAGATGTGGCACAAGGCCGAAATTATGGGGCACTCAGTGAGGATCGAACTCACTACTCAGTCGTAATCGTTCTAGCAAGACGAGCTTGCTAACAATTACACCGCTTCGAGGTGCCTAATAGTGATTTTCCAAGCGTAGTTTGCATGTGGCACAAGACCGAAAGTTAGGATGCCCAGTGAGGATCGAACTCACTACTTAGGCGTAATTGTTCTAGCGAGACAAGCTTGCTAGCAATTACACTACCTCGAGGTGCCCATGTGTGTTGTGTGTATATACGAAGAAATGAAACTGTCCAGACTATGTCAGTACTGGGTAATGTGAGAATACTGAGGAAGGGACGGGTGGAGCTGGAGATTTTAAATGTCCTGTTGTTATACAATACCCGGCGACAACCACCAATCAGCTGATGTGAACGTGCGAATGCTTAATAAAAGTAAACAAGTGAAACCAAAAACAAATAAAATTAAAATTAAAAAAAACAAACAAACAAAGAAACAGGAGATAGCCCACAATGCAACTGAGCTAACGAACCGACGACAGACTCGGCAATGACGGGGAGGGTCCAAAATAATCATTGAATACTGTTTCGATTCGCGCGCGCGCCAAAAAAAAAAGCGTAGAGTAATGAATGCGGATACCAATCTGAACGTACCCCCAAGGCCAACGTTGGTTGCTTAGCTAACAAAGGGGGAAAAAAAATCGAAGATCAGTAAAGCAGAAACAGTTTTAGTTAATTTTGTCTTCATTAAAACTGAATAAATTCAGGCAATTCAGAGCGAAACAGTTAAGCATAAAAAACGAAAGTGGTGCCTTCTAAAATTAGTTATTCCATTACAAACATAAAGTACATTGGATCACCGAGAAGTTTGCGCAAGAGCTAAAATAGTTACGAAGTATATTTAGTACTTTGAAAAAACAAGGCAAAAGCTCGCAGATAAGCAGTTATTTATAGAGCTTAGCGGTATCCAATATTAGACCGCGTTCTATTATAATCAAATTGGACAAGATTGTAAAGAAATCCTTTCCTTCTTGATCTCATACTTTTCAGTCTCTCTTTTTTTATTCTTTTCTTTTATCTCTATCTCTATGCCACTCTATGCAGAGAAACTTTCTGTCTCCATCTATTTTCTCTCCCCCCCTCTCTCTCTCTCTCTCTCTCTTATAACAAATGCTTTGTTCCTTTTTCCTTATCCAATCGAGCATTCACAGAAAAAAAATTTAAAACAATTTTCTTTGTTTGACAATCAGTTGAGGGTATCGTAAAGATTAAACTTAGCTTTGTACTAAACTACATGTACTACTCCTACATTGTACTCCACTATCTCTCTCCCCACTCAATCTCTCTTTCTTTTTCTTTCTCTCTCTCTCTCTCTCTCTCTCTATATATATATATATATATATATATATATATATGGCCTGAAAATTGTATTTAAGCAATTTCTACATGAAAGAAGGAAATTATAAGGACACAAGAAAAATTAAATAAAAAACTTAACCGCAATACAATGTTAGTAGTTTTTAATGAAGCTTGTATAAAAGAAAGATTGCTTTAAATGCACAATTATATATATATATATATATATATATATATATCAAATGAACATTGAAAGTAGAAAAAGGCGACAGGCTTGTTTCATGCTAGCCTAACGATTGCGCCTAGCATGAAACAGCCTGTAGCCTCTGAGTGTTGACTCTAATGTTCACTTTTATATTTATATTTACATATGGTCTATCTCTGATATTGAGCACTTTATACCATAAATATAGTACACCTTAAAACTATATTTCTTCACATATAACATATATATATATATATATATATATATATATATATATATATATATATAGGCCCGTTAAAAAAATTTGAAGGATAAAAAGCCAGCAAAATGATACAATATTGTCAATGAAATTGATATTTATTTCATATAAACCTTTTGAAAGAAACGAAGAATGAAGTGATAAATTTTAAAGTCGGAATTTTCGACCTCACCTGTGTTTTTCTTTTCTTTTCTTTTTTTCAACGATGCGAAGAATAAAGAAAGACTTACTGAGACTTACTCTTTCGGGGAATGTTGTTCGTCTCCATATGGAAGTTATACTCACTGAGTAAAACCAAATCTCTGTTTAATCGCTCAATGTTTGAATTTATTTTGAACATAAATTTCAACTCCGATCTACGTCTCGCCTATCGGCTGTTGAACGAAGACAACCAAAAGGATGCATCCGATGTGTTCTGCGTTATGATATTGTAGGTTGAAGTGATCTGCGACTGAAAAATTATTATTATTGTTCTTAAGGGTTTTTTCTTGTGCTTGTTGAATCGAAGTCGAAATTCTGTACTCGTTTCTCCCACACTTGCAGCATATATTACTAGATTTTAACTATCACAATTTAAGATCGGTGGTTTTTATATTACGTGAGTGACGGAGGGGGTAACTGCTATCAATGATGACATGTCTCCAGATTGGTATCGGGGTTTATTGGAGGTCGTATTCCCTTGGTGAGGTGGTGAAAGAATTGTACTGGATGTGGTTAATATTGTGTGTACGTTAGGTAGTTGATCTCTATCGGAAACCAGGTTTTCGCTTAATATGTACTGGAAATCTTTTGTTAAGATATGGAAAAGCTTGTGAATGTTGTTATTAAAATAAAAAAAGCATGGGAATTCTGGAATTATTAATTTTTGATACATAGGTTAGAAGTGTATTCCTTAGTAAATGATTTTTGGAAAGTTTTAAGTTAGTAATTTCTGTTAAGAATGTAATTGAATAATTTTCCTATGTGTATTTCGTAATCCCTTTTCTGTGAACAGATACGTTTTATGTGTAGACATTGGCTGTAGATAATGGATTCTTTTAGAGGTGCCAGCTATTGAAATTCAGGTATCAATGACCATCTATGGGTTTGGGGTATAGTGTTGTGAAGATGAGGTTGTTGTTTAGACATACTATTATATCCAGAAACGAAATAAACGTGATGAAATGTTCTAATGTGAATTAGATAGTGTGGTAGAAACTGTTCAAGGAGTTTTTAAAGCCTCGGAGACTATTCTCTCCCTGTGTCTGTATAAAGAAGATGCCATCTATTTATCTGTCATAACGTAGAGGTGCTAGGTGACAAATACTCAACATATCTCGTTCCAGGGCATCCATGAATAGCGAGGAGCCATTTTCTTTCCCATTGCCATGCCTCTGACTTGAAGAAAATGGTAGCTGTTAAACTCGAAATTGTTGCGTATGAGTATAAATTGTATAATGCTGGTAATTTCTTGTGTGGAATGTTCCTGAAAGTCTCTGGCGCGTAAAAAATTCTTTCAGGCTAGAATTCCCTCCTCGTGTGGAATGTTAGAATATAGAGATATCACGTCACATTCATGGTCACTCGGAGCGAACTGTTTGGTAATCTATCTATATCTTTCAGAATTCTTAAGAAATGGCTGGAGCCAGAAATTGTGGATAGAAGAGTTTTGAGGGTTTTGTCAATGTAACCTGTTGTGTCAGGGTACCGATTACCAAAAATATCGGTTATCCGGGTGGCTGAATCTTCAGAGATTCTATCAGGTCCCGCAAGTTGCGTGGGTTTCTGATAATGTTCTTTATCAAGAGGTTGGTGTTTGTGTCTGTGATTACTTATGGAAGTTTATGTAGTTTAGGGATAGTGTAGAATGTGCTTGTTTTTTTTTCCGGGACTAAAGCCTTAAATAACGTCAGTGTACTTTAGTCTAAATGACTAATTAAAGTGTTGAGTTCTAATATGAAATGTTTTGTCAGATCGTGAGTTTTTCGTAAAAATTTCTACACTTGAGCTGATTTTCTGTTTCTAGGACGTATTTTTTCTGTCTATACTGGCGATTAAACCACCCATGTCAGCCTGTTTGATGATTACATCTTTGTTTTCCTTGAGAGATTTTATGGCTTTCGTTCTTGTCTGGTGATGTTGTTGGTGCTACTTTGATGGAATGGGAATTTTGGAATTATTCTTTTTTTTGTTATGTAGTTTAGAACTGTATTCATATTTTGTTTGAAGCCTTTAGTAAATTAATAATATATATATATATATATATATATATATATATATATATATATATATATATATATATATATATATATATATATATATATATATATATATATATATATAAATTCCCAAGAGGATAGAATCCAGGTAGAACTCAATGTCCAGGATAGTGTAAGAATATAATATAAATGGCTCAAACACTAATATTCCATGGTTATAATTTATTACATTGGAATTGTAATCACGATCCAATTCATTTGACCTACAAATTCACTTTGCTTTTTGAATTTGTATGTCTAATGAATTCGATCGTGATTACGTGTTTGAGTCTTATATATATATATATATATATATATATATATATATATAGAGAGAGAGAGAGAGAGAGAATAATTAATATACGTAAAAGTTTCTCCCTTAGCTGATCGATGTTACCTCCAGTATTCCCACTCTAGAGTTTCATTGTTATTTGCGGTGTATAATGACCGACCACTGATTATAGTTATTGTTGTGGTGTCCTCCCTCTCATGAGTCTATTGTTTACTCTTCCGCTTACTATAAAATTAGTAGGAAAGTAAGCCTCAGGGGAACAGTCTAATAGACTGAACGCTGGTCAACCGACACACTCACTCACAAGTCGTGTAATACTCTTGTGTTGTATTTACTGTTCAATACCCGATTTATCTGCAACCTCTTGTTTTGTTATTTCTTAACCATTTACTTGGTTACAACAGTTATGGCAACTGCCCTATCGAGCTTTTTTCCATGGTGGCCAGACCACATGAATTTAAGGGTGCTATTAGATTGGCAATTCGGTCCTATCGTTTGATTGTTGAAATAGCTAAATGCTGTTCGCGCTTTCCACCTGTGGAACTCCCGTTTACTTGCTTCACTGATAACTACAATCTTCAAAAATTTAAATGCAACGTCAATCGCCATCTTCTATCTTTTTTAACCCTATTCACTTTTTGCCCTTTTTCCACTCCATTTTCAGTCTTCTCATTCTCTTCCAGCTTCCTGTAACCCGATCCCTCTACGTATTAGTGGCATTCCCGCCTTGTTTGGAGTGAAATGGAAATGCCGAAGAATCATCGCCTGAGAAAGAAAAAACAAACAAACGTCAGAAAAAAAAAATGAAATGCGTTCCTAGAAAGTGCATGGGAAATATCAGGGCCTCAGCAAAAAAGCACAACACAAAAAGTAAAAAAAAAAAAAAGTGCTCGATAAGAGGGAGAGCCCTAAAAGGCCCCTACATCAGAGCATATTTAAATAATGTACAAAATAAGCCACTCCTAAGGCAGGTAATCAATATGATTGTAATAATAAATATTTCTTTGTACCATACTCCCTTTGAAGATGTATATTTTGGACATTGTTTACACACACACACACACACACACAGAAAAAACACACACACACATATATATATATATATTTCAAAAGAAGTAATGGATTTTAATTTATAATCCGACTTACTTTTTTATTTATTTAAACTTAATTTTTAGTGGATACTCGTAATGTAATAGACGCTCCGTTTATTTTAAACAGTATTAAATTTAGACTGCCGGCCTGCATATTCGAGAAATCTGTGAAGCTCTTCGTGGCCGAGTAATCAATGCACGTCGGATCAAACGGAGGTTTCTGTTGCAATGGGGTGGGGCACAGGATAGAATCTTGCCGGGGCTGGGCATTTTCTTAAATAAGTTTTCTCGAATGTGCAGGTCGGTAGACGAAATATAATCGTGTTTAAAATGAACGCAGCGCCTACTCAAATACTCTTTTGTCTTCTCTTTTTCTGTTTTTTCCTTCTTTTTTTCCTTTTTTCCTTTTCTCCTCTTTTCTTCTATTCTCCCCTATTCTTCTGTTTACCCTCTCTTTCTCTCCTAAAATCTGCTTTTCCTTAATTTCTTCTTTCTTTTTTTCCTTGTTTTTCATCTCACTTGAACTGGAGTCTATTTTCACCTGATATAATGCCACCTTTCATTTCCTCCCTCCTTTCCGTCCATTCTTCCTTCCTTCCCTCATTCTTTCCTTTCACTTTTCTCAATCTTTTTTCTACACCCGATGTCATTTAATCTTTTCTCGCATCTTTTGCGTTTTTCCTCGATCGCTGTTTGCCAGGTGGAGAGCCATGTCATCAGACCTTTCCCCCCCTTCTGCACTGTCAGTGGTCAGTTTGCATAAATCGATGCATCATTAAACATTCAATACTTGTTATCAACAGACGTCCAACATTGATTGTTGCCGATGTACTTCCGCCCGACTCACCAACCTTGAATTGTCAACAGAAACAAAATGGAGTAACGTGAACGATTTCTTTTGTTTTGTTTTGGGAATTCAGTTTGTTCGAGTTTCCTATTCTAACAAACTAAAATATTCATTATAAATGCGATGTTGACAGTTATTTGTTTCATCTTAAAAAAAAAAACTTTAGGCATTTAACAAAGTATTTAAGAGTTTCCTTATTTGTCCTTTGCCAAATGATTTCTTTATCGGCAGTTCTTATGCTTTCTTTTTTGGGAATTTTGTCTCTGGCAAATTCGTAAATTTACAAGAAAAAAATCACGATTGTAAGCTTCCTCAATGAATTTACATTATAGGAAAGAAACCCCCTTTCCAACACATTTTGAGGACTATTATATATAATTTCTATCGATTTTCCGTGGGTTGCAAAAAAAATTCAAATTGTTTTATCAGTTATCATCGATTACTAAAGTGAGCTTTTTTTCTAAAAGAAAGTCATTCTTTAATCTCTTTAGTTTAATCGCAATATTGTTCAGATGTATTCTATTCTCATTAGTTCTGCTACTTCTATTTCGACTTTTTCGTAACATGTATTTCTAACTATGCAATGCATCGACAAGTATTAAAATTATTAGTTACTGTACTCACTGAAACTTGTTAATATTTTTGACTTAAAGAAACTATTTTCTGGTCGACTTACCGTGCTTAAAAAAATATAATCATCTCTCTACAAGAGCGAATTCGACCCAAAATGTACTACAACCTAAAAGAATATGAGGTACAACCTAAAAAGAATAGGAGGTACAACCTAAAAAGAATAGGAGGTACAACCTAATAAGAATAAGGTGGTACAACGTAAAAAAAATAGGAGGTACAACCTAAAAGGAATAGGAGGTACAACCTAAAAAGAATAGGGGGTACAACCTAAAAAGAATAGGAGGTACAACCTAAAAAGAATAGGGGGTACAACCTAAAAAGAATAGGAGGTACAACCTAAAAGAATATGAAGTAAACCTAAAAAGAATAGGAGGTACAACCTCAAAAGAATAGGAGGTACAACCTAATAAGAATAGGGGGTACAACGTAAAAAGAATAGGAGGTACAACCTAAAAGGAATAGGAGGTACAACCTAAAAAGAATAGGAGGTACAACCTAAAAAGAATATGAGGTACAACGTAAAAAGAATAGGAGGTACAACCTAAAAGGAATAGGAGGTACAACCTAAAAAGAATAGGAGGTACAACCTAAAAAGAATAGGAGGTACAAACAAAAAGAATAGGAGGTACAAAAAAGAATAGGGGGTACAACGTAAAAAGAATAGGAGGTACAACCTAAAAAGAATAGGGGGTACAACCTAAAAAGAATAGGAGGTACAACCTAAAAAGAATAGGAGGTACAACCTAAAAGAATAGATCTACTGAAACTCTCTAGAAGCTTTACTTTTTTAGTGACATGGAAAAGAAGTGAATTCAGATACAAGCTATTTAAGTCACGGCTGAAACAACATCAATTACCATTAATTTTTTTTAATTATTATAAGCCTTTTACCGCCGCCTATTCCCGATGGTGTAATCACGTTTAATATCCCGGCCCTCAGAGCTAACTCTGCGCTGGTCATTACTAATACTGGTCTAAGCTGGCTGTTGGTCGCTGGTCGCTTCGATCCACACCAATTCTACCTATGTTGTGTTCTTGATCTCAGAGCAGTGGTAGGTCTAATGTCGGTGTAATCGAAGCACTGGTTCGAGCCCTGGCAGGCGTCATATTAACAGAAATACCTTCACAAATGAAAATAAAAACGAAAGAATCGTTGGGTTAATCTTCAACTGGTTTATATAGTTCTTTGTACAAGAATTAATCCTTCCTGCATCAATCTCTCTAGTGACACTGTACCTTGTCTAAAATTCGGGATTCAAATTTCTTCAAAGTAGATTTGGTAGCTGATGTCGTGGATTCCAGAGGCACTCGATGCGGGATCCGCAGCACAAGTCCCCGAACTCTCAAAGCTACCTGCATTTCGGCCCAAAACCAGCGTGTAGCCGAAGTGTTTTGAGGATTCAGGGATACTCCAATTTTCCCATGAATCCCAACAAGCGTTCCTTGTTCCCTATTACTGCTTTCTTAATCAACTTTGGAGAATTATCCACCTTCTTTGGGAGAAGAGATTGCTCCTCCTTTCAACTCCAACTTGCTTCACTTTGCATCTCATACCATCACTTCATACAGGTGGTGCTAAATTCTCCATCTCCTTCCTTCTGAGCATTCAGCCACAGCCTACTTCACACGGCAGGCATAACTGTCTTTGTGACAAATCTAATTTTTAAAGCGTGTGAACGAAAGTCATTAATTATAATTCCCTTGATTCCTCAAGGAAGAGATAAAATTATTTCTCAATTCCTAGTCGTATCTCCGTCCGGCGAAAACATAAACCAGATCACTATTGACAGGATTTGTTTTCATAACTTCCGCCCTATTGTACATATGACCCTCAAGAAAAAAGTTCGTTCTCATTTAAATTTCCAAGCGAGAGAAAAAATTATTTCCCAAATTTTTTCCGTCCGCAAAAAAATATTCCACATCTATCTCTCTCCCTCTAACAATATTTGTTTGCTTAAATTCTCAAAGAAGAGACAAATTTATTTCTCAATTTGTTTTACCCGCATGTCAGATTCTCGATACATAAAAAAAAAATTTTAGGAGAGAAGAAAGCTAGGTGGCCCCAAGGTAAATGGCACCACCTACTGTATTTCTCTCTATATCTTTCAGCTCTTATTCCATTTTAGGCTTAACCCTTTCCTGGATTTTCCCGCTCATAATTAACATTTAACCACTTCATGGCCTCAATATCACATTATATCTAAAACGTATTATATAATATTTCTGTCGCTTTTCCGTGATATGCATTTGCTGAGCAAGTAATCTTATATAGGAGCTTATTAGCTTACAAAATAAAATTTAAAAAATATATAAAAAGTTAGTCTTGCGTTTTTTTTTTTCGTTGACTGGGAAAAATCAAGGAAAAAAGGCAGAGAAAATTAAATCTTAATTTTTACTTGTATGCGAATGGGATGCTATTTCCAACACAGTTACATACCCACATACATACTATATTAAAACACAGCCAAACTTTATTTTCTACCCAATAACAGATAATATTTACAAATATTCCAAAAAGATTCCACAATACAACACACAACATTTAAATTAATGCTTTTGAGATTTGACCAATCAGAGAAAACTAAAACATTTTTCTCGAGCCTACTTTCGTGAAAAATCTTTCATAGACGCCCATAGATTTCGACGTTCAGAGCAGGGATGCGACTGTCTCCAAGCCATTCATAAACAAGAGAAGATGTGTCTACACAGTTCCCACTCCTATAGAACGTGCTGAAAGAAACTTTTGTCGGTGACTTCAAGTGAATCATCTCCAACAGTAGCAGTCAGTGAATATTCTCTGACGATCGAAGTCTTTTCTCAAACACAGTCTTCTTAACCACAGTATTCATTGTGGACCAACTACATAAAAGTATTTTCTCAAGTACAGCTTTGACTGTGGACTAAATTTCTTTTTTTCAATTGAAGCCTTTTCTGTGGCCCAACTATCCAAAGACTTTAATGCAACTAAAGACTCATTTTGACACGTGAATTTAAATACATATGATTGTTAATAGAAATGATTTATTTAACAGATATACTCATGCTTTCCTTATTTTTACAGAGGGACCTCGTTTCTCAAACGTCTCACATGTCGAACAAATCGGTTTTCGTACACAAAATTCGAGATGAAAATGCCTCGGTTATCGAACAAAATTTCGGTTCTCGATCAACATAGAAGGCGTAAAGAAGCAAGGGAAAGAGATTGCACCCGCACATCCAAGTTTAGAGCACCTAGTATTCCCAAGCGGTACCCATCTATGTACTGACATGGCTCGACTTTGCTTAACTTCAGTGATCATATGGGAACCGGTGTTTCACATGATGTGATCGTAAGCAAAAGAGATTTTTTTTTGTTTTGTTTTTTTTTGTGATGAGGAATATCTTTATTTACATGCAGACTATTGTTCTAATATTTATTGGTGTCATCACAACGTTTCGGCTGTTGTACCTTCCGGCCTTCATCAGCTGAAGGTTTCCCCGGCTCGAGAAGCACCTGATATAGGCCGGAGAATGTAACGCCTTCGGGTTTTGGTGTTCTATCATCTGTTAAAACACTTCGCAGATATTTAAACTGATGTACTGGTCTGATTTTGACAACTCCAGTTCGTAGCTAGCATCGTGGGTTTTTTCCTCTTGTTGACAGCCATACATTCTGTCTTCTTACAACTGACAGTCCTTTCTTCCCATCTTCATTGTCTAGGAGACCATGTAGTTTCTGTTTTAGTTCTTTCTGTGTCTACCATCAACAAAGTAACATCTGCTTATTTGTTAGAATTGTACTCACCAATAATAAATCCTGGTAGGATCTCTAGATCCCTTACGACAGTGTCGTTGCAATGGTTGAATAAACCCAGTGAGAAGATACATCGTTGTTTTATGTCGCTTTCTAGTTTGTGAACTTATTCAATTTATTTTCTATCCGTACGCAGGTGTTTTGCTCCTAGTACAAGTTCTGTATTGTTTTAACAGATTTCCCAAATAAATCAAATTTTCATAGCAGTTCAAGCAAATTCTTTATGAAAAACTTCTCAGAGTTAACCTGTAGAAAAAGACAATATTTATAAATATAAATGACAATAGGAAAAACTGTAATAGTTGTCGACGCGTTTCGTCCAATGTGGACTTTCTCAAGGCAAAAAATGAAATGAATTTATTTAAACAAAGTAACTAATAATAACAAAAACAAAATGTCCTTAACAACTGGAAGAATTTAGAGAACACTCTTTTAATACTGTATAACTGAAAATTACGTCAATTACTGTCACGTGTGGAGATATTCTTATTATTGCTGTGTTGACGGATTCAACCATTTTCTTTTGATTTCACGATATTGTTGTGTACGTTTGTTTGGGAGAGTAGTAATTCTGTTAAGAAAGGTGAAATAGGGAAAAAGCCTGGGAGCAGATTATAATATTATATATAATATTAATATTAATTAATTAATATTACTTAATTAATATTAATATATTAATATATACAACAGTATCGTGAAATCAACCCAAAAAGGATTGAATATCTTGTTCGAATTTTGATAAATCTTTTATTGTTCAACATGAAGACTATTTAATTTGCCCGGGACAGATAGTCACATTTTAAATGATGGCACATGTTTTGGGGACAATTAATTACATCAAATAACCTGAAGAAGGAAGGAAAAAACTATATGAAAAGAAAAAGAATGTGTATAATTAGTGAAAGAGTTTACGAATCATAGAGTTCATGCTTACGCATGCGTTCCAAGCCAGTCTACTTGGTCAAATGTCTCGTCTTTTTGAAGAGTTATTCTTCTTCAAGATGTTGGAGATCATGGCTCTCCACTTCCCCCTCTCTAAATAAGTTTTGTCCTTTTGCTACTTCTCCCAGACTCTATTCTGTCATCCACTTGCTTAAGCCCGCTAAGTATGTCACGCATTGCTTTCATCTTGTCACTCTATTTGCCCTGTGAGTATCAGATTCTTCAAGCCCCATTTATCATTACGTGTCCTAGAAATTTCAGCTGCCCCTTCCTGATGTTAAGTATGGGCTTCCTCGTTGTTTGCATCCTCTTCAAAACCTCATCGTTACTCACACGCTCGGTCCATGATATCCTTAACATCCTTCTGTAGAACTATACCTCCGTTGCTTCGAATCTCTTCTTCATCTTTGAGGAGACCGTCCAACATCCGCTGCCGTAAAGGAGGACAGATCCCTCGAAGCTGCTCAGTACTCTTTTCTTTGTTACCAATGAAATCCTCCTGTTTCGTAATACTCGGCCTAGCTTTTGGAATGCCTCTTTGGCCATCCCAATACATCTTCGGATCTCAGTGTCACACTTTCCATCCTCTGTCACAAGACTTCCCAGATGTTTAAATTTCCGCACCTGCTTGATTTTAGGGTCCCCGACCTGCAAATCGCATTTCGGGCTCATCCTTTTACTGATGACCATGCATTCTGTCTTCTTGTAGTCTATGCTTAGTCCCTTCTTCTCGCTCTCCTTCGCTACCTTCTGTAGGAGGTTTTGTAATTTCTTTTCTGTTTCCGCTATCAGTACTGTGTCATCTGTGTATCTTATTTTGCTAAGATTGTGGTCGCTAGTGATGAATGCCGGTAGGATTTCCAATTCTTTCAGAATCATCTCGCTGTATAGATTGATGTCCAGCGAGAAGACACATCCTTGCCTTAATCCTCTTCTATTTTGTAGATCTACTAAACTCATTCTCTATTCGTATACATGCTGTTTGCTGTCAGTATAGGTTCTTGATTATTCTAATATCTTTCCCAAATATATCAAGGTTGCTGAGCAGTTCCAACAGATCCTTGTAGCGTACTGTTATGGAGTGATTTCACAGTGGAGGCTTGTTTTATGTACTAAGTCGGTCCTAAAATAGGTTCGACGTACAGAACGTTAGGAACTTTATATAATAGGTATGACGCAGAGTAATCTAGTTGTGGTCGCTGATACTTTAGTATCCGACTAACGGTTGTCCGGCATCGACTGACTTACCGACCCACTGAGCGACTCCTACTTATTATAGGTGGGAGAGTCTATTAACTATAGAATAGGTGTGTTCCACTATAACACGTACCTTGGCCTTTACGTAGTCTATAAAACACAGGTGCCCGTCCTTCTGCATTTGTATCGTTCTTTCTATTAACATTCTGAGCAAGAATATGGCGTTCCTTGTTCAGGTGCTCATCTCTAAACCCTATTCTCTCAAACTTAGTCCTTTTTCAAAGTTAATTTTCGTATTTTCTTTTCTTTTTTTTTTTTTTCTTTTATTTGCTTTCTCTCCTCAGGGCGTATGTTATAATAGCTCTTCACAACTTCCTATCCTTTGTAACACTAAACAATATTTGTCTCGTTACTCAACCTATGTTCTGTCGTCAATTTACAGAAGTTTGTTAGGAAGTTTGTGTAATATATCGCTCTGTCCCTCTTGCCTTAAAAGTCTGCCCTGTGAGTATCAAATTTTCCAAGCCCTCTTTCTTCATTAGGAGCTCTAGAAATTTCCAGCTGTCTCTTTCTGATGATAAGTATAACTATCATTTTTGCTTCCATTTTTTTCAAAAACTTCGTCGTTGCTCACATGTTTGGTCCATGGTATTAAGCATGCTTCTGTAGAACAACATTTCTGCTGCTTCAAGTCTCTCCTTCACCTGTGAGATTATTCAGCATTTACTGCCATATATGAGGAGTGAGTATCATTCCGTGTTTTTTATTTATGTTTTTGATAGCTAAAACCCCAAACAGATAAGGAAAGAAAGAAATATTTAGTCAACCAGTTACGGATAGGTCGAGGAACAAAGTTTTTTGTTTTTTTTCTGTCTTTCAAAGATTCACAGCTAAAAAAAAAACTGATCAGATGGATAGCCAATGCATTAATTTGCCGGGAAAGCTTCAAATAATATTAACTCCAGCCCAGGGAAGCCATCCCTCCAACCAATAACTCTACATCGGAAGAGGGCTGTCTTTATTGCCTGGTGCCTGTGGCGTCCCCAAACGTGAAAATGCAACTATACATAAATATACACTTACATAAAAACAAATTTGACCAGTTAAGAGCACTCTTGAATTAGGAAGTCCAATCGGTGGTTAATTGGGGCAAGAAATGGCTTGTAAATTTTAACGCCTCCAAAACAAAAATACTTTCACAGAGAACGTTTTCTGCCTGCCATCAGCATGGCTGATGCTAAACTCCAGGAGAGCAAAACACTACGTCTTCTTGGCCTCACGTTTTCCACTGACATGAAGTGGAGCGACTACGTCGAATCAATAGCTGCATCTACTGCAAGGAAAGTTGGTTCACTGTGCCGTGCCAGAATAGTTTTCTCGTCAAAATCCATCTTGCACATTTATCAATCTACCATTCGTCCGTAATTTGGATACTGTTGCCATGTCTGGTCTAGTGCTCCTGCTGTACATCTTGAGATTCTTGACAAAATCCGAAGAAGGATCTGTAATGTAATCAATCCTGACTTAGCATCTCGACTTCAGTCACTTTCTTACTGACGTGACATGGCTTCCTTCTGTCTTTTCTACAAATATTTTCATAGCAACTGCTCGGATGAGCTTTTTTTCCCTGGTGCCACGACTACGTGAATTTAAGCGTGCTACTAGATTGGCATTTAAGTCCCACCATTTTACTGTTGAAATAGATCAATTAAATCGCCACTTCTACACCAACAGTTTCTTTTCTCGAACTTCCTCCCTGTGGAACTCCCTTTCGTTTTCTTGCAAATTTAAATGCAACGTAAATCGTTGTCTTCTGTCTTCTTGAACCCTGTTCATTTTTTTTGTCCTTTCCTCAATCCTTTTACTTTCACTCTCTGTAATCTTCCGGTGTACTAGTAAAATTACCACCTTGCTTGAAGTAGAATGATTAAAAAAAAAGTGAGTGAGAATTAGCGCAAAAGACATCTAAAACAGGAAATCCAACAAAGCTCGCCAGTTAGAGGGTTAACAGTTCCTCAAGGGATGTGACCTCAGAGAAACTAGGAAGAATTTGACCAACTATCTTGCTCCGTCTGTTTAAAACAACAATTTCTCCTCTTTTCCCTTGACTTTTTTCTCCCATACACAACTCTTCTGTATATAAAACAAAAGCAAGATCTGAGTGAAATCGATGGGGGGTTCTAAGTGTAGGACTGAACTCGAATACATGAATTTAGGTAGATTTAGTTAGGGAACGGTTAGTACACTATTAAATATTAAGTTTTAACTTAGTATAGTGACTAAATTAAATTAGCCTCATTAACACAGAGACATCTCCAGTATTTTATTATTTTTTTATTTTATTTTTGGTTTGTTGGTTGATTTTGTTAGTAGCATATTAACCGATGGGTTAATACCGAAATCTAAATATTTTGAAACGCAGTTATATACCTTGGACTACAGATAAAATGTATTGTTGGCTAATTTACTATAAATAGGTATTGTTGGTAATTATTTTATTATAGAAAAAATGTATTGCTGATATTTTTACTATAAAAAATGTATTCTTATATTTTCATAGTGTTTTGCGTTTGTTTGGGGGTTTCACTATTTTCCCATAGCTGAGACCCTAACAAGTGCTTCATTCTAGGTACGACGATAAACTACATCCGGCAGCAAGGCCTCTGATCGGGATATTTTGAGGATCATAGAAACACCTCTTAATTGCGGTTGATCTCAGGTTCAACCTGGCATTGGGTGGTAGTACCCGTTAGGGTCCTAGCTGTAGGCAAGTAGTTAACCACCAATCTAGAGTTGAAACACTATGAAATATATAAAGATTTTATTTTAAAATACCAGCAATACATTTCCATAGTAAAAATATTACCAGCAATAGATTTCTGTAAGGCAACAAATATATTACCGGCAATATATTTTTGTTACAAAAAAAAAAAAAAATTACCAGCAATACATTTTTTTTCTAAAAATGCTCCCAAGAAAATTAAATTTCGGCATTAAATGATCCATAAGGTGTTATTATTTATTTATTTTTATTTATATTTTAATCGGTGTATTATTAACATAGTAAAAATTTGTTTATATCGCTTATTTAATAGTTTTGTTTTGGTTTGGGAAGATAATTAAAGCTATTTATTCAATTTTGGGGTTGATTGTTGTAGTTTATTCTAACTATTATTTTGGCGGGAGCAGTTTTTAATTTGTTTATTACTTCATTTATTTATTTGGATTGATTATCTTTACTTGTTTTTTCTAACAGTTAATTTATCGGTTGGTTTGTTAATTTATTTATTTATTTGGATTAACTTAGATTAATCTATTTTTGATTATTTATTTCTTATACTGTATATTTTTATTTACTCTTTTCGGTTATATATATATATATACTAGCAGTAGAGCCCGGCGTTGCCCGGGGATGTAACAGTAAGAGATAGATCAAGTATCGACCATCATAAAGACTGAAAAATAAAATTGACAAAGATTATTGTTTAAGGTTGACGGACACGCATGTCTTAATTAGATTTTTTTTTTTTTTTTTTTTTTTTACGAATTGGTCAAACCCAAACTCAAACAAAAACATTGTTTTCAATCGTTATGAGTCTATCTATTGAATAGAATTTTATTATAAACAATTGTCTTGTAAATGGAATTTTTAAAGCATTCTAAATGTAAAAATAAAGAAAAAAGTGTGCAAGACAATAAGAAACACTACCTGCCAAAAAAAAGTGAAGTTTTGTTGAAATCGGTTGAAAAATGTAGGAAATCCGAGATTCCATATATAATATAAACACATACAAACAACCTGGGTTTTATAATAAGTATAACTCGATATGAGTTTCCCCCTTTCATTCTGGCGATAGAATCATGTTTTCAAATTGATTCCGTGCAAAAACAATTGTGTTTTTCTCATTTTTGACGCTGTCAGACCCACCGCAAGGTAAATTTACGTAATCCTGTGAAGTTTTGTTGAAATCGGTTGAACAATGTAGGAAATCCGATCCAATATATAAACGTACAGACAGACACACAATATATTTTTATATAATATATATATATATATATATATATATATATATATATATATATATATATATATATATTTTTGTAACAAACAGCAATCTTACTATTTAAAATGAATTTTTGACTATTTAAATACAAGAATTTATTCGGAAAAAAGTTAAATTTCGGCATTAAATGACCCAATCGGCTGATATACCGTATAAGAAACCAAACCAAACCAAACCAAACCACCCCGTGTCGGTGTGGACCCGGGAACAACTGCAACTAAGAGTTGCTTCCACGCTCCTCAACGCCTCCAATCTCCCGATCAGAGACCTTAATGCCGGATATAGTTTATCGTTATACCCTAGACTACATAATTTTTAAAGCAGCTTCTGGGAAGTTTTACGCACACCTAATACATTCAGTGACAGATATATATTTATATATATATAATGTAAATGAAATCAAAGAACATATGTGGATCTGTTTTCTTCTCTTGTGAAAGCATTATCATTTATTGAAAAGTACGAAACGAGCAGCTGATAAATGCTTGGTAAGAGCATAATGGAACCTGATAAATCATTTCATTTTATCTCTTTCTTTGTGAAGTTTGCACAAGCGTAGGCAGAGATACATGTATATATTTAATATAATGCTAGTTAGTTATGTAAACCGAGTTATCAGCAATAAGCCCAAGAATTAATTCAATCTAATGCAGTGGTCCTCAAAGACAGAATCTTCGGGAAAGTATTTTATAGTTTTAAGGGAAAATCGGGACCACAAATGGACAGACTCAAAAGAATGAAAGATTGATTTTCATATACCTTTCTTAATCGCTTTTTTATATTTAGAACGTGTCGATCATGGCTCTCCACTACATCCTATCCTTTGTAGTTCAATGTATTTTTTCTCTCCTTACACTACTTCCCATTCCCTATTCTGTCATCCGTTTATATAATCTCGTTAGGAAGGTTATTTTATGTTTCCCCCAGATTTTAAAATATCCTATAAGTGTCAAGTTCGCCAAGCCTTCTTTCCACAATATGCTGCCAAGAAATTTCAACTCTCTTTTTTTTATTCTAAATACGATTATCTTTTTCGTTTCCATTACTCTTAAAACTTCTTCATTCTGCGGAGCTTCAATTGAGTTGAGTTCTTCAAATCACGAACTCTGCGGAGCGTCAATTGAGTTGAGTTCTTCAAATCACAAACTCTGCGGAGCGTCAATTGAGTTGAGTAGACTTAAATCACGAACTCTGCGGAACTTCAATTGAGTTGAGTTCTTCAAATCACGAACTCTGCGGAGCGTCAATTGAGTTGAGTTCTTCAAATCACGAACTCTGCGGAGCGTCAATTGAGTTGAGTTCTTCAAATCACGAACTCTGCGGAGCTTCAATTGAGTTGAGTTCTTCAAATCACGAACTCTGCGGAACTTCAATTCAGTTGAGTTCTTCAAATCAAAAACTCTGCGGAACTTCAATTCAGTTGAGTTCTTCAAATCACGAACTCTGCGGAACTTCAATTCAGTTGAGTTCTTCAAATCACGAACTCTGCGGAACTTCAATTCAGTTGAGTTCTTCAAATCACGAACTCTGTGGAACTTCAACAGAGTTGAGTTCTTCAAATCACGAACTCTGCGGAACTTCAAAACCTCACGTCACAAAACCTCTCACTTTAACTCTGATTCCTTGGCATTTTGAAGAAATAAAATGGATTTCCTCAATTCACAAATTCTTTTAAAGGGATCTTTTTCGCCCGACACCTCTTCAGAAAGATTCATTGGAACGACAATAATCAAAAGGGCGAAACTTAAAAAGGTAGACAAGCCAGCAGAAAATAAATAAGGAGCCACAACTAAAATGAATTTATGAATAAAAACAAAGAAATCGGTGTAAATAAGCTCTAAGAGAGTATAAAACATAAAAAATACCACCCATGAGACACAGGGAACAAAGAAAGTTGGTCCCTGAAGCTTGATGTAAACAACTTATAAAGACCGTAAATGTTTAACCGATCGAGCCCAGTGCAGCACACTAAACATATTTGGAAGTGCAACCCGGGCTTTTAATGAAATTAAGTCCAATCGCTGACTTACAAACTGACTGAGTCAAACTATTACTGTTACTAGCTTCACTCCGTCTTATATATGCATACATATGTTGTCTAATCCGGGTGTCCAACAGCAAGTTGGTTCGCGCCACACAGTCGGCCTCACGCCGACATTTAAATTGATAAACCAAGGAATTACTTGACGAAAGATGGAAACATCGAAATAGTATTAAATACAACAGGCAAACAGAAAAAAAGCAAAAAGTCACACACGCTGATACCCTATCAGCAAATGTCTGACTCCCCTTACTCAAACAAGGCAGTTTTAAATACACTGGACAAAGACCAGGTCCAAAAACTACAGAAGGCTTAAAACGCTTAACTGAGCGCATATAATTTCTCGAATATTCATGCAGGTAGACGAAAATAAATAAATATACTTTTTAATCTAATAAACGGAGCATCTACTCAAATACGACTATCAACAAAAATAATGTTTAAAGTGATAATACATATATATATATATAGATATATAAATAGATAGATAGATAGATAGATAGATAGATAGCTACGTTTGGGGTGCGACTTAAGTTTCGTTGTTTTACCAACTCATCAGCCACGAAATATTACTTATGATTTTTAAAAGAAATAAATAATATTTTTTTACTTAATATTTTTTTATTACTTATGTTTTTTGTTTTTTTTTAAATAATAAGTAATATTTCATGCCTGATGAGTTGGTAAAACAACGAAACTTAAGACGCACCCCAAACGTAGATATATGTATATTCATTAATATATATTTCTTAGCTCCGTCTAACAACATTGAGCACTTTACATGTTAAAGTAAATTTAGTAAATATTTCTTTGCTTATCTGTGTATGCATACTAACGCGTGCATATACGGTTGCTAATATCTAGTTTTTTTTTTATTTACCCACCTCTATACCGATATATAAACAGATAGATAACAATTTAGCAAACATTAATTTGCTAAATTCAGTAACATCACAAATCTATGTATATATTAATTTATCTATCTAATCTACAAAGTTTGTTCAAAAGTTTCCAAGCCTCACCAAGAAAGAAGAACCATAGCTGAACATTTTTGTTAAGGCAACATACTACTACTTCTTATAAAACTAGAGAAACTAATTGTTATGGTCCAGGGCCTTGTACCACGGTGGTGATCCAAGGTAGAACCAATAAAGAAGAACTCGAACACGTATATGGAATAACACAGATATATTACAAAAAGGAATATATACAGAGAAGTAGAATTGTTAGTATGAACAATCAGGTTTAGTAGAGAGAACAATGTAGTCTCGACCAGTATCACTATTCCAATATCTTGCAGTAATTGTCTGAACGCAACTCTGTTTCGGACTGCCTCTGACTCGACTCTTGACTCGACTGACTGACTCGCTCGCTCTGACTGACTGACAGACTCCTGGCGGACTTCTGACGGACCTCACTCCAGACTGAACTCTCTGCTTCCTCTTGAGGCGCAGTATTTATTATGTATGGAATAGTCTATTATGTTATTTGAAATGGGTAAAGGTTATAACAGATAGATAGATAGATAGATAGATAGATAGATAGATAGATAGATAGATAGATAGATAGATATGAAAATGTTATGGTCCGGTTCCTTGTACCACGGTGATAGTCCAAGGTAGAACCAATAAAGAAGAACTCGAACACGAATATGGAATAACACAGATATATTACAAACAGGAATATATACAGAAAAGAAGAAGTGTTAGTACGAACAATCAGGTTTAGTAGGGAGAACAATGTAGTCTCGACCAGTATCATTATTCCAATGTCTTGTAGTAATTGTCTGACCGCAACTCTGTTTCGGACTGCCTCTGACTCGACTGACTGACTCGCTCTGACTGACTGACAGACACCTGACGGACTGAACTCCAGACTTCAGACTGAACTCCCTGCTTCCTCTTGAGGCGCAGTATTTATTACGTATGGAATAGTCCATTATGTTATTATGAGTAAGGTCCCATAACACTAATTCAGATATTTGTCAATTTCTGTGCATGTGAGGCCCCTTCAAAGGGGAGAAGTGTACGACAAATCTAAAAATAGACCAAACAGAGCCCCGTGTAGTCATAAAATATCTGCAAAAGAAAGATATAAAACCCAGGGAAATCCACGAGGACACGGTATAAACACTTGTTTGGGACCCGCTTTCCTATGCAACTGTGATGAAGTGGACTGCGGAATTCAAGCGGGGTATGGACAACACAGAAGACGAGCCTAGATCAGGTGATCCAAAAACCTCAACCACTGGTGAACAAGTTGATGCCATAAGCATTAGTTCTGATTCAGTCCATACTGTTTTAACTGAGACCTTGGGATGAGCAAGCTGTCTGCAAGATGTGTCTCAGAGCAGAAAGCGAAAAGAGTTGACATTTCCAGGACACTTCTGACTCGCTTCCAGGCTGACCCTGAAAGTTTACCCCGCAAATTTGTTAACTCTAGTTGTAACCTGGGTTCACAAATTCGAATATGAATCAAAGATTGAAATCAAACAGTGAAAACTATTTGGTTCTCCACCTTGAAGAAGTTCAAATAGGCAGCGTCTGTTGGCAAGGTGATGGCTTCTGTTTCTTTTTTTATTTTTATTTTATTTTATTTTTTAATTCTGTAGGTTTAATCGTAATAGACTAGCGAGAAAAGGGGAAAACTATTAATGGGGAGTACTGTGTGTCAGAATAAAGACATTTGAAGAAAGCAATCAAATCAAAACGCAGAAAGAAGCTCTGGCTCCAGGGTAACATGCCCACTCACACTGCTCAGGTTGCATTAGTTGAAGCAGCCAACTGTGTCTTTGAATTGATACCCCATCACTCTTATTCACCAGACTTAGCTCCAGCTGACTTCTTCCTGTTTCCTAAATTCTAATCCTACCTGCGTGGTTGCCATTTTGGAAACAATGATGAGATTATACATGTATATACTATGGAGGAGTTTTTGGAGGAACAGGAGGCCACCTTCTTCCGCGATCGCATTACAATGCTTGAACATCGACGAACCAAGTGCATTGATATCAAGGGGAACTATATTAAAAAATGGTTTCTCCAACAACTTCTGGGTGAGGCCCAGGACTTTTTGAGCGACCAACCTAATATCCCATACATAATAGCATCGATTATCTATTAAAGTCCCTTAAATACCACTTTATCATCGAAATTTGCAATCAAAATAATTCTTTTAATGGTCCACGAACGCAGACTAAATTGTTATTTTTAATGTTGTGACGGAGAAAAAAAATGAAAGCCTGCTTCTGCGGCAATCTTGCGTATTATACATTGAAAGAGAATTGACGAAACTGTTAGTGCCGAAAAACCTGCGTATTATGAATTCAAACAGAATTGACTAATCTGTTAGTCAGTGAAAAATCTTGAGTATTATACACTGAAACAGAATTGACTAAACTGTTAGTGACAAAAAAAATCTGCGTATCATGAATCAAAACAGAATTGACTAAACTGTTAACGAGCGAAAAAAATGCGTGTTATATATTGAAACAGAATTGACTAAACTGCTAGTGAGTGAGAATACCGCATAAGTTTATGTATTAAAATATGTCTAATCGAATTATATCTTTAAAAAATAATTTATTCAGAAAAAAAATATATATAAATTTAATTTATAACCCCAGCACTTTATGTGTTTGTCTAGTTTGAAAAAATTCATTTTTTTTTATATTTTGAGAACTCAAATTTAAGCGAATTAGGGTTGTCATTTCTATTGTCCAAGGGAGATAACCTATATTTTTACTTATGGAAAGAGTTCCATCTGTTTCGAAAACTAGTAGCAAGCTTATGTCAAACAAAGCCAGGCTGATGTAAATATCAATAATCATACTCTTGCGTCTGGAATAGACGGGTCTGAAATATATATATATATATATATATATATATATATATATATATATATATATATATATATATATAAAATTATAATATTAATATAATAGAGCTATTAAGCATATATTAATAAATATATATTATCTCTCACCGCTAGCACAAATTTCACAATTTTCAGGTGCTGATTATGAACTGACCGTTACATAATTTGAAAAATATATCTGGCTATCACAATATTGGTATAGTTATGCTGGGATTACAGTTTGTTTTGTTTTTTCTTGTTTTTTAGTTTTAAAATTATATGTAGCAATTAAAATAAGTGGTATGTATATATGTATTTACATACATATATATCCCGCATATTAAAATAGGTAAAATTTATATATCTATTTACATACATATATAAATCCCGATTATATATAAAAAAAATAAATACAAATTCATAAGTGTCTCTCGTTTTTCATTTATTTTTCCATCAACAACAGAAAACGATGAACCAAATTCGTACTCCGGTGAAACTTATTTTATAACCTGCGCAATAATGATTTTGAAGCATGAACTCAATTTTCCCTAGGCTCTTTTCACTTGCCAAATTACTGCAGTGTGTGTGTGCGTCACAGTAGTAATGATGATTTCCACTTTTCTCTAAAGTTACTTATTTCCCGAGGTGGAAGATGGAGGCCTTATATAACAGTCTTTTAAATAGTGTACTTGAAATGTAGACTTCGGCATTGTTAATTCTTTAGGAATCTAAGGAAAAAGACAAAAAAATTTTAAATGGAAAAAAAGAGATTTAACAAACTTATTTTTATCGAATATTTTTCATTAATAAAATAAAATACAATGGGTTGAAATGCTTCCCTTCAGGCTCAAAAATGTTAGAGAAACAATAAGTTTTAGAAAATGTGACACATTTAAGTAACAGTTAATTCGGAAAATGGCAACCAAGAGAAATAACTCTTTAAAAAATAGTTAGAGTTATTTCCCTTGATAGAAGTCTTCTTTTTTTATTATTTTTTATTTTATAAATGATTTTCAAGAAGTTAAAGCAGTTCTTAAACACAGAGCAAAAAGAATTCAATGTACGTCAAGTATTTGCACAGGTTTTGCCCCGAGAGTAATACTGTGCATGTGTCTGTATCTGCGTGTATCCATATGTGCATGTACGTGTATGTACGCGCGTACGTTCTTGTGTGCGTCTGTTTGATTAATTTTAACATACTTGTCATTTGGTCGTGTTTGGCATTTGGAGTTCGGACATCTCATGTTTCGTCATGTGTGTGTGTGTGTGTGTGTGTGTGTGTGTGTGTGTGTGTGTGTGTGTGTGTGTGTGAATGATGCATTGTGAGTATATATATATATATATCAGTGTGTGTATCTGTGTCTGCGTGTACGATTAAATTAGGAAAAAGTAGGAAAATTTAATATCTTTTAGCTTCGTGTTTATCTAATGGGTGGCCGCTTGGGAATAGTAAGCTTGGATGTGAGGGTGGTGTAATGAATAAGAGCTGGGAATTTGAGATCGAGGAGCCGATTTCCAATTCCAGTTGGTTTCGTAATATTCATTTACGTGTAAAGGTATGAATCCAACTCTTCTCTCCCCAGTCATGGGTTAATTAGTAGGACTTGTATAAGTAAATCATTATTATCTCCCCAACAATTCTTACAGTCTAAAAATATTTTCTGGCTTTAAATAACCTGCAAAAGGTTGATAAACCGTAAAAAACATATCAATCAATTAATGTTTCTCTAGTTTCATAAAGTTTTTATTCAGTAATTTAGTCTGATTTAATCCATATTCTCAACATATATATATTATATATATATATATATATATATATATATATATATATATATATATATCGTAAAATACATCTATTGGATGCTTTAGTACACATCATGTGATGTTTCTAGCCGAGGTTCATTAGGGGTTTCGGGTCTGTCAACATCATACCCCCCTCTCCACGGTGACATAGCCGATACTGATCGGATATCGAATTGTGTACCTTCCGTCAGCTACAGTTTTTTCCATCTTCTAAACTACACGCCATACGACTCTTCTTGGCAATTTATTGCCCAATCTCGGATGACTTCCGGTTCATCTGCATTGTACGCTCTTCCATAAAAAAAGGAAGGAAACACAGCTACAATTTCTATCTGATCAGGAATATGGCGGCTTGCTTAGCTTGAAGTGGTAAGTACAGATTTGATTAAAAAACTCCCCACCGAGACATATACACACAAACGCATATATAGAGAAATGCACTGCAACATCACATTCTACTTACACTTGACCCCATATTCATTCATGTTAATTTTATATATAAGATGTATAGTCACATACTTAAAAATCGAATGACGACAGACTGTTTCATGCTTGGGCATAATCTTTAAAGATGTGGGTTGGGTAGCAGCTCGCCTATTTATATATGTTACTCGTTTGAAGCATTATTGGCATAGTATTTGACATCGAAAATAATTAAAACCTGATATCACATAAAACATCACTCCGATAATGCAAATATATGTATTACATACAACGCAGATATATATTATCATAATATATAATATAATACAATATACTTTTTAAAAAAATACCGCAAACAAATTAATTCCCAACCCCTCATAAATAAAAATGTATAAGCACTAAAGGATTGTGGATCTTTGACATCAATCACGCACACACCACACAGCACAAGAAAAATCAACAGGAAAATACATCATATGGTTTAACCTATCACAAGGTAACGATCCTGAAATCGATATTTCATGAGTAGAAATTTAAAAATGGCGATTGTGGGTTAACATTGAAATAAAGAGAAAATTAAAAGATGATTTGGCAAATTCAATTCTGGTTCTGAACAGTACGAACCCAGGACCAGAAATTGCAATAAGAAAGTGGGAAATTATGTTGATAGCTAACAAAGTAAGTTTCATGTATTTTCAGTTACAGATATCAGTACGAAGTGCCTTTTCAGTCAGAAAGGCATTGGTCTGCTTATAGGTGTCACTGATATTTTTTAATGAACTACACCTGGGTGATCGCAGGTTTTGTTTGAAAAGGCTTAGTACAGGGTTTGAAAACTGGACGAAATTAATTTGAGGCTGAGGACTATAGAAAAACAATTTGTCCCCTTTTCTGCAATAACAATTGTCTGCAATTTTTCTAATTAACATTATTTTGGATTTCTGGTGAGGAATCCTTAGAAAGTGGGAGAGCCATCTCATTAATTTAAGGGAATGTAGAGATAATTAAATGTGAATAATGGACATTGTGAATTGTTATTTTCTGGGGCCTGGCTATGTAAAGTGAAGTAATTAATCATCGATATCGGAAAAGATTTCCCTATATAAACCCAGCGCAAATTTCGCTTGGCAGTCATTTTCCATGAGGGGTGCAAATGAGCCAGATTCGATGATACATACGCATTTCACCGAACATACTGATACAGTGAGTACAGAGAAATCCCTCAGATGTCATTTCGTAGTAGTTAAATTCTTTAGATATTCTTTTCTTTACATTAAATTCTGTTGATAGCAAGTGTTTGGTTCGTTTATCAAATAACCCTCTCTCTGTGAAGCCGTCCACCAACAACTCGACCGTAATCAGCTACCAGAAGCAAAGGGTTACTATGCTCTATGGGAGATCGACTTCATTGATTTTCAACTGGGACACAACGACAGAATTGGGGTTCAAAGAGACAGGTGGAGCTACGAAAGGTTGAATCTCTGATCAAGCGAAGCGGGACAGAGAAATCTACAGCCTTGTTGGCACTTGTTCATGGGCATGACGTAGTGGGCTGATACTGACGAATTACCCGACCCATATATATTATATCTGGTTATACCTGGTACAGCAAACCAACCAGCTGTAACTAATTATCGCGACAAGGAGCTGACCACACCCTAGAAAACCAGTTATATAATCCACCGTACAAAAAAAAAAAAAAAGAATAAACGTATCGAAAATATTTATTAAATTCATCCTGCAAATACATTAAAAATAAACTATAGTTGCACTGAGAACATAACTGTTGTAGCATACCTACGGACGATAATGGGTATGTCCTCATTCACATAAATACAGTAGTAAATACTGTATGTTGATATGCAGTTGGAGATTCGTCTCCAGCTTTGCTGGTCAAACTCTCTGCCTCCAGGCAGAGAGGATCCCCAGACGAGGCTATGTCAAAGGGTAAAGTCTCATCTCTGGAAACAGCAACCCGAGCCCGTTTTATACGGGGCCTAAGGGTAATTTTGGGCCGAGTTTACGGGTGTCGCATACCCTTACAGAAAATTCGGCCTTGTCTCACATCTGACCGCATGGGGTGGTTGGTAGATATCCTGTAGTTGGAGATTCATTGTGAAATTCACTTGACTCACTTCTAGCAGTTGAATACTTCTACGCGCCAGTGGTGAATCTTATATGCGTTGTTCTTGTCCTAAGTATTATCGTTCATTACCAACATTTGTGTGATTATTTTATTCAGTAACCTTCCCTAGGTTACAACAATAACACAGATAATAAAAGAGCACAACAGAAAAAACAACCAACAAATCACCAACACCGACCAAACCCACGTTTAAGGGATATTCATGGTTTGTTCTGCAATTATTATGTAAAATGTTATTAATGCTGTTTATTATAAACAGAGCATTTACTTAAATATTTGTATCTATAAAAATAATGTATAAACATAAAAAAATGTCTTAAATAATTGTCGGACTTTGTCTATTTCATAATATATATATATATATATATATATATATATATGAATGATATAACGATTTATAATTTTATATATCAACAAACAGTGGACATAGGGAATGCTACTTTGATAAAAAGAGAAAATAATCCACTGAGACGAAAATGTCTGAAAAGTGCCTTGGTCGCTAGTTCAACCATGTTAAATTTACGCCCAGACTCTTACAATGTCTCGCCATTCTTGGTAGATTTCATATTATCACAATGTGGGATAATCAGGGACAAAGGTGATGGAAAGAAAAAAAAAGAATACAGATGAATTTGGCTAAATTGAGAAAAAAAAATTAAAAAATATTTCTTTGAAGCCCAGTCCGGTGAAATCCTAACGGCTAAAACGCGTCACAAAAACATTCCAGTTTGTCATCTTACTTATAAAACGCAGATTGTGTGTATGTGTGTATGTGTGTGTTTGTGTGTGTGTGTGTGTGTGTACGTTTATATATTGAATCGGATTTCCTACATTTTTCAACCGATTTCAACAAAACTTCAGAGGACGGCGTAAAATTACCTTGCGGTGGTTCTGACAGCGCCAAAAATTGGAAAAAACAATTGTTTTTGCACGAAATCAATTTGAAAACACGATAAAACACGATTCTGTCGCCAGAATGAAAGGGGGACAACTCATATCGAGTTATACTTATTATAAAACCCAGGTTGTTTGTCTGTGTTCGTTTATATATGGGATCGAATTTCCTACATTTATCAACCGATTTCAACAAAACTTCACTTTTTTTTGGCAGGTAGTGCTTCTTATTGTCTTGCACACTTTTTTCTTTATTTTTACATTCAGAATGCTTTAAAAATTCCATTTACAAGACAATTGTTTATAATAAAATTCTATTCAATCGATAGACTCATAACGATTGAAAACAATGTTTTTGTTTGAGTTTGGGTTTGACCAATTCGTAAAAAAAAAAGAAAAAAAAATAATTAAGACATTGAACAATAATCTTTGTCAATTTTATTTTTCAGTCTTTATGATGGTCGATACTTGATCTATCTCTTACATCCCCAGGCAACGCCGGGCTCTACTAGTATATATATATATATATATATATATATATATATATATATATATATATATATATATATATATATATTCTATTTTCAATTCAAAATTGTCAGTAAACTGTCAAAATACCATGATTTTTTTCTCTTTTTGCCCAAGTACTTTCGAAAGTCTCTCACGGTCGTTATCAAGAACTGGGTGTTTTCAGTGTGAGAGACTGGATTTTCTTGATTAAAATTAAACCAACAGATCTTGTCGGTTTAATTTAGCGTATATATTTTTCCGGTCATAATAATGACTGAAACTACATATAGCCACGACTTTTACTGATATTTACTTATATGACCAACGAAAGAAACAAACATTTTAGTTTTATCACAATTGAGGTGATAATCACCCGGTGAGTAACGTTTGCTGATATTTTCAGTTAATTATTCTTAAATCGAAGTCCGATTTTCGTTTTGTTTATCTGCAAAAATCTGTTTTAAATAAAAACGCAATACCGGTAAAATAATTTTTTTAGAAAAATATTTAAAAAAAAAAAAGAAGCAAAAAAAAAAAAGAAAAAAAACTAACAAAAAACCAACAAACAAACAAAAACAAACAAAAAACAAAACAAAACGAACAAAAACACTTGAGATAGCAAAAATTTAAAATCGGAACAACAAGAACATTTGCAATCAATCTTTTAGGGGTGGGGAAAAAAAGTCATTTTGTGTTGGAAAAATGCAGTTAGGCATTTTTTTTTTTTTTTTTTTGAGTTTTTCCCACCTCCAAAAATCAACTTGATACTCCGAGAGCAGACAAGCAGGAAGAAACGGGTAAAAAAAAAAAAGAAAAAAAAAATTGGGTTTCATATTGAAAATTGGTGCCACCACCCAAAAATGCAAGAATAAGATATTTGTGGGAAGAATCGGAGGGGAAAAAAGTGTACCCCCTTCCTCCAAGAAAGGACCCGTCAAATTCTGTGAAATTAAGTCGGTGACAAAAGTATCCTCACTATTGGAATGGTATAACAGATCGACAAACCTAGTGTTTGTGTCGCTTATAAACATCTGCGTGGAAAAGGAGAACTACTCTTTAAAATAATCCGAAATGGAAAAAAAAAAGCACTGGATATAATTCATCTTCTTCCTCGTAAATTACTAGTTTAATGTTTTTGCAATATCCCTGGAACACAAATATTTTTTTTCTTTCTTTTTTATGTGCCATGCCCTTCAGGACGAGGGCGATCATGGGTCTCTACAACTTCCTATCTTTTGTAGCTCGATCCCTTTATTATCTCTCCCACTCCCCATTTTGCCAACGATTCACACAAGTTCCTTAGGTTAGTACTGCCCTCTGTGCCTTCAATATGTTCTGTGAGTTTCAAATTCTCAAAGCCTTCTTTCCTCATTATGACTCCTCACAACTGATTGGTACTAATTATGGGTTGGAATGCTGTTATTTTATTGCATAGGGTAGTTAAATCCCTTTTTATTTATTATTAATTACTTTAGTATATTCGGTATTATTCATTAATTATTCGCTATTATCATTATTATTAAATTTATTCATGAAGTTAGTCGATTTATTTATTATTTCGTGCATTAATTTTTATTTCTTTCTATTTTTTGGCTAATTTGTATTTTGTTTAAGGTATTGTTTTTTATGTATATTACGTTATCTGCGTTGTATATTTATTTGCATTTTCTTTAGTGATGTTTGATAAGATATAAGTTTTCAATTTTTGAAGTAACGCAGTAAAAATGTTTTTATGTCTGCATTTTGAGATGAGTTCTGATTTTTATTTTATAATTTCTGTTGGCCTGGTAAGGTGATTATAGCCATTTTCTCCTCCAGACAAACTGGTTCAGTTTTTCTTATTTTTCCTGGTATCTTTTGTGTATTTTTTGTGTATAGTTTCTCTGTTTCCAGGGTCATTCAGTTACTCCTATGTATATTTGTTCCAGCTGTCAGCTGAACCGTCATATAGCTTGACGTGCCTTAACCGTTTGTGCCACAGTGGAGGGTTCAAATATTTAAGTAAATTCTTTTTTATAATAAACAGTATTAATAACATTTACCGGTTCCGTATAGGATACAGGTTCGATTCCTGTCGGAGGACGCATATTTTCTATGAAAATTTCTTGGACAGTCAGGCCGGTAAATGTTATTACTACTCTTTATTATAAACAGAGCATTTACTTGAATATTTCATCTATATAAAAGAAATATAAAGTTTAAATAAATGTATTTTATATATATATATATATATATATATATATATATATATATATATATATATATTAAATAAAAATAGACCACTTTAAGGTTCCATGTAATAAATTATTTCACCAC
The DNA here is from genome assembly GCA_903632075.3 of Acanthosepion pharaonis. Classification (NCBI taxonomy): domain Eukaryota; kingdom Metazoa; phylum Mollusca; class Cephalopoda; order Sepiida; family Sepiidae; genus Acanthosepion; species Acanthosepion pharaonis. The sequence goes on from CAHIKZ030002019.1 coordinate 658,538, forward strand.
AGGCCTTTTTAAAGGACTGCGGATCATCAGACTTTACTTCCAAAGGTTGAAACGAAAAATTGAACTGAAAATTTACACATTTTGTCGGGCCGTATTAAACATATGTAAATTATCGAAGTAAGAAGTGAGGGGAGAGAAGAGAAATGAGAGAGTTAGATGTAATTTAATATTTTTATTCTTTTCATACATTCTTTTACTTGAGGAGGTCCAGACATTAACACATTTATAGTTTAACTTAACGGAAGTTATATATTGATATGGAAGGGGGTAGAGAAAAAAAGATAAAAAGAAAAAGAAAAGGAAGTAAATGAGAAAGGTGTCACTAATTTTCTAAAAAAAAGAACAGGCTCGAAAAAGACGCTGTTATTGAAACAAAATTCAAACTTTGAAAGTGTTATTTTGGGGGTTCAATAAAGATTATAATGTTAATATATATATATATATATATATATATATATATATATATATATATATATATATATATATGGATGTGTCTCTCTGTCTTTTGACAGTCAATTTTATTCGTCATTTAAGCATTATTGTTTTAAAATTTAAACAAGAAATAGATAAAAAAAACGGAATACACCTATATTTTTAAAACTTAAGAATATTCGGAAAAAAAATTAGCCTAAAAATACGTCCTGGCTATTACACCGGAAATAACATTCTTACATTATTTTCCTGAATAGTGTGCTTAAGCATGGAACAGACTGATGCCACTCGGTGTTGGCCTGAATATCCAATCTTATATTTACACACTCTAGGAGTAATAATATTGATAAGATTTGTTCTAATAATAATATAACATATCATAAAACGATATTCATTACATATATATATATATATATATATATATATATATATATATATATATGGAGATAAATGTATTTTAGTGTAATCAGCAGTTTTCAATCCGCTGTCTGAATCGTCTTCAAGAAGCGAGAGCAAGATCTAAAAGGTCAGCCAATTTAACAGTGATCTCATCCCGCAATCCTTATTCTTACTCCACATGCGACCTCCTTTGTAAATCACTAGAGGGTCTTATGTGCCACTTAAAGATTATCGCAAAAAAAATTTCATAACTGAATCAATTAAGTTGTCAGCTCCTGATCGTCGAAACCGACAGGAGAGTCCATTATTATCATTATCATCATTATTATTATTATTATTATATATATATATATATATATATATATATATATATATATATATATATATATATATCAAAGGTAATCATTATTAGAAAAAAATGAATAGAAATAAAGGAATATAGCAGATTTGACAAACCATTTCGTTATCAAAGTAATCCCTGAGGAAATATTATTATTATTAATTGTCTTTAGTTATTATATGTCCTAACGGAAAAAAATGGGATGTCTTAGACGCAAAATTGGAATTGGCTTTAAAGACTGCCTCATTATTACTATTTATTATTTTTAACAAATGTGTTTTCAGGAACGGAAGAATCAATAATGGTATGGGCAAGGTCCAAGAGGGAGTAAATTGGATGGCATTTTGTCTTCCAAAGTCTAAATATGAGGCCCAATGGATAGATAAATGGAGGAACAGTACATTTTGATTAGATTAACCAACGCTATTAAAATCTGTTTCAATGCCTGAGCACACATTTTTTTTGCTACAAATTTCTTTTAATTTGGCTTGGGATATAGCAAACCCTTGAATGATTCTTGTCAAAACCTTTACCAGATACAAGCATGATCTTTCGTGCAAATAGAATTGGTGATACCTTGAGACAGGCATAGGTGAGATTTCATGACAACTAATGATATGTTTTTCAAAGTTCGACCCATTTTGATACAGAACAATCGATCAAAGGGACGGGTACGTGCCGGTAAAACGGATTCTGTTTTGTCGGTCTTTGATTTCTTAAGACATGGGTTATTATTTTGATTATTTTTCAACTTTTTACGAAAAATATGTTTAAAAGTGTTCTGCAAACTGTGTACAATTTTGGTGTTCATTTTGCATTGGCCAAATGTAATGTTCCAAAATCCAAATTCATCCTTACCGGTAAAACGGACTCAAATTAGAACTATCAATGGATCAGCTTCCTCCAGTTGTTAAAAAAACGGCAACAATAACTTTATTAACTATTTATATATATATGTATATATATATAAATAATTAAAAATTAAAAGACCTAAATACAAATGAGAAATAAGTAAAAATAAAAAATAATAATGACATACAAAACTTTTAAGTTTACAAAATCATGGTCGAAAACCGTGGTCAAAATATTATAATTGACCTCCTGATTTTTTAAATATATATATATATATATATATATATATATATATATATATATATATATATAAAGAACATTATTATATATAATCCGGTGTTTTTATAGATATTTTTATTTTTATGAAAAATAGTGCTCAATGTAAATTTACAGAGCATTAATATTATAAATTAATTGATTTAAAATATTGTTTTTTTCTAGCTACACATATTCTAACCATGTTTCAAAAATGGAGCTAAAAGCCCCGAATTTAATTTTTAATTAAATTAAAGACATTTTTAATTTCATCCTCCAGGGATTTTTGGAGTAACTTTTAAAAATTTGTTTACAAAATTAAATTCAGAGAGAAAGCTTCCATTTTTTTGAAACATGGTTAGAACTGTTAGCGAATTTTCGATATTTTAAATCATTTAATTTATTATCTTTATACTTGATAGTTTTTTAAATGTGTGTGTGCTGTTGTGTGTGCAATGTCAGCAATATAAATGGGGGTGTCTAGTTTTTTTTTTTTATGCACGAATATTTTTCGTAAAGAAATAAAATAAAAATAAATAAATAAATCTCCATCCTGGGGTAAACGATAAAGTTTCAAATTTAGACACTATGATCTTACTCTGTTTTGACATCTATGAAAGTAACTCTATACTGATACTTATTATGGATGGTCCAACACACGCCGAAACCAGAATTTAAACAATTCGCCCTAGCTGTTACCATGGAAATTTTGATTTCAATTATTGTAAAATACGTTTAAATTTCAGAAATACGTTAAAAAAAGAATTTCGCAATTATATATATATAAATATAATTGGAACAGATAAGCTCCTTTAACTCAATTTAATTTAAATAATTATATTGAGTTTTCATTTTCTTGAAAAATTTTGAAACATGATTTCTTATGTCGCGAGTTTGAATCATATTTTTTTAAATAAATAATTATATATATATATATATATATATATATATATATATATATATATATATATAAAAGCCGAATACTACAATGTATGTATGTATGAACCAATATTATATATGTATTATAAGAACAAGTTGGAAGCACTCAAAATAATCAAAATGGTGACATTTTTAAATTCAATTGGGAAGCTCTCAGGGATAAATGAACACGTTAGAATATTTAATCTACTTAATAATCGTTGCATGAAAAATAGATGTCTTTAAAAGCTTTTGCATTCTTGTAAGAAAAATTTCCCCCAAATAGAGGAGGGAATACAAACAGTATGCATGTTATCCTAATGATTCTTTTTAAGTGCATCCTGTAAATGTAATAATAACAATAATATAAACATTGGTTCTACAGAGCTGTTCTTTTTGACATCCTTTTGTATGGCTCAGAGTCGTGGAATCCATACAGGTATCATATACGCCAACTGGATGTTTTCCATCTTCTTTCGTGTATGCCATCAACATCTGATTTTAGATTTTCATCAGGACATTCAATGTAGACGTTTTTTGGTCATAGTCCAATTGGAAGAATCATTCAACTTCCATTTAATAATCTTGTAGTCTCAGTTGCGGGAGATTAGTAATGTCTTGAAAATTCATTTGACAGGATATCCAAGTTCGCATTTTAAATGTAAATACACCATAAGATTATTTTCGGATTTTTCTTTTAGGATTGAATATGCTATTAGATACAAAATTCCTAAATGAACATGTTACCATCTTGTTCAGTTATAAAAAATTATATAGGGTCTAAGCGCTTAGCCTTCTTTGTTTACCGCCTTTGAAGTGGAGATTGGAAAATTTTTGATAGACTCAGCGTTTTTTCGTCTATTATATATATATATATATATATATATATATATATAGGACAGCCAATAAATATAAGTGATAAAAAATTAAAAATTAAAATCATTAGACACACTGGGTTGTAGATTAATATTCTTTTTTTTTTTATTATTATTATTCCATTTAGATTAATCACTAGTTTCGACTGAAATGGCCATCATCGGACAGGAAATTAAATTTTCTGCTCTATGTTATCAGTGAACTACAGAAATGAATGTCTTTATATATATAAAATATTTTTGTCTGTAGTTTTCATTTGTTTTTTTTTTTTTTATCTTTTAAACATGAATCTTTTTAATATTCCTTGTGTTGGTCAAACAGTCTCTTTTAAGTTGTTATTTGAGATAAGAACTGGATAGATACATTTTATGTTGAATTCTCTGGTCAGTTTGACATTTTATTGGACCTGGTGAGGGATGTGTCTCTGTTTAGTGTTTGTATGGGTGTTATTTGGTTCTTATATATATATATATATATATATATATATTGAACAATAAAAAATATAGGGTGTGTTATCATTTGGCTCATTGGGTTGAGTGATTAATATTCTTTGTGTTTTTTATTGGGTGAGTGTATAAGTGTGATTCCTCCATTCCTCCGTAAGCATGTCTGTCTTGTGTGGGGGAGAAAAATGGGTATTTTTGATTTGTTGGTTATATATTGTTACTATTATATATTGTTAAATTTGATTTAGCCCGGCTGGATATTTTTTTAAACGTTGTATCCACTTATTTTCATGGGACTCTAAAATCTTTCTAATGTTATCTGCTCTGAACTTTTCTATTCTCTCAATTATAGTGAATTTGGCATGGGTTTTGAAATCGTGTTTTTCTAGGCGGAAATGTTGTTCTACAGGTAATAATTTTTTCATGGGAGTCGATTTAATTCGATTGCGATAATTATTAATTCTGTAGTGAAAGGGCCATTCAGATTTTCCTACATATTGTTTCTGGCATAGTGTGCATTCTAGGAGGTAAATTATGTTATGACTTCTACAGTTAGAATCGTGGTAGATTTTGAAAGTAGATTTAGTGATTGAGCTAGTGAATGAATTCGTGTTTTTAATATGGTTGCAACATAAACTTCTTTTGTTGTTACATGGTTGGGAAAATCCTGTTGTTTTTGTTCTTAGTTTATTACGGATTACCTTGTCCCCTGAAATGTGGTTACTACCTATGATTTCTTTTAGGTTCTTAGGTCTACGATATGCAAGAAGGCCGGGTTCCTTAAACAATTTTTTTAGGTCTGGTTTGAGATGTAGTATTTCCCAGCGACGTTTGATTATTTGGGATAGTGGAGGCAGAGTGGGGTTGAAAGTGGTTACTAGAGGGATGCGGCTAGATTTATTTTTAATCTTGTACATTAGGGTGTCTTCTCTAGGTGTGGAAATTGCTTTATTTATTTGTTCCCTGATTAGGTGTTGTTTATAGCCACGTGTTGTGAATTGATGCTCCAGATTTTCAATGTGTTTATTTAATTCTTCATTGTTGGAACATATCCTTCTGAGTCTAAGTGCTTGTGAATAGGGAAGGTTCTCTTTGAGGTGTTTAGGGTGGGAAGACTTAAAGTGTAGATAGTTGTGGGTGTCGGTGATTTTAGTGTGTAGTGTCGTTTGTAGTTTCCTGTTTTCATCTATGTAAATGCGGGTGTCTAAAAATGTTACTGATGTTGTGGATTTTCATAGTCAAACTTAATTGAGTCGTGCACTGTGTTTAGGGTCATAAGGAATTGGGTAAGTTTGTCATCACTACCTGTGTATACAAAGAATATATCATCGATATATCTTGCATAGAATACGCAGTCGCTACCAATGATTGGATAGATATGGGTTTCCTCAAATTTTCCCATGAATATTGTAGCATATGATGGAGCTGCAATGGTGCCCATGGCACAACCTCTTATTTGAAGGTAGTGTGCTCCATTGAAGTTGAAAGTATTCAATGTAAGGACATGCTCCATGAGTTTTATGATGACTTCTGTGGGGGGGGTCTTGTTTTCTTCTTTTAGTAAGTGCTTCCTGAAGGGCGGTTAGCCCTTCGATGTGTTTAATGTTCAAATATAGTGACCTAACGTCCATAGTCATTAGAATAGCATTCTCTGTAACTGTTTGTATGTGATTAATTTTGTTGAGTAGATCTGTTGTGTCTCTGATGTAGGATTTTACTTCCTTAGCTAGCGGTTGTATGTAATGGTCTATGTATTTGGAAATTTTTGTCGTGTGGCAGTTGAACGAGGAAATAACCGGCCTTCCTGGGTTGTTGCTTTTGTGTATTTTAGGAAGGAGATAAAAAAGGGGAGGTGTAATGTTTGTGGGTGTAAGTGCTGTGCATGTTTCCTTGTCGATTAGATTGTTGCGAAGCATTATGTTTAGCGAGCTAGTTAATTCTTTTTGGTATTCTGGAAGGGGAACTCTAGGTATGCTTTTATGGGTTTCTTTGTCGGCTAGCTGTTTGTTGGCCTCTTTAATGTATTCTTCGATTCCCCAGATCACTGTCGCACCCCCTTTGTCAGCCTGTGTTATGATTAGGTCATCTCTATGTGTCAGCGTATCGAGGGCTATACGTTCCTCTTCAGTAATATTGTCACGTGGCAGCTTACGTGCTATTGTTTTCTTTATGTCATTTGCTACGGCTAGTTCAAATGTTTGTATAGTAATGTCTGTGTTTTGTGGGGTGTAGGTAGTATCCTTCTCTTTTAATGTATCAAGTATGGAAGGTGTGTGATCATTGTCCCCGTAGTGGGCTTTTTAACTGTATTCTTCTGAAGAAGGATTTTCAGGTCCTTTGCCAAGGTGTCTTTATCAAACCTTGGGGACTAGGGAAAAGCTTAGTCCTTTATTTTACCCTGAAAATACATATATGAATATTATATATATATATATATATATATATATATATATATATATATATAAACTAAAACAAAAAGTACACATTTTCGTATGATGCATTTCATTTTTTAGGATTTGATCGGACTAATTTGAAGTTTAATTTCATGTCATCACAGATGCGTATGAAGTGAGGCGACGCTGAAATTTTAAATTTTAATTTTTTTACCTTTTCACACCTGTAATAATTGCCACAAGGAATATAGAGGAGAAATCTCAAAGAATTTAAATAAAAGATTATATGAACAGAAGGGAGATCTTTTACGAAACAAAACTTTCAATGAATTAGCTGCTCGTCGACCATAATTTCGATTTAAAAAATGCTACCTTAATTAAAACAAAAAGCAATTCACTAAGATGAAAATGTATAGAAAGTGCTTTAATCGCTAGATCATCCACGGTTAATTTACACCCATATTCTTGCAACATTTCACTTTTTTTTGGCAGATCTTCTATCATCACAGGGTTACATATTTATAGACAAATGTGACAAAAACGTAAACAAAAAGAAAAAAGAAACTGAATAAAATTGGCTAGACGATGTACCCTTAACACATATTTATAAAATAACAAAGTTAAATTTTTAATTTGAAATTTCAGCGTCCCCAATCCTTTATGGGTATGTGTAATCACATCAACGTCAGTTTGAAATCCTAAAATTGTTCTTTATAAATATACACACACACACATATATATATATATATATATATATATATTTATATATATATATATATATAAAATATATATATATATATATATATATATATATATATATATATATATATATATTCAGTTTATGCAAAACTAGGTAATCCGTATGCGTAGACCCAAGGAGGATGATATCCAGAGAGCTCAATGTAAATTCAGAGCAAATATGTTTGAATAAAAAAAAAAACCACTTTAAGGTTCCATGTAATAAGTTATATATTGTGGACAACCCTTTTAAAGGGCTCTGGATCATCAAACTTTACTTCCAAAAGTTGAAATGAAAAATGGGTCTGATAAAGTCTGATTCCAGCCCTTTAAAGCCCTTTAAAAGGGATTAACCATAAAATGGTCTGTTTTTATTCAAAAAACCATAAATTTATCTGTTATTTATATATAATATATATATATATATATATATATATATATATATATATATATATATATAAATATATATAAAAAATATATATATATAAATATGGTGTTCTTGAGAAAATATATATATATATATATATATATATATATATATATATGCAGCGGGGTTCTTGAGATATGAAAAACATTTCAAGATTGTATCACTGGACCGTGTTTTCTTGCTTCTGCTTATCATTTTGTTGCCATGATTCGGCGATTGAAATCATTTTGAATGTTCGTAACCAATGACACTGTTGAGCTAGTTCCGGTTGTTACTTCTTGATATTTCTGTTGCTATTGACAACAAAACACTCTCGACGCATACCCGTCCCTACACACACGTAAAAGATAACCGAATTTAGATACCATACAATTACAAGAAACGACTTACTTTATTTTCTGAACTGCGAACCTGACTGAATCGGAACAGTGCTGAATGCTTTTAAAATGATTTGTAGGAAAGAAACACTTTAAATATTGCCACTATATTTTTATGGCTAGTCCATTCTAATATCAACTCCAAAGTCATACGCGAAATTAATTTTGTCACTTAAGATTATCGCACAAATTCATAACTGAATCAGCTGTCAGATCCACATGCGTCGAAACCGACGAGAGAGTCCATTACATATATATATATATATATATATATATATATATATAGATAGATAGATAGATAGATATAATTAAGAGCCAGTATTCCTTGATGATCCGCGTAGGTGAAACCTTGGTAGGTTTATCTGGCTCTTTACGTTTAATTAGGTTTGCTCTACTTTACTTAGTTATTTTACTTACTTGTATCAGTGTTTTTTTTTTTTCTTTGGACTCTAAACTTGGATGCTAGACGATTGTCTTCGGCTGACGTACATGTTCCCTGTTCTTCTTTCTTTTTTTTGTATCCTTTTTTCCCTTGGGTATTGGTCTGTTTATTTACATGTCAAAATAAAGTTTTTTTTTCGGACGAATATAATATCTCATAAGATTATTACTATTAGATAGATAGATAGATAGATAGATAGATAGATATAAAAATTGCTAATATTTTTGGTCAAATATATATATATATATATATATATATATAAGCAAGTGTAAATGGATATAAATCCGACAGAATGAAGAAATTTTGAAAAAACAATTAAAAATTCCAATCTAAATGTAGTTAAAATTTATTAAACTGATGAACATTCAGACGTCGACATTTCTTTCATTTAACTACTTTTAAGTTTTTTTTTTGTTTTTTAAATATATATATATATATATATATATATATATATATATAAATTTCCATAGAATCCAGGTAGAGCTCAATGTCCAGGCCAGAGCAAGAATATAATATAAAAGACTCAAACATTAATATTCCATATTTATAATTTATTACATTGGAATCGTAATCACGATCCAATTCATCAGACCTACAAATTAAAAAATAAAACAATCGGAAAAAAAAACACAAGGGTCTGGTTCTGGTGTGAAATTTGAAAGAAATTCACATTTATTAAATGACATAAAAACAGTAATAGCACAATAAAAAATTTAGAAAAAATTCTTGCACAAAATATACCTCTGTGTTTATATTTTTAGGCAAGATAATAATTTCGAATTACAGTTCTGTTGGGCTCATGAAAACAATATTATCAACAAAATGTTCACAAACTTTGATTCATTCCACTGCCGAAAGGAGTTTATAAAGTTTACAATTCACAAACATCGCTTGTTTTCTTTTAGACGATAATTTAGTTTTATTAACTGAGGTTCAAAAATTAAATGAATTTCGTATTTTTATAAAAAAATCAATTCAAAATTAGGGGTAATACCTCTAATTTTGAGTCAGACTTTCACAAAGAAATATCAAAAGATAATCGTATATTTCTTTAAATTTGTAGAATTTTTTTTCTTTCCGATTGTGTCTGTTCTTATGCTACTTCCGGTTCATCGGTAACATTATTTAGTTTTAGTTCCGGTTCATCGGTAACATTATTTAGTTTTTTTTCTTTTTGTCCAGTTCTCAGTAGCAACCCAACAACTTTCGCCTGTGAAAGTCAAAATAATAATAATACTTCTTCTTCTTCTTCTTCTTCTACTCCCCCTCCTCCTTCTTCTACTCCCCCTCCTCCTTCTTCTACTCCTCCTTCTTCTTCTTCTTCTTCTTCTTCTTCTTCTTCTTCTTCTTCAACTAGCCGACGTCCTTTTGTGAATCCCAAAACCCTAAATTACAAAATGTATCTCTTATGTATGTGTGTGTGTGCGCGCTTGCGTGCGTGTCTGTATATTTGTGTGAGTGTGCGGGTGTGGTTTAGATGTGGTTGGGTGCATACTTACGTTTTAAATAAAGTGTCCCCGGATATAAAATCAATAAACTAACTAAAGACGTATGTTTTAAATAAGTTTGAAATCGAAGTCTCTTATAAGACACATTGCAATTTTCTATATGTATCGGTCACGCAACGTAATCTTCCCTTCTAAGTAATGAAATATTCCTTTGTTAATATTCGGCATTATTGACGCAAATAATATTTAAATTATATATATATATATATATATATTTATATATATATATATATATATATATATATATATATATATATATATATATATATATATATATATATATATATATATATATATATATATATATAAAAAAAATCACTATCCACACATGCAGGCGTAAAGAAAAGGGGGTATGTCGCGTATGTCGGCAAAAGTTGAACCAAATGTTTAATATAAAGAATAAAAAATATATATATATATATATATATATATATATATGATGTGAGTTATATAAATAGAATTTCATATAAAAAGGCAGATTAATATATATATATATATATATATTAATCTGCATTTCTATAAATAGAAGGTGACCTTGATTCATCAATTTAAATAATTTTTAAATATTAATTACCACCCAATATAAAGCGCGAAAAGGCACTGAAAGTAAAAGGTTTTAGTTAAAATGATAATGATAAATGATGTGAGTTATATATATATATATATATATTAATCTGCATTTCTTACCATTTCTTATATATATATATATTATCTTATTTTTTACCACCTTCTATTTATAAAATAATTTTCATTATCATTGATAAACCTTTTGATAAATTTTTCTTTTATAGGTAATTTTGTTTTAAAATTATTTTATAAAAGTGCAGATCCAATGCATCTTTTATATATATATATATATATATATATATATATATATATTAATCTGCATTTCTTACCACCTTCTATTTATATAACTCACATCATTTATCATTATCATTTTAACTAAAACCTTTTACTTTCAGTGCCTTTTCGCGCTTTATATTGGGTGGTAATTAATATTTAAAAATTATTTAAATTGATGAATCAAGGTCAGGTTCTTCTTCTATGTGCTGTGACCCTTTAATACGTGAGCGAACATGGCTCTACACAACTTCTTATCATTTATAGCTCTGAATAAGGTGTGTTATCTGTCCCAGTTATCTCTCTCAGTCCCTGTTCTAGCATCCATTTACACAAGCTCAGTCGGTAGGTTAATTGTTGCTTTACCTTTGTCCGTCCTGCCTACATGTCCTGTGAGTGTTAGATTTTCCGGGCCTTCTTTTCTTATTATGCGTTTTAGAAATTTCAACAGTCTCTTTCTGATTCGAAGATTAAACGTCCTTTTATTTCCTTTTCTTTTAAAGGTTCCTCTTTAAACACATGTTCATTCCATTGTATTCTCAGCATCCTTCTGTAGAACGACATCTCTGTTGCCTCAAGTCTCGTCTTCATCTGTGAGGAGATTTTCCAACATTCACTGCCATAAAGGAGGACTGATATTACATAAGAGTACTCTTTTTTTTCCTAACCAGGTTTCCTCGCTTCTTAATACTTTGTTTAGCTTTTAGAAGGCATCTTTCGCTATTCCAGTACGACTTCGAATTTCGATGTCACATTTTCCGTCAGCTGTTTAAACAGTGTCCACTTATTTAAGTTTTCATAAATGCTTGATTTTGCCGTCCCCAATTCATAGTCCGTATTTTGGGCTCTCCCTTTTGCTAACAACTATATATTGGGTCTTCTTACAATTGTCCTTTTTATTCTTAATTTACTGTACTACACTCTCAAGGAATTCTTAGTTTCCTTTGTGGCTGTTATATCATATATTTTAAGACATTTTTATGTTTATACATTCTTTTTAGAGATACAAATATTTAAGTAAATGCTCTGTTTTATAATAAACAGTATTAATAACATTTACCGGCCTGAATGTCTAAGAAATTATCATTGAAAATGTTTGTCCTCCAACAGGAATCGAACCTGTATGCTATACGGAACCGCCATTTAGCCTGACGTGCCTTAACCGATCGAGCCACGGAGCAAGGTCGATTTTAATGCTTTTAAACTTCATAAATCTCTCACGTACATTCATATCTGCTCAAAGCGTATCCAAATGTAAACAAATGACGTCACGCATTATAAAATGGACAAAGTCCGACAATTATTTTAAGACATTTTTATGTTTATACATTCTTATTAAACATAAAAATGTCTTAAAATAAATGTCGGACTTTGTCCATTTCATAATGTGTGATCTATATTGTTCAGATTGTAGCCGCCAATAATAAATCCCGGTAGGACTTCTAATTCTCTCAGAATCTGCTCACTGTATAGGTTGAATAAATCCGTTGAGAAGACACATCCTTATTCTACACCCATTTCTATTTTTAGGTATTTACCGAATTCATTTACTTCCTGTGTCTAGGTGGTTTGCACCAAGTATAAGTTCTGGATTATTCTAATATCCTTCACAAATAAATCAAGCTTACCTAGCAGTTCAAACAGTTCTTTGCGTTGTACATTATCAAACGCTTTTGCATAACCTATAAAACATACGAACACATCCCTTAGCTTTGGCATTGCTCTTTATGACATCAATCTAAGCAAATACAGGGTGCGATCGGTAAACTGTCGCCGATTTATTTTTTTTTTTTAATTACGCGCATGCGCTTTTTTTTTTTTTTTGTCGACTGCGCTGTAGAGTAAGGCTGTCTGTGAGAAAAGGAGCACGATGACGCAATTCAATCCTCCAAGAACTTTGAAACGGCATGATGTACTGCTTATCATTCACGCCGGAAGCTCCAATATGAACATTTCAGAGTGTTTGGGTGTCAATCAGAGGAGGGTGCAGAAGATTCGGAAAGAGCTGGAAGAGACTATTGGTGATTACGAAGGTACAGCAGATATGATCGTTCTGATAAGAAAAGAACTCCCGAAATTGTTAATAAGGGCTTCAAACTCAATACGAAGGCCTACATCAAGTGCCTTGAGGAGGTAATGCTGCCCTTGGTCAAGAGGGTGACTGCTGGAAGACCCTATGTCTGGCAACATGACTCTGCACCATATCACACAAGCAGGAGAATACCTGTCAAAAGATTTCTGCGACCACATCACACCTTACATCTGGCCATATAACTCCCCAGACTGCAACCCCCTTGATTATTATGTGTGGGAGGCAGTTGACCAAGAGACCAACAAAACTCCTTGTAACACCAACGATGAACTGAACGCAAAGTTTATGCATTCACCAACTTAAACAAGGAGACCGTCCATAAGAGTTGCAGGAGATTTCGAAGTCGTCTGGAGGCCGCCGTTGAAGGTAATGGTGATTTTATTGAATAAATTTGCTCTTTAGTTTTTCCAAATGATTTTTTGTGTAATTTTGGTAAATATATATATATATATATATATATATATATATATATATATATATATATATCACCGACATCTCATTTTAACACACACACACACATATATATATATATATATTTGAAGATATTTTTGTAGGTACAAAATTTAATGTCAGAACTAAAAGTGTAAAAATTAATATTACTAGACATATTAAAAACAGTTAAAACCTTTTTTGGTTTTCAACAGGAGATTTAATTTAAATTAAAATAACAGAAAATATACAAAAAAAAATTTAATTCACCTCCATAAACTTTTATTGTACATTTTTTTGTTTTATTTAAATTAAATCTCCCCGTTGAAGCCTGAAAGAGGGAGCGAAACCGGTACACTTGCCTGTTTTAATATGTCTAGTAATATTAAAATACATTTTTATTACTGTCATATATATATATATATATATATAGATAGATAGATAGATAGATAGATAGATAGATAGATAGATAGATAGATAATATTAGTGGTAAATATACACATACATATGCAAAATATATAAATATATATACATAGGTGATAGAATCCAGGTAGAACCCAATGTCCAGGACAGAGTAAGGATATATTGAATTTGTAGGTCTGATGAATTGGATCGTATTTACGATTCCAATGGAATAAATTATGACCATGGAATATTAGTGTTTAAACCTTTTTTATATATATATATATATATATATATATATATATATATATATATATATATATATATATATATATAATATTAATTATTTATTTTTGTGATATGATATTTTTTTATAACATATTTATTTATAAATTTTTTTAAAAATAAATAATTATATCTGCTTTACTCTGTATTGAGCACTTTTTAAGAATAGTAATTGTTGGTTTTGGAAAACATTCTGTATACACCAAATTATATACTTGTATAATTATATATGTTATATATATATATATATATATATATATATATATATATATATATATATATATATACGCACAATATATATACACGCATGCTGACAGAAACACACCAAAATAGAAACAGATCCAAGAGCACATAGGGGTCATAAAACATTATTTAAAAAAAGATAAAATGCCTGATAAATATTTCATCTCGCTGGACAAACCTTAATTGTTTTATGACCCTTCGCGCAGAACTCTTCATTGACAATGTTCTAGAAAAAAATTCGGATTACCAACACACAAACAGAGAATGTCTCATATCGAGAATATTTCACATTGAACATAAAGAAAAATTAATTATTTTTAATAATAATTATTTTTACCTGAATAATATGTAGAAATTTCCACTTTTACCTGAAGACGGTCGCGAGACCAGAAACGCGTGTAGTAAAATTATGTAAAACAAAGCATAATATTTTTCTAAATAAATCCACATTACAACCAAAAACGTTTGTGGCACTCTCTTCTTTTAAATATATATATATATATATTATATATATATATATATATATATATATGTATGTGTGTGTGTGTATGTATATATATATATGTATATATATATATATATAAATTTGAAATGACGGTAGAAAACCATCCAGTGCTGTCGAGTGTAAGTACCTGGGAGGGAGGGAGTGAAGTGCTGTATTTTTTGTCACTGTTCCGTTAAAATTAAAGCGACGAATGGTCTAAATTGTTGATCTGACGATCCGCTGGATCAGGAGGTAATTTGATTCGGGATTAACTCGAGAAGGCTTTCGAGTATCAAAAGCATTTTTCTTTGTACAGTTTCGCAGTTACGTTGAAAATTTAGTGTTTAAGAAAAAATCATTTATAAGTTCTTTAAACGGTAAAAGGAATAAGAGAAAGAAAAAAAAAGTTTTCATAAATTTTTATTTGCGGAGCGGTGAGTCGATAAACGCAAAAAAGGATTGTATTTTATAGCAATATTTAAAAAAAAAGGGGAGTTGATGATTTTTATTTGGTTTTTAAAATTTCTACATATATATGTTATAAATAAATTTATACGATTAAATGCTTTCGAGATGAAAACAAAAAGAATAAATTTATTTTAAAAAAAAGAAAAAATTTTATGATTTATTTAAAAAACATAAATCTGTATTTATATTTAATTATTTCAAGAATTATTTAAATATTATATCGTTTACATAAAACTGTCTTTCCCGACAAAGTTTTTTTTTTTCTTTTATAACATTTTATTTTTTTTTTCTCTCTCTCTTTTGAAAGAT
This sequence comes from Acanthosepion pharaonis, assembly GCA_903632075.3. NCBI lineage: Eukaryota > Metazoa > Mollusca > Cephalopoda > Sepiida > Sepiidae > Acanthosepion > Acanthosepion pharaonis. The sequence continues at coordinate 674,493 of CAHIKZ030002019.1, forward strand.
TAATTTTCTTTCCCCGGATATCTTAAAAAAATTCCCTCGTAGATTTATTTTTTGATCTCATTCGATAGTCTCTCTCTCTAAAGAAATCATTATAAAGAAGTAATTTTTTTTCTTTTAATAAATATATTCCAATTTTTAGATGAAATTAAAATTAAATAATTACATATTTACTTCATGGGTTAGTGACCAACCATGTAACGGTGCCTTTCATAATGATTAATGGAGGATTTAGTGCCAAAATATTGCACGTTAGAGTTTTCATCGTTTCAAATTGTTAGTATTTTTTTATATTTAAATTCTAATTAACAAAAGGCGTCTAGAGCCTTGGAAGCATATTCAATAAAAACTTTTTTGAACATTTTGAAAAACGAGACTAAATAACTTATTCGATTTTTATTAGTTGCCATTCCAAAGTGTTACTTAGCATTAAAAAACTTAGAATATAAAGACAGAAAAAACTGTGTCTTTTAGAATGATAATGAACAAACGTCAAAAACGTTTGGGACTTTTCAAATTACTGAAAGGTTTTTTTTAAACACTATTTTTCAGTATTCATAAAAATAAAAAAAAACTGAAATTAAAGACTGAAAGAGAGAAAAAAGAGATGAAGAGACTAATAGGTAAGAATAGATTGAGAAAAATATTAAGGAAGTGGGTCCAGGTTAGAGGATATTTAGATAGATAGATAGATAGATAGATAGATAATCATAGAAGATGAACAGATTCAAAGCGGTAGATAGATAGATAGATAGATAGATAGATAATTAGATAGCCGTTGATTCTGATGATAGTTAGATAGATAGATAGTGTCTATCTTAATAAATGCATAGAAACTTACATCAGTTCAAAAGAATAGACTGAAAGAGAGAAAAAGACGGATTAACAGAATGTCGTTTTTAAAGAGAATTCAAATAAAGGGAGTGATAGACATAGAATTTATTAGATAGATAGATAGATAGATAAAAAAGTAGACTGGAAGAGTGAAAGGGGACGAACAGGATAATATATTGACAATATAAGAAGAAAGAGTAAATATATATTTATAGGTTATGAGGATATGTAGGATAGATAATAGATGACCCTAGACTTGAAAAAAGCCCATCTATTTTCTTCGATATATAGATTGCCCATTTTAAAAATTTCATCAGATAGATAATGTTAAAAAATAGTTTAGCAGAATATTATCAAACCCAGAGAAGTGTATCTGCTCTAACTTAAAAGATTAGGTAAGGAGAATAGGATAGAAAATATAAATAAGGAAAGTCGAGATTGACTGAATGAACTAGACGAACAGACTAATGGTAGATAGAGAGTTTTTTAGAGAGGAGAATATAAAGTTGCTTCTTGACCGTCGAAAAATAGATAGGTTTTTTTTCGATTTAAAAAAAGCTCCCCAATGGGAGAGAGCGACCCCCACTGGATACAGGGAACATGAACGTTAATAAAATAGTTAGGTTAAAATTCCGTGTTGAAGTTCTTTTATCTCTGGACTCAATACGACTTGAGATCACTGGTCGCTAGAGAAGAATGCAACTCTATTATCGAACCAAGACCGTTGTCCAAGACATATTCGCATGGGGGGGTGCTATACAGCACCATCGTCCCATAGGAGAATCTCTGTCTTAAAGGACGAAAAAGTCGCACGAAAACCTTTTCCACTTTGTCATCGTGAGTATGACTAATTATCAACGACGTTATAAAACTTGTTTGGAGAATATAATCAATGGGGCCAAAGCCATCCCATAAACGGTAGAGGCTTACTGAATGACGTTGTTGTACGTACGTAAGAAAAGGAACTAAGTGCAGATTATGAGGATATGTAATATAAATAACGGTTTGCCCTAGACTTGAAGAGATTAAGATTGTAGTGACCAGGAAAGCAAAATTCCTTGTAGTTTATTTCATAACGTCTTGATTCTAGGGAAGTCTTGTCTTGACTTCCTTCTTATCAATGGAATACAAAGAGAATGAAATCATGTTTGTAAGTTGACCGCCGGATTTTTTGAAATTTTTGGACCCATTGAACTAAGGCATGTTTTAAATGGTCCGAATGGTTTCTATGTTTTTGCTTAATATAATTTTCTGTTTCAGATGGCTGACATATTTTTGTTTGATTATTTTACGTTTGAAGGTTTAAATCAAAGTGTATGGACACATGGTCGTGTGCATTCTGGCAAGAGCATAGAAGATGTGCGACATACCAAAAAAAAAAGATTCGGTAAAAAAAAAAAAAAAGAAGAGAACGATAACTGATATACAATACTTTCGGACCACCCTGTAGTTCGTCTGAGCATTTGTCATGGAAAAAGTTTATAGGCCTGATATTTCAAAGGTGGAAAATAATTCATCTAACATTTTTTCGAATTTGATTAACTGGAAAGGTACGTCGTTCATATCATTTCGCTTTTTTTCTATCGATAAATCATTTCACCGTAACATTTTACTAGATTATATTGAAATCTTTTGAACAATATATTTGGTGAGTTATTTAAAATTTCTTTCGGGTGTGTGATCGATCTCAAAAGTACAATCAATATGGTATAACATTCTAATTACTTTCAAATAGATGCTCTTTCTTCATAAATATTTTTCTTTCGTGTACCGTGTACCTTCACAACGTTGGCCATCATCATCTAATCATTGCTTCTGTGGTTTGTTGCTTATTTTTGGCAATATTTCAAATTTTTAATATCTTTCCCGATTACCTGATGGCATCCTGGGTAAACGATTCGTACATCCAAATCCTGGGTAAGACGATAAATAACTTGTGACAGTTAAAGCCTCTGATCAGGATTAACGTTGCTTATCATGGAACCACCTTTTAATTGCTATTGTTCTCAGGTCTACCCTGGCGTCGTAACACCTGTTTACATCCAAGATATAAAGCTGGTTCAAACATCAAAAACAAAAAAAAATGGGGTCAAAATACTGAAATTCGATAAGTGTAAAAATTGGTTTCAATAGCAATTCTTTTGTAAACAAATTATTACCAGTTCAATACATTTTTGATTAAAAAAATATTAGTAACAATAATAAAAAAAAAAAGTTATTAAACAATGACAAACCATTTTGAAAAAAAATATTACAATAAGAAATAGACTTATGAAACAAATATTACCAAACTTAAAAAATTTTATCGGCATTAAATAATTATTGTGGTTGATATATAAATAAAACAAACAAACCAAACTACGACCTGATTTTGCACAAGCTTGTTAGATAACTCTTTACCTCTGTCTCTCTTGCCTTCCATATGCCCTGTGAGTGTCAAATTCACCAAACCACCTTTTGTCATTAAAAGATGTAAAATTCTGAAGACAAATTAAATGTTTACGTTCGTCAAGTTTTTAAATCGGAGATAGAGCGTTTATAAATTTATAAAGTGATACATGCAAATAAACAGTATAATGGTGACTTTGATTTTGTTTTGTTTAATGTTTATGGCAGGGTTTATCGCCTTTAGATTCAAACATTTAAGTTGACTGAATTGGTTTGTTGAATTGTTTTGTAAAGTTAAAAAAATTTACAATTCATTTTGGACTAAGGGGGACATAAATAAACATATTTGATGTGAAAAATCGCATTATTACGTGAAATTTTAAAAACCATTAATTGAGAATATTATTTAAATATTTTTCTGATTTTTTAAATATATATATATGCATGTATATATATATATATATATATATATATGTATTTTCTCAGACAAGGCAGAATATTGGAAAACATTTTCGGATCGATATATACAGATAATTGGTCTCAAGTTTTTTTTTTTATAAAATTACAATATATATATATATATATATATATATATATATATATATATATATATATATATATATATATATATAGACAAAATTTTAATGAAATTTTATTTAAGAAATTGGATGAAAAGGATTTTAATTCATATATTATGTTTTTTTGACAATGTATTCTGATTGATTTTATTAATTTATGTTTTTTTTTTGTATGTAAATTATATGCTGCCTAATATTTTATGTTTTATAAAAACTATCGATCCGCAGTACAAAAAATTCCCTAAAAAAAAAACTACTATTATGACATTACACTATATTATTGAACTATATACTTAGTTCATGACATAAAACTGAATACACTTGTAAAAATAGAATACGTGGATTTAACACATCACAAGAAATATTTAAATAAAATTCTCACTTAAAATTTTGAAAAACTTAGCGTTGCGTCTTTGCACGTTCCGAGATCTTACAACCGTCAATAATAGCAGATATTCAAAAAACATCTTTCGGTCGACATACAAGATATATCGTCTCAAGTTTTTGATTTTATAAGAAAAAAAAAACACATGCCTGATGATGAATAGAGGACTATTCGTAAGTACTAGCATTTTAACATCAAATAAACTGAAAAACTACAGACAACAAGTTTATCAACGAGGATCAAACTTCGCACTATGGATTAACAGTATTTTAATGCATATATTATGTTTCTAGCGATGGATGTCGTCAATAATCGCATTAATACTTGATTGATTTTATGTGCGATTATTTCTTTGTATATATATATATATATATATATATATATATATATTTCAGGTTTTCAGATAAGACGGTTAGCCATCTTGATACGATTTGTCGTAAGAATCACTGAAAAACCCTTTGTGTTATTCAGCTAAAAAGAGAACAGGTTAAAATCCTTTTGTTTCAGATCGACCGTCTTCCCAACTGAGCAATGGTGAGAGGAAAAAGATCATTCAGGCCTTCAGTAATGGTACCAACGTCCATACTCTGGCTCCTATCAGCAAAGTTTATTCAGGAACCGTCTAGAGAATGATGAATAAGTTTAAAAAAGAGGGAAAACTGGATCAGGATATTACAACAGGAAGCGGGATCATCATTTCAACTTGGAGCTAAAGAGATCAATTTGAAAAGATCCAACTTAATCCATAAGACGTTTGGCACGTGAGAGAGGAGTTTCAGCTATGACAGTCTAAAGGGCAGTGAAAATGGACGAAAAGTAAATCATACGAAGAAACCTTTGAAATACCTTTTTATTCCAAGACAGAAAGATAGAAAGTTAGAGGGGCGAAGATAATCTTGAATAAGTTGGAAAATGATCCTCGAATAAATATATATATATATATATATATATATATATATATATATATATTTGAATTTTATTTCCTATATTTGAAGAACTTCCAATCCTTAGCTATGATTAACTAATGATGAAGATGTCATTTTCGTTTATGATCGATTTCCTCAATATCCTTCTGTTGAGCTTGGAGAGTAATTATACAATCTTATTGCTCAAAGTAGAGTCCAATATTGTTATAAATACCTCTGAGAATTTATAAGATATATTTAACAATTTCTCAGCTCTCTTTGGTGGTTCAAATTGTAATCTAACAATTTAAGAATTTTTGTTAAACGATTTGGATAATTTTACTGTTAGACTGTATATATATATATATATATATATATATATATATATATATAAACCTGGTCTAAAAACAACACAATATAT
>CAHIKZ030002019.1:682500-688251 GCA_903632075.3 Acanthosepion pharaonis
AAATCACTGGATTGTATTTTGGAGTTACTGATTTATAATTCTGTTTATGCACCCAATCCAATAAAGAGTTTTTATTTTTGTTTTTTTCAAAAGATATAGAGTTTACTGTTTATTAGCTTCTGTTGTTGTTTCAGAATGATATACAGCCAATTTGTTTTGTAGCTACTTGTTGGTTTATTTTCTGGGGTGAGAAAATATTGGAATAAATTAGTTGCGACTTACTGGACGGCTTTTGCGGCCATATTGATTATTGCGGTCCTGTCGAAAGGTTGAAATTCATCTTAGTAGCATGTGTGGACAAGTGGTTTAAAAATGGAAAATCGCGTAACAAAGAACTATTGGAACTGCTTAGTAACCTTGGCATATTTGGAAAGGATATTAGAATAATCCAGAACCTAAAACCGGCAACAAACAGCCTTCATTCGGACTGAAAATGAATTGAGTAAATATACACAAATAGAACGGCAAGGATGTGTCGTCTCACCGGACTTATTCAAACCTATACGGCGAGGGATTTTGAGAGAATTACCAGGATGCATTACTGGCGGCCACAATCTTAACAACATTCACTCAACAATCTGTTATATTATATATATATATATATATATATATATATATATATATATATATATATATATATATATGTGTGTGTGTGTGTGTGTGTGTGTATATATTTATGTATATATATATATATATATATATATATATATATATATATATATATATAGAGAAAGAGAGAGAGAGAGAGAGAGAAGAGAATTTAAAATACAAATGACATAGTGTTGAGAGTGGCTACAGAAAGGCAGCTACAAAAACTCCTACAGAAGCTAGTAAAGGAAAGCAAGAAGAAAGGACTAACCATCAGTTGAAAGAAGACTTAATACATGGTTTTTAGCAAAAGCAACAGCCCAACATGTAAATTATAAATTGGAGATAAATTGGAAATCAAACAAGTACAAAAATTTAAACTGAGAAGGGATTTAACAGAGGTCGGAAAGTGAAAAGGTGAATTAGGATAGCGAAAGATGTCTTCCAAAAGCTAAGCAGAGTATCAGCAAAATATCGTTAGAAACAAAGAAAATAGCACTGAAGTATTATCAAGCAATATCAATCCTCCTATATGCGAGCGAATGCTGGTCACTCTCCTCATAGATGAAGAGACTTGATGCAACAGAAATGTAGTTCTACATGATGCTACAAGGATGCTGACGATATAGTGGACCGAACATGTGAGCAACGACGAAGTCTTAGAGAAAATGAAAAGAAAAAGAACGCTTAACATCAGAAAGAGAAAGTTTAAATTTCTAGGGCATATAATGAGGAAAGGGGGATTGGAAAATCTGATACTCACAAGGCATATTGAATGCAAGAGGGACAGAGGAAAACCTACTTAATGAGCTTGACTAAATGGATGGGAGAACAAGATTTAGGAGAGGTAACAAAAAACAAAATTTATTAAGAGCTACAAAGGACAGGAAATTATGGAGAGCCATGATCGCCTACGTTCTGAAGGGGATCGGAACATTGAAAAAGAAGAATATCCTTTCAAGAATTTCGTGAGTCTTTTGTAAGAGGTAAATAAAAATATCATCGTTGGATTAAAATAAATAAGACCTCTCTCAACTTAAGAATTACAGTGTCCTTTAATTAAGAATCTTTCTCTCCCTACTTCTCTCTCCTTATCACTCTCTCTACTCTACCTTTCTCTCTCTCTCTCTCTCTCTCTCTCTCTCTTTCTCATAATCTCTTTCTCCCTAACTCGCTACCTCACTCGATTTCTCTCCTCCTAGTCTCTAACTCTCTCTTTCTTTACCGCTCTCTCCATATCTCTCAAATTCCCTCTCTCTACCTCCCTACCTATCCTTACATCTCTCTAGATACTTTTTTTACCTCACTTTCTCTCTCTCTCTCTTTCTCTCTCTTTCGTAATGATCAGGGGACGTGGGGTGAGGAATCTGATGAATTCGTAGAAGAGCGTTCAATTCGACGTGATGTAATGGCTTGCAAGCTTGTCTCGATAATCAATTACGACTGAGTAATGAGTTCGATCCTTACTGGTTACTCCATACTTTTGGCTTTGTGTCATATTAAAGCTTTGTTTAGTATATCACTAAATTCGTGGAAGAACCAGTTTAATAGCCAGCATGACTAACAGACTTTATATACCCAATTATACAATTAAATATGGTGTTTTATATTAATAATGACCCTCCTTAATGTTACCTTATGTTTATAATGTTTATCGCAATCATACAACAAAGGCAACATTAAATACTTACATTGGTCGCACAACCAATACACCTTCTCGTAGAATCACATGCCACTTATCCAAACTTGCAATTCGTATTCACATCGATCAAAGCATCACATGAGACCGCAGCATGACAATCAGACGAGTACGTGTAAATAATATTAACATACTAACTTGTACTAATTGTAAAGAATGACTAAAAATAAACCTTAAGCGATTCCCATACAAATGAATCAACCCATATCAAATATATCTTTCACAAGTAGGTAAGGCATTTTAAAACGTGTTTAAAATTTAAAAAAATATAATTGTTCTTAATCTTTTGGTGCTGTCAACTTGTGTCTTGGGACTAATCTTTTGATACTTACAATTACAAACAGTTCTACTCATTCTGTAAAATTTGATGTGTGGGTGATGTGATGGTGGTGTCTCGGAATTGTAAATCGGAGGATCGAATCCCAATTCTGGTTGGGTTCGTTATATTTACTTAGGTGCAAATACCCATGGGAAAGGTATGATCCCCCTCTTCTCCTCTCAGCTATGGATTAATTAGTAAGACTCGTACCATTAATCCATTATTATCTAAAAAGAAAAAGAAAAACAAAGCAAAAAAGAATTCTTACAATCTTAAAATATTTTCTGGTTTTAAATATCCTGCAAAGGGTCGATAAGCCGTAAAAAAAGAATAAATAAAAAAACCGTTGTTATAATTATTATTAACTCTTCACAAAAAAAGTCCTGTATATATGGGAATAGTTTGGTGTGCATGGAGAAATTATGGTATTATAGTGTCCGTTACTAGACTTTCCAGTGTAAATGAGATGCTTTGATGAAAGGGGAAATATTCGAGCGGATGTGTCAGTGATTGTCTGAGACTGAGATTTACCTTGACACCCCACTGAGTCAGGTTGTGACACAAGGTCGGTTATTAACGTGGGGCCCAAGTGTCTCCACTCGGGCCGCTGGTCTTAGCTGGTCTTAGCTGGTCTAAGCTGGTCATACCACTGTTACGTAACAGATGTTACGCAACGGGGGGACGCAAGTGAGGAGAGAAGGCCTCTGACACTAAACAGACACTACACCAGCAGCATCCATCCCAAAGGAAAAAAAAGCCCCTTCTCCTCCTCTGCCAATCCTCCCGGAAGAATCCCGATCTCCCTACTGAGACCACGTACTACGTCTGTGCATTTTTGTACAATAAATATTTATTAGTTTTAACCCGTGAAAATTTCATGGCTTTTCTATTTTAATTTTCTGATGAATCTTAATTCTTAAGTTAATGATTGAATAAGCTCACGGCGAGTGTCTACAGCAATAAAATATCCGTATAAATTCCCCTATCGCATAGCTAAACATTTCAGCTGAACAATTTTAACAAAATATTGCAATAACAATCATAAATATGAATGCTTGCCGTTATTTTAAGAAGTGGGTACAAATGAAAAGAAATTGACAACTTTTCTGTTTCACAGAAACAGACGTTAAACACTTCTTTATTTATTTATTGCTTTCTTTCATTTTGTCACTGAAGCCAAGTTGTTTCTTTTACCCTCTTCCCACGCGATCAAAACGAATAGTTCATTATTTATGAGGTATTGGCAGGGCGTAACGGTCGTGCGAATTAATCCAAGGTAGGAACAAGCACAATTATAATAGGTTATCCCACGCGCTGCGGGGGTGGCTGGGCGAGAATAATGATTTGAATCCCCTGGACTAGTATGTCTGGGGGTGTCATCGCGATAGAGACTAACCCACATTACAAAGAACCCTATGAATGCGGTCACCATGAATGTAATGACCAACAGTTACTTCCGAAGATCTACTCTCGAAGCTGAAACGGTTTTATGGAATAACTTTTTTTTCTGTTTTTCTAAATTAAACATAAGCATAAGAAGTGTGGTTCTACAGAAGGATGCTAAGGATATCATGGACCGAACATGTGAGTAACGACGAGATTTTTGATAGAATGGAAACAAATTGGAAACATCAGAAAGTGGCAGCCTGAAATTTCTCGGACACGAAAGAGGGCTTGGAAAATTTGATACTCACAGGACTGAGTAAGATGGACAGGGGAAAGCAACGTGTGACATACTTAATGGGCTTGAGGAAGTAGATGGCAGAACAGTGTCTGGAAGAAATAACAAAAAGACAAAACAAGGGACAGGAAGAGGTGGAGGCCCATGATCGTCTACGTCCTGAAGGGAGACGGCACATGAAAGAGAAGATAGAAAAGAGCTTAAGAAAAAGGCTTCTTGCCGTATTTATTCAACCTCTACGACCAACAGTTGCTTCCGAAGATCTACTCTCAAAGCTGGAGGTGGTTTTATGGAATAATCACAGAAGGATGCTAAGGATACCATGGACCGAACATGTGAATAACGATGAGGTTTTGGAGAGAATGGAAACAAATAAGACACATCAGAATGTGGCAGACTGAAATTCCTCGGACACAAAAGAGGGCTTGGAAAATTTGATACTCACAGGAACGAATAGAGGAAAAGAGGGACACAGCACATAAAAGGAGAAAAGGACTTAAGAAAAAGGCCTCTTGTATTTATTCAACCTCTACGGCGAGACTTTCCTACGGGACCTGGGACCCTACCAAGATTTATCAGTGAACGCTATCTTAACAATATAAGACAACACAGTTTGAACTACGTAACGCTATAAGAGTAGCAGTTGATACTGTGTTAATGGCGGACATCGATAGAAAAACTACAGGACCGCTTAGACAGTAGTAAAGGAAAGTGAGAAGAAAGGACTACCCATCAATTATAAGACAGAATGTTGTTAGCAATTGGAAATATCAAAATGAAACAAGTACAGTACAGTTTAAATATCTGGTATATGACACTGATATCCGAAGGCGCATTGAGATAGCGCTAAACAAAGAAGAAACAAGAAATTTGATTCAAGTGTTGAAAGTAATATCTAAACAAAGACAATATTGAAGAGAAAATGTTGTTCTACTGAAGGAAAAACTGAAAGAAAATTTGATTAGGAAACTTAAAGTAAAAAGTTAAAATTGTTGAACTGTTATGTAACAGGTCAGCGGGAGTTTGTGTAAATGACGAATAGTGATTAAAAAACAAATAAACAAATTACTAAGACATACGAAGGACAGGAATTTGAACGGACGCGGCAAGAAGAAGGGAATGTAATGTTACATCTATGTTGGACAATTTCATCACAGATTCTGAATGGACAGAGCTCATAGAAAAAATATATTTTTAATATATTGGTTTTTTTTTTCATTGAATATCTTTTCATTATAAAAACAAATTTTAAATTTTGTTCGCCCACATTCTCAGTTAACTCATATATTTTTAATAATTGTTTTTTTTTTTTATATTCATTATTTTAAATTTTGTTCTCAGTTAACTCACTGTGTAATTTATATTCAAGGAAGTCACGCGCTTCCTACCTGGAAAACTGGCGCAACATAATCTTTCTTCTCACATTTTTTCTTGTGTTCTACTCAGCTAAGTAAACACGATAAA
>CAHIKZ030002020.1:0-230000 GCA_903632075.3 Acanthosepion pharaonis
TCTCAAGACAATAAATGACTTGATGCTTCTTATTTTTCCTGCTTCTCTGTAATTCCAGTCTTTAAGAATTCAAGCAAACCATTTGATCTTTCTAACTACTCTGCCTTATATGACGTTTTGACATATTACTAGAGTCTCTAATTAGCTCCGAACTGTTTAAGTATCTCACCACACGGGGTTTTCCTCTTATAAATAAGCAATATGACTTACTCTTCTCTCGGTCAACTGATGATGAATTAATGGTTATTACTGAAAGAGTATATCAACCTTTAGATAAAAAGGGTGAATCCATTGATTTGGATATCGCAAATATAATTGACAGATTTTGACATGCTGGTTTTCTTTGAAATTTGAAATGATATGGTGTGTGTACTATTTTTTAAAGCAAATTCAAGCTTTCTAATCAAATTTAGAAATGAAAGTTGTCTTAAACGGCTACTCTTCTAGATTTTTATATTAATACAAGTTTCCCCAGAACTAATTTTCATCAACGACTTTCTCGATGTCGTCTGTTAAGTTGGTATATATGCTGATGATACAATTATTTTACCCCTGTTTTAATGGAATGTCTCATCAGTTTTATAAGGTCATATTGGCAGTTGATCTAAAATGACCTACAGTATGTTGTTAACTAGAGCAAGAAATGGCTTGCTAATTTTAACCACTCCAGACTGAAATCTCTTTTAATCATCGTTTTTGCCTTGTATGACTGATGCTAGCCTCCAGGAGAGGGACTTGTTACGCCCACTGAGCTAATGTTTGGATTAAATGTGCATTATTAATTTTGGACTAAATTTTTATTGTTGTGTTTGTTTTTTATTATTGAGGAAACATCGTGTGTATGCGGAAATTTTAGGTGTATATTGAAGAATATTGAAAATAATATGTAATGATAATAATATTAAACAAAAGAAGAAGAAAAGTCAATCATAGACTCATCAATATAGGAATTTATATAGGAATAAATATTATATTTATGAGGTGCCACACACACCTATGGCCATCTGTAATTAAATATGTCTCGAAGATAACCACTTCTGGAATAAGTTTTATTCTATAAATATAGTTATTAAATAGCCAAAGCAAAATAGTTAAGCAATGGTTATTAATGCTAGTATGGAGATCATTTTTATTGGGCTAAGATTTATTTTTAATAGGTGACTCATACAACCCTCTTTTATTCTCGATGCAACGACAAAGCAATGTTTATTAAAATAGTTTCGTAGTTAATCTGACTTTTATGGCCATCTTATATTCTAAGCGAAGCTCTAAATAATGGATATTAAATTCGTTTCGTGTTATCGTCTTCTCAAAGCCTTCAATGAAATATGCCATGCAAAAAAAAAAAAAAAAAAAAAAAAAATGACGCAATTTATTTTGTCTCTTCCAGATTGAATGTTTTTTTGATGTGTTTTTAAATTTTATTCTTTATTTCTGCTTACCATTTTAGAAATAACACTGACATCTGTGAGAGTGCTTCAACCAGAAACGAATTTTGGTTTCGAGGATGACAAAATAGAAGGAATAAATGTAAATATCAATATTTTTTTCTTTTTATTCACTTTTTTATTTTGAGATTTTATCATTATTAATATTTCCTTTTCTGTACATCTTCAAGTGTCGTGTACCCTCAGGACGTAGGCTATCATGGCACTCCACAACCTCCTGCCTCTTTTAGCTCTTAATAAACTTTGTCTTTCTGTTATTTCTTCTAAGCCCTGTTCCACTATACATCAACTCAAGCTCACTATGTTATTCGTTGTTTTCCTCTGTCTCTTTTACCCTCTATCTGACCTTTGATTGTTAGATTTTCCAGGCCCTCCTTCCTCGTTATGTGCCCCCAAAACCTCAGCTATCTCTGCCTGATGTTAAATATTAGTTTCCTTTTTGTTTCCATTTTCTCCAAAACTTCGTAGTTACTCACATATTCGGTTCATATTATTCTTAGCATCTTTCAGTAGAATCCCATTCCTGTTGCTTCAAGTCTCTTCTTCATCTTTGAGGAGATTGTCCAGCACTCATTCCCATACAGGAAGACAGATATCCTTTAGTAGTTTAGTACTCATTTCCTTGTTTTTAGCATTTTTTTTATTTCTTAGTACTCTGTTTAGCTTTTGGAATGCTTTCTTGGCTATTTTAATCCACCTCCTGATTTCAGTGTCACTCTTTCAGTCTTCTTTTAAAATCCTTCCTAGATATTTAAATTTCTGCGCTTGTTTAATTTTGTGTTCATCCTTTTGGTAACAGCCACGCATTTGGTCTTCCTGCAGTTGATATTTAATCCTTTTTTTTTTCTCGCTATCTTCTGTTGGAATTTTTCTGGTGTTCTTTCCATGTCTGCTATCGACATTGTGTCAGCTGCATATATTATGTTGTTAAGATTGTAAGGAATACTGGTAGGATTTCTAATTCTCGTAGAATCGCCTGCCTGTATAAGTTGAATAAATCCGGTGAGACGATATCATCTTGTATTACATTCCTATTTTTGTATATCTGCTGAACTTATTTGTATATACGTATGCAGGGAGTTTGCTGCCAATATAGATTCTTGATTATTCTACTATCCTTCCCAAATATATCAAGGTTGCCAAGCGGTTCCAACGCATATGTGTAATCTATAAAACATTTCTGATCTTATCTGGTAACAACCTGTGTATAAATGTCGCATTACTTGTTCCAGTGTCTTTGACGAAACTGCGATGTTTCCGGACTGATCTGCTCCGCGCTCCATTCATCAGAATTCAGATGATAAGTTTCGGTATATGACTCATTACGCTGATTGTTCGATTGAGTTCGCATTCGTTTCCACCTGTCTTATTAGGCAGTGCCATGAAAATGAATCTACTTAGGTCATCCGGTATATATCACCACTGTTTTAGATTTCATTTATTATTTCTGTAATGTTGACTATGCTGAAATCATCGAAGGCTATGAGCATCTCTATTATGACCCCATCTGGGACCGCCACTTTGTTTCTATTCAATTTGGCCAGTGCAGATTCCACTTCAGACTTTAATATTTCCGGTTCGTCCCTATTTCTGTCTGTGGCTGGTTATTCTCTTTCATCGTGGGAAAGAGTATTTTCTACCTTCCTTTCTCTAATACCAGTATAAAAATATAAAATGTTTGCACCCACATTAATTAATTAAGTCAACTTATTTCATCCAATCAAATTGTTTTTCAGACAAACTCTCAATTCATAAATGAAATTGCTCCCTGAGAAAATGTCCAGAAATACTTCAACGAATGCAAAAAATTGAATAAAGGCCTTGTCGTCTTTAATGAAACACACACACACGCATAAATATATATATATATATATATATATATATATATATATATATATATGTTTTTGCGTGTGTGTGTGTGTATATATATATATATATATATATATATATATATATCAGGGTTACAGGAATGTAGGACAGCCATGGCTTAGATACAAAGCTGAAGAGCAACTTGTCAGCTGTTAATATACTTAGCCTTGGAACGGGTAGAGTGGAGATCAATGTGTTTTAATGTACTCAGCATTTTTCAATCTGCTAGTCTGAATCGTCTTCAAGAAGCGAGAGCAAGATCTAAAAGCTCATCCGATCTAACAGTGATCTCATCCCACAATCCTCACTCTTGCTCCATATGCGTCCTCCTTTGTAAATCACTAGCGGGTCTTAACTGCCACTTAAGATTATCGCACAAAAGTCATAAATGAATCAATTGGTTGTTGTCAGATCCTCATCCGTCGAGCAGACGCGAGAGTCCATTATATATATATATATATATATATATATA
This sequence comes from Acanthosepion pharaonis, assembly GCA_903632075.3. NCBI lineage: Eukaryota > Metazoa > Mollusca > Cephalopoda > Sepiida > Sepiidae > Acanthosepion > Acanthosepion pharaonis. Next base: position 3,790 of record CAHIKZ030002020.1, read on the forward strand.
TATTAATCGATATCACCCCAAGCAAGGTAGTACACCCACCAAGACACAAGGGCTAACTGGGTGTGTAAGAATTAGGAACAGAAACATTAGTAATGAGTAGAAAAAGAATAGTCACCAGAAGGACGGTAGATAGCGATTTGACATTGCATTTAAATTTTTGCAAATTTATGTTGACAAGAAAACATGGAGCCGGAAGCGAGAAGTGCGAGAAAAGAAACTGTTAGAAAAAGAAGGTACGGCTACATCTAGCCAGCTTAACTCTAAATTGATATATATATATATATATATATATATATATACCATAACCTAAATTAAATAGTCAACACAATAAACTAGAGATCAACTGAGAAGATAAAGAAGAATAAAAGGAAACACCCATCAAGTGAAAGGAAAATAACACACTCATACCACAATAAAAGTATAAGAGAATCTAGAAATACCAGCAGTTTGACTATGTTCCAAACTTCGAAGTAATCATGAGTTAAGTGAAAAAATCTTTTTCATATTAATTCTATTAATCCGATATTTAGCACTCTACCACAAAGACAACTTGCCTTAAGTGCCTCCAGCAAACCATTGAAAAACTAGAAGTTCTGGCTTCAACATTAACATTACATATATATGTATATTTATGTATTTAGGCAGCAATCACCTTTTTATATATGTTTCAGTAAAGACGAAGATCATGGTACTGGGATTAAGATTTTTTTTTCTTCTGTTCGAACAAGTGTTTTCTCATCTGGAGTTTCCAGAAACTGTCCAAATGTTCTGTAATTCCGACTCCTTTCGGCTAAACTTTTAGCTACTATCAAGCCTTATTTCATTTTTACTTTTTAACTAGATGTATGGGTTGTGTATATGTTTCTAGAGTTTTATTTCTTGAACACAGAACATTATGATTGTGTTCGTAGTTAATATTATTGAGTGTTAGGTTTTTCTTATCAAGTCTTCCATTATTTTTAATCTTTTTTAGATGTGGATGAAGTTATGCTTGTATTGTCTACTAGTATGTTTCGGATAGAGTATAGTAGGTTTGTGTGTGTATTTAAATGAGTTCTAATGGAGCTGTGATCGGATAGATGTAACGAAAGATAGATATGAAGTAGTTTGACCGATGTAATTATTTATGAGTTTGATTTGATCAGGAACAGAGTTCCTTAAGGGGTATTTGAACTTGTAAATAATGTTCGTTCTTTTAGTTTTGATATTTCCGGTATGTTGTTATTTTTTAGGTTAAGGTTAGCTGTTATAAATTTTTTGTAATAGATAATTTAGATTTTTTGTTCGGTTCAACTGAGGTGGTATTGAAGATTCATATTGACGTGCATTTGGCTTTTGTAGAAAATACTGTGTGTCCAGTAACGTTATTATTTGCTTTGGAAAGAAATAGTCTAAACTGGTGGTCGATGAGGTGGTTAAGAAAACGTTTGTTAACTAGTGTCTGTTTTACATTGTTGAGCTCTTTAAGGAAATTAGACGGGAGTATGAATTCTTGTGTGCTCTCTTTAGGAAGTGTTTTATCACTGCTATTTTGTATCTAAAAGTGCAGTCACTCTTAAAATTAAGGTACCAAGAGTGCCTGCTAGTGGTTCTTTTATGCAATATGGTAGTGAAAGTGTTGTTACTGCATTCTAAGATAACATCTAAGAATGAGAATTTATTTTTGATTAGTTCTTAGATCAGACACACACACACACACACACATACATATATATATATATATATATATATATATATATATATATATATATATATATATATATATATATATATATATGGGTGTGTGTATGCGAGAGGGAGAGATTTTGTTTGCAGACATAATGGCATTGTAATGTAATAACGATATACCATTAATTAAGTCCAATATTCATGAATAAAATCAAATCAACTTGTTTTTCAGACAATCACTTCTGTCAAATCCGAACAGGTTTGTCATTCGGAATCCGGTCCTCCAACAAAAAAGACAAACAAATTAGCAAGTAAATGCAATTATCTTCGCTTAGCAATCTTTGATCCTGATGTGATGAAGAACTCAGGTATGCAATTACTTCTAAGTGTTTACTTTTTCCGGGAAAGTAAGTTACAACACCTGATTAATAAATAAATAATAAATAATTAAATTGGAAAACGAACTGCTCCTTTCTCAAGCCAACGTATCCATGGATAAACATATTTTTTAATAAATGAAAATGGTTAACTTAGGCACCTCCACGAGATCGCTAAAAAAGGGCATAATGAAAAAGACGCCAAACTTGACGAAAACAAAATTTTATCGTCTAAATTTTTATGTTATTATTAAGAGGAAAGATCAAAGTTTATTGTAATTATTTTTTTAAATTTTACCTTCTTTTTAGAACAATCTGTATTTTCATTTAAACATCCTTGTTTCTCTTTGTATCACCGGAACTAGTAAAATAACTTATACAATTTTTAGCACGTTTTCTTTTTGTATTCACAGACGATCGAAATTATTATAAATATCTTTAATTTTATTAAAGTCATGGCAGGAATATTTTTTATATTTATTACCCATCCATAACTAATCTCATGAAAACTCTAGAAATTCTATCTTTAGTAATTACAATTGTTAAAAGCACAAGACTTTGAGGAATGCAAATCATGTTTTTTGTTGTTGTTTAATTAGACCCCTCTACCAGAAAATCAGCTCTGAATTGTAACATACAAAACTCAATAAAACAAAAATATTATTCAATTTCAAATGCATTTATTTACTTTTAGTTGTTTTTATGAATATGGACAATATTTTTCTGAAAGCAAAAAAAAATTCGATGAAAAATGAATTTTTAATACAATTATTTGTTATTTTTTAATTATAATAGATTTTTACATTTAAGTTGTTAAAATGTAATAAAATTAGTTAAAAGCCACATCCTCTTTCGTAAGTGTCCTAATGTCCTTTTTTTAGCGCGTTGTAAATTGTATCGTTTTGATTAATCAGAAGACCCGCTGTAATTAAGAAAAGTAATTTTGTGTTTATAATCGGGCTCTAATTATAAAGTGCGGAAGACCTACCAGAATACAATTAAGATGTGTTATTTGAGTTAAGCATTGTTTTCCGTTGTTAAGGCCTTTACTTTTGCGAAACATGTGTGGAGAAGTTTATTTGACTTTTCAATTTCAACTGAGAAGGGTACCTACAAGTATCAATATCATCTTATGAAATTTATATGATCTTATTTTTAAATTAATCTCAGTTATGGTATTTTTTCTATAAATGAAATATCAAAATTAATAATAAATATATATATATATATATGCGTATATATGTACATTGATTAGTATAAAGCCACAAATTAAATTTTAGATAAATAATATTTTAATTTTAGAGACATCTTACTAATTTATAGTATTTGTTGATATGTCTGATATGTAATCAATACTTACTAGTTTTATTAATTTTTGACTCAAATCTTACATTTTTTTCACCTGATTCGGGCAGAGCATTGGACAGTTATTAAACTCTTAATATTGATAACAGGAAAGAGAAACAAAGAGGAATGCAATAGTCCTTGTCATGGTGGTGGTGATAATGGCGATGATGATGATTGGTGGTGATTGGTGGTGATTGTGACTTATCAGTTTTTAATGGCCTTTGTTATTTATTTATTAATAATTTATATACAATTTTTATTTTATAAGCCATACAATACAAACACTTATAATAATCTTTTCTTTAAATATTATTAGTAAGTAAATATTAATTGTATTTATGGTTAAAATATATTCGTGTAATAAAAGGATGAGCGTGAACTGAATATAGTTTCATATTATTGAACATAAGAGAGAAAAAAAGAGAAAAGTCATAGAAATTTCCGTTGAAAATTGAAGTTATGTCGGAATCTTGTGAAGCACGTCGTGTCTCCTTAGGATCCAAAATCTTATAAATTAAGATTTTACCGTTCTTATTAATAATGGCAATAGTAAAATAAAAGCAGGCCCTCTATATTCATTACAAGAAAATCTTACAAAAAGGACAATACGTAAATGGTCTAAGGAAGAGTATATTGAAATAATGATAGCATTTTACAGTCCTACGATAAATCCGTCAACGCCAACAACGACCAAAAACGGTTATAATACCTTGGTGGGAAAAAACATCCGTCAGACTAAACATCGATGCCAGAAAACTAGCCAATGTCAGACATGACATCATTAGGAAAAAGAATAACTGACATAGAATTCGAAATCATACGAGAAAATATCAAACATACATGAAACATTAACATAAATGCCAACAACCCAGAGGAGACACATGCAGAGGAACAAATAGAAACCAGTTGTAATAATCCCTTTGAGGTAGACAAAGAAAGAGAAGAGAAGCAGATAATGACGAAAATGCGAAAGAAAAAGACATGACAAAAACAATCGATATAAATATAGAATATAAAGGTAAATGTCTTTCGAGGAAAGACTAACAATTCCAAAAGTAAGAAAGAACCATCAAGTGAATGAAAACATCAAACTCCCTAACCAAGCAATTAGAAAAATAAGGGACGAAATGGAAATACCGATGAACTTAAATCATCTTATACACGCGGCTTCGGCAACGATCACAGAAACACTAAATGAAAAAGTAAAAACACGACGTAAATAAATAGAAACCGAAATGAATAACCTACGAGAACAATTGTCATTTTTAAGGGAATTAGGCAAATGTTCTAAAAGGAAAGAAAGAAAAATAAGACAACTGAAAAGAAGCCTTAACATGAAGAATAAGACTGACGTACCAAAAGTTAAAGAGAAGCTGAAACAAAAACAAAAATTCAAGCGAAGGCACCTAAAAACAGGTGCTATGTAAAAATAAACAGATTCTTTTGGCAAAAACAAGATCTTTAAAAAAGATGCCAAGTAATTATATTGGGAGCAGGAAAAATAAAGATAAATGACCAACATAATATCCAGGAAGTCGAGGACCTCTGGTGTAAGATGTGAAAAAATTGCAAAATACACAATAAAAGATCTACATGGATCAAGCAACAAAGGAACAACACACACATATACAGAGTGCCAAAAATGGATGGATAGCAATATTACTGAAACAACCGCTGCCATCTGCAAAACCCAAGAACTGGAAAGCACCAGGAATAGACTGAATATGGAATTTTGGGGTAGAAGCCTATCTAGCACCCAGTAAGACCTCGTAAAGGCATACAAGGATATAATCCTAAACCCAGAGAAAAATGCTTCAAATGGATAACGTTAGGAGTAATATACTTACCCCTTAAAAAAGAAGAGAAGCAAAACCCGAAGAACTATAGGCTCATTAACCTTCCTAACAACAATGTACAAGATCCTTATTTATATTATAACCGAGAGGTCATACAACTTCCTTGAGAAAAACAATTTACTTTTAGCAGAACAAAAGGGATGTAAAAAAGGGAGTTTCGGATCAAGGACCAACTAATTATCAATAAAAAGAAATATTGGGAGAGGTGAAAACAAAGAAAAGAAACTTATTGGCAGCAAATATCAGCTACAGAAAGGAGTTCGACAGTATACCACACTCATGGATAGAGATGAGCCTAAAAATATACAGAGTATGCCCCACATAAGGGAGATCATGAAACACTGGAAGATTACACTATACCTAAATCATAAAAACGGACTATTAGCATCGAGACCAATCAACATCAAAGGCGAGATCTTCCAAGAATATGTATTGTCACCATTACTCTTCTGCCTTTGCATTAGTTCTACTTCGCTGTCTAATGAACAATAGTAGCTACAGATATAAGTCATTGAATCATCTATTCTATATGAATGATCCTAAAACGTTTGCCAAGCCGCAGAAAATACCTACTCACCATTGTCAAAACCTTCAGCGAAGACATTAGGATGGAGTTTAGAATTGTCAAATGTGCCAAATCCACCTTAAATGTCGGTAAACTAACGAAATCTATGGATTTAGATCTCAACAAGATTAAGGAACTAGACCAAGATGGTATATACAAATATTTCGAATTAATGAAGGAGGCGGTATAAAGCATTTAATTATGAAGATAAAGATCCGAAAAGAATATTATAGGAGAATATATTTGATACAAGAAAGCGAAGTAAATCGGGCCAATAAAATGAAGGCGATCAACACCTTAGTTATACCCGTAGTAACATACAGCTTCAACATTATTAGATGCGAGTTGTTTGACATTAAAAGATTGGATGCCATGATTAGAAAAAATGTTTACCTCAATGAGGAAGCACCACCTGAAATCAGATGTTGATAGCCTGTACTTATCAATAGCTTTAGGGGGGCCGAACTGTAACCCAATTTGAATTAACTCTAAAAACTAAAATAATCGGATTAGAAGCATACCACTTACCTACAAATAGTACAACACTAAATCCACTCCATCAACAAAGATGCTTCAATCTTCAAGAAACAGATTAATATTCCTGAAACCCTAGCAACAAAAAAACGAAGTGAATACCATCTATGCTAAACAGATAAAGCAGAAAGCAAAACAACTTGTCCAAAAGAAGTTACAAAAAAGCTGGGAAAACAAGGTCTCGCATTGCAAATACATACCAAGAATGAAAGAAGTAGATGTGGACCAATAGAAAACAAGACAGTGGCTGATCAACACCAAAATAATGATGTAACTATCCTCTGGGACATGTCAATTCAAACTAACAGAGAAATAAAAACCAACAGACTTGATATTTTCATAAAAACAAGAGATTCAGGAAGTGTATTTTTATTGATATAGCAGTACAATCTAAGAGAAACACCCCCATAAAAATTATCGAGAAATTGCCAAAATACAAGAATTTAGAGATCGATGGAGGTTAACAGGATGTGGAGAATGAAGACTGAGACGGTATCAACAATTATTCGAGCTCTGAGCCTTGTGAGAAAAAGAATGGACAATTTTACTAAAAGTATCACAGATAACATCAGCATACAAGTTACCATGAAGATTGTCTTACTAGGAACATCCCATATACTGAGAAAAGTGATATCAATTAAATGACAATTCTCTTATAGGGTCTAAGGACCATAGTTTAGACCCGGCTCTACAGGATACAAAGCAGGGAACATAACATACAATAATAATAATAATAAAATCACAGTGAAACTTTTAGCTATGTTTATGCTTGTAACGTTTTAATATCTAAAAATATATGTAGTTACACAATATATAGCTCTGTCCTCTGGATAATGAGCACGTTATTCAACAAAATCAATAATAACATTTATTTAATTTGAATCGCTGTTGAGATATTTACCAAACGTTGTATATTTCACCTCATGAGCTGAACTGGTTGATAATTATAAGATATAATGTATACAAATACATATTTTGAAAATAATGTTACAAATTTCCGTCTAATTGAATAATTTTTTTTATTTCTAATTTTGTTGTCAGTGTGCGAAGTTGTTTTACTCTATCTTCCTGTAAAAGTTGATGACGTTGGATTAAATCGAAAAGAAGCAGCCTTGGTAATGTCGATCTATGGAGCAGTGTTTGCAGTCAGCCAAATTGTTGTTGGTATTCTTGCTGACTTGATTCACATCCCAACAACCTACATTCTGATGTTTTCAACGCTTGCCATGTCACTCATTTCCGTCGCAATTACATTCTGTCATTCATTCGCTTTGTTCGCTTTGGCTGCATCTCTTTTCGCCATTTGCAAAGGTGAATATTTACAAGCAAGTATAATTACTTCGTTTTTGTCTAAGGAAATTCATCATTTCCGTCACGATTCTCTTACCCGTCGTTTTTCTTTCTGTTTAAGACGTTTAGACCACTGTACCCATGCGTCTTCTTCAGATGTTTCCATTATTTGTTTGAATAAGAGGACACAAACCTGACCAGATCATATGACTGAAATAACCATCGCCAGAACAATGCATATGCTTAACCAAATGTCCTATCCATCTAACCATCTTCCATTCACGCTGTGGAATATAGTTAAAGAAATTGAGGAAGAACAATGTTGGCTATCTAGTGGTCGTGAGATCAATCTTTACATCAGTTCTGCTTTTCAGTCATTTAATTCTGAAATTTAATTTCCCTTTGCGCATTAGTCATTTCATTTACAAAAAATATATTGGTGGTAATTTTTCTTTACGTGGTACTAGCTTTATTTTTTTTTTAAATGCATTGATGGTAATATTTTTTTTCTGACAAAACTGTACTACCGGTAATGTTATTTCCTTACAAAAATGTATTGACAGTACTGTCTTTTCTTTTTATAAAAATGTATTGATAGTAATATTTTTGGATACAAAAATTTATTGCTGGTAATATTTTTTTTTTTTTACAAAAACGTATTGTTGGTAATTTTTTACTCTGAAAATTTATTGCCGGCACATTCAATATAAAAATATATTTCCATACTTCCATAGTGTTTAGACCCCGGTTTGGGGGTTAACTATTTGACCATATCTGGGATCCTCGCAGGTGATCCCCCCCCAGGTCAGCGTGGATCTTGGAACAAAAGGAATTAAGAGGTGGTTCCACAATCTTTAAAACATTCCGACAAGATGTCTTTCTGTCGGATGTAGTTTATCGTTGTTAACTCATTTTTACCTCTGACTGTCCCATTCTTTTACTTTATGAGGTACCTTTTAGGATGCCAGTGAAAATACTGTTGGCTCACCTTTCTGATTCATCTTCTTGGCAGTAGATATCAGGTCCGCCAATGGTTCTGTTTCTTATCTGATAGCATTTCGCATTGGCTTATTTATAACCTGCTCTACGCTGACATTACATAGGATGGTTCTGTAGCATTTCATTTCTTATGATCGTATTTTTTGCTCTAAACTTCCAAGATTCACAGGCAAAAAAAGAGCTTGAGAAGATGAATGCAGGCAACAGTCTGATCTTTGATTTCAGACAGAGGTTCTTATATTTCCAAATGTTTGCCAACAGATGTCATTCTTTGTGCAACCGGAGAGTGTATTTTAGTAATTCCTCAACTAATGAATTAAGATAGAAATATTTTATTTTTGTTTTGTAGGATTTGGTTCTTCCCTCAAAGTTGTGCTTGTGGCTTCAATCTTGAGACTTAAAAAACTGAACAAAGGCCATTCTCCCTTGTGTCTTTTGATTGGTATAGCTCAAATCGTCTACCCATTGATCTCAGGTGAGTCATGTCTTCAACCATACAATCTCATTATTTTAAGCGTTTTTGTACAATTCTCCCTTGTGTCTTTTGATTGGTATAGCTCAAATCGTCTAACCATTGATCTCAGGTGAGTCATGTCTTCAACCATACAATCTCATTATTTTAAGAGTTTTTGTACAATTCTCCCTTGTGTCTTTTGATTGGTATAGCTCAAATCGTCTAACCATTGATCTCAGGTGAGTCATGTCTTCAACCATACAATCTCATTATTTTAAGCGTTTTTGTACAATTCTCCCTTGTGTCTTTTGATTGGTATAGCTCAAATCGTCTAGCCATTGATCTCAGGTGAGTCATGTCTTCAACCATACAATCTCATTATTTTAAGAGTTTTTGTACAATTCTCCCTTGTGCCTTTTGATTGGTATAGCTCAAATCATCTACCCATTGATCTCAGGTGAGTCATGTCTTCAACCATACAATCTCATTATTTTAAGCGTTTTTGTACAATTCTCCTCGCTAGAATAGAATTATAGAAAAATAATTATTGATATATCTTTCCATAATATGATTAAAAATTGACTGTCTTTCTCTAAATAATAAAAACAAATATAGATAAGTAAATATGAATTTAAGATAGAATTGTGTGAATCTATTCACGAGGTTCAAACAAAATGAACATCATTTTGTAGTCCAATAGCAGGGAAAATACTTGCTCAAATAATCTTAAATTTTAAAAAAATGTATAAAAACTAAGTTGACTGTGTCGACTTAATCCCAATGAGAATCAACCAAGAAGATAAACTTGGCGTATCAGTGATAATGACAATGTGCTCTTGAAATGGTCACTGCGTTCAACTGACTTGGCACCTTTTGATTTTTATTAAGGAGATATATGAAAGAACAGATCCATATCCTCCTCTTCCTACAAACCTAACGGAACTTAAGCAGAGAATCATTGAAGCGTTGGAGAATTTAACACAAGACTTGTTACATCGTGTTTGGCAGGTACTCAACTATCGACTTGATTTGAGTCGTGTCACAGGAGGTACACATATTAAAGTTTTGTGAAGCTTTGTGAAATTGGTTATAAAATCTACATTACTTTAAATACCTTTTTCGAATTTTGATAAATAAATCTTTTATTGTTCAACAGGAATCCTATTTCAATCGCTTGGGACATTTAGTTACTCATATATTCACATTTTAAATTATGTAAATTTTGATGAGGATACCTGTATATTTATGCTTAAAATATAATATTTTAGCATGTAAGTCGAACATCAGTTCTGATTAGTTCTTATCATGACTAATTGCTAGAGTAGGCTGCACCCACTCTTAGGATATGTTATGCCCTGAATAGCACCAGACTAAAGATAAAAGCAAGGACATTGGTAGAGAGTAGTAGGACATTACAATAATTAGGGCGTTTTCAAAAAGGGAGATTAATTTACCGAAAATATTAAAAAGACAGAGGGAACTTTTAGTTGAGTTAATGTATGAGACTGTGTGCTAATATAATATCACCCAGTCTTAAATGAAACATGGAGGAGGAAATTTACACTATTACAGGCCCAGTCTCTGTGGAGCATTTACAGCTATGTGGTCTGCAGTGTCGCCTAACAGATCTGCCCGAATTTGTGAGGGGGTTTCTACAACAAACGCTGGTGTAGAGTATAAAGGGGATAATTGGTGTTTTGTAAACTTAGAGCGGATAGGATTTGAATCAATAGTGGGTGGTGTGTTACCATGGACTGCCGTTGGGCTATCATCTCTGCTTCAATGCAAGGGTTTCATCAAGTAAGCCCTTTCAGGCCTTAGAAATTGTCTAAACTTATGATGCATGCTGCTACCAGCAGATTCTACTAAGTATCTGCAGTGGTCTGTGTAAGTATTTCAGTTTTCACACTTTCAAAGGGAAATCCTTCCAGACGACGCGCGATGTTTTATTTTTGAAGATAACAGAGGCTCGACCTACAAGCTAGATTTCTCAATGCTGACGAAGACATGAGAATTCTCCAGACTTGAGAATTCAGAGTTTTCCTTCAATCAACGGTTTTAGAACCCAACTTGTCATGCTATTAACCAACAGCTGGCCGGAGAAGAGATCGGTTCAATGTGAATGTAATGAACTCGACTGGAATTCGAACTCGGCTCTCCGATTCTTCAACCCGAGTCGTGACCCATTACTCCACTGTGTCTCCACAAACGTTTTATATAAATTCAATTTTTATTTATATAAATTTACTTATTACTTCTTTTATTTAATATATTTAGTTAAACATTTTACATAACATTTGACTACAAAATTAATAAAAAAAATTAAACCGATTTATAATAATAATATATGTGTGTGTGTGTATAAATTTACTTATTACTTATTTGATATATTTAGTTAAACATTTTACATAAAATTTGACTACAAAAATTAATCAAATAAACCGATTTATAATAATATATATGTGTGTACATGTGTGTGCGTGTGTGTGTGTATGCGTGTGTGCGCGTGTGCGCGTGTGCATGTTTGCGAGTTGGTATGCTAGAGAAAAGAAATAATTATAACACATTCAAGATGGAAGGGAATAACATTTTCGGCAAATTATGTTGTTTTTTTTTTAAATTTTAAAACTCAAACAAAAGAAAGATTTGTGGATGTTATACGGAGTGCCAATCACTAAATATGTGAAAAATGATTTCAGAAGTTCCATTCTGAGTTTATATCTTAAAACATTTTTCTACTGCCGAGAAGAAAAGTAAAGTTTCATTACCACCAAATGAAAACATGGCAATAATCGACCAAGGAATCAATTACTAATTAAACCTAATTATGTGAAATACTTTGATGATTTTAGTCTTCGGATTATTGGTCCAGGACTCGAAAACATATCCCCGACGGCCAAAAATGTTATTCTTACAAAGACTGCAAAAGATACCAAGAATAATTGTTTGGTAAAATTTCTAAATAAAGTGACAATAAATAAACATTTATTTGTACTTTATTCAAACTGAATCAACGGATGATATATTGAGCTGATTCTCGAATTTGTTTCTTACGTTTAATGTTAACTCCACTAATGTATAAACATTTAGTAAGAAATTAGACATGTTACAAAGGGTGCAAAAGTGACATGAAAGCTATTTGAAGCTGGTTGGAACAAAACCATCAGATGTGTAGTATGCCTTAAATGTCGGTCACATACAGCTTCTCATTTAGTTACTGGCTCATTCAGCGGCTAAGTCGGCCGTACAGAGTGACTACATTTAAGAATTTTGAATGAAGAAGTGCTGGCTGTACTAGACATCTAAAAACATTTTCTGATGTTTTTTTTCAGGTTCATTGTACGAAGCAACCCAGTCTTTTGATGATGTCTTTTACTTAGCTGCTGGTTTTTTATTCATGTCCTTCATCGTTTCAAGTGGACTCATCTACATGCAAAGAAAAAGTAAATTCTACGAATAGCCACAGAAGAATAATCTGTAAGAAAAAAAGATCCTTTCGCTTCAACAGTTATTTGCTTGATGGTCATTTATGTATTGAGCTTTTATTTAAGTGCAAGTCTTCAACTCAAATCAAAGATTTCACTCTTTACAGAGTCATAAGTGTTTGCTATTTGAGCTGCATTTACGTTAACAACTTGTTTGAATCACTTCTTTTCTACTATGACATTCGCTATTTCCCGCCTTCTGTATATCGATCAAGTAGATTAAATATGATTATTGGGAAGATGCGATCAAATCTAACCAACTATAAGAAAAGATTAATAATAATATTTAAAAGAGAAAATCCTATCTATATCTGTCTATATTTCTTAGATGAGGTATTGTAATTATTTACTCTTTTGGAACTTTATTGGAACTAGAACAATCTGCCTCAGTGGACGAAATAAAGAGTTCAGTTCGAAATTTCAATCAACTGAAAAAGGCTAGAGCGTACAATGGCCGAAACGTCGCGGATATGACAATAAAGATGAAGACAACAGTCCGAACAATGTAAATAATGTAAATAAAATCCTATCTAGTTTAATGTTATCTTTTGTCAAGAACAGGGAAAGTGTACAGAAATATTTAGAACTTGATAAAGAAAGCAATGAGTCAATCATTTGACTGAATCTTTAACCTATTTCAGAATCTATAGAAAGGAATTTTGAAATTCGTGTCAAGCATTATGGATGTAGAAGTGTATTTGGTTCTTTGATTGATTTCCGTCTATAATTCTTCGAATTCTATCTCTCATGGCGTACCGTGTAAAAGTCTTAAACGACTTTTACATTTGTCTCTCCTTTCAAAAAAGACTAGAGACGATGGTAGGCATTTACTATTATCTAATAAAACTACATTTAATAGATTTGCAGATTTTAAATTATATTTGCTTACTTTGTTGTTGAGTGTCTTGCTGCTATGAATCGACTATTGAATAATCATAGTCACTTCTAATAGTGGACAAAGACTTTTACACAATACTATAATTATGCGAGTGTCCATTTAAAATGAATATGACCTATTTTATAATTTTGGTCAACTACGATACAGGATGGTGGTATGGCAAAGTATATGTCTAAGTAGCGTAAGAATTAGTCTGTTACTTTCGCACTCACACCCTCGAAAAAAAAAACATGAATTCAACTCTTGTTTTCTATTTGATTCTTACGTATAGATTAAATAACTAAGTAAACTGGCCACTCTAATTGATGTGGACTCAAAGTCGGGACCACGGAAGGAAAACACGGAACACGGATTAGAGGTAAGAAAGATATATTAAACAAAAAGGGTTACAAAGATAGTGTAAGTGTAAGCGGGGCTTACTATGTGCTAGTGTCGTACGCGGCTGATATTTTTTTTTCTCTCTCTCTCTCTCTCTCTCTCTCTCTCTCTCTCTCTCTCTCTCTCTCTCTCTCCTAGAGTGTTATATCGCATACTTTATATAGTCCTGGAAGAGTCCATGTTGCAGGTATGTTACGGTCTCACAACACTAATCTTGGTTGGTAATCGAGAAAACAATGAAAAACTATTCATTGTTTCAATGTAAAATTATAAAACTCATATACCTTTACACGTGAAATTAATTTCGTTACCTTTGATAAAGGCTTCCATTTTGATATAACTTCGATGATATTGCATGTATAAAAAAAATCAATTCCTTTACTGGCTCATTTGCTGCACACAGTAAATCTATTCTATTTCGTTGTAAAAACTCCCTACAACAGGAAAGCACTTTCACTGACAGCCCTTTAAAATTTAAATGATATTTATTTACTAATCCACAAAATCATAAAAGATGATAATAATAAGTGTTAATGTCATAAGTACAGAATACCGTTTCCAAATGTCTGTCGTCATAATGCTCTTTTTCAAACATACGGGGATAAACTGAACCTAATATACTGTACAGTCGACAAAATAAAAAACAAACAAATGCGCATTCAGTAAACAAAAAATATAAAATTGCCACAATTTCCACATCGCCCGCCGTATATTTGGGCTACATATTCTAAGGTCGCTTTGGTAGAATCCAATGACTACAACCACCTAGATCAAACAATCCACATAATATTTACCTGATACATTCATGGCGGTATATTTGGGCTACATAGTCTAATGACTCTTTGGTAGAATCATATGACTACAACAACCTCGATCAAACCATTCATATAATATTTAACCTCATTTATTAATGGTGGTATAATTGGGCTACATATTCTAAAAACTCTTTAGTAGAATCCTTTGACTACCACCACAAAACATGAGGTAATAGAATTAACCGTTTTCTTTTGGTTTTCAACATATTTGCTTGGGAAAGCATTAATTCCTTCAGGAAAAGTCAATTTGGAAAGTAACGGTGATGTAGAAATAGATTTTGATAATATTCAATGGCAGCACTCTCGAGGATTTTCCTTCTGAGTAAATGACTTTTCGCTTTTGATAAGTGTGGAATTTTTAAGATCAAAATGGTGGCTTTTGTCTTTTTATTAATTGTGTTCCTTTACAGATGCACTTTATCTGAAAATAATTTAACCACACACACACAGACAGACACACACACATATTGATATATATATATATATATCAATCAGGGCATAAAATATACACCCACCAAGAGCATACCGTTGAGCAATGGCTAGACAAACATTCTAAATTCCTAAAGTTGTCTGTCTTTTAAGTTATGCTTTATATTATTGGTTATTTGATGTTTCCGTCAATATCACAGTATAGCTTAGTTTTAATTTTTCTTGGCTTTTACATACTTGTTTCTATTTGACTTTCGGCCGTATCACGTTGAAACACCGGTTCTCTTACAATCACCTAGATGGATGAGCGTTTGGTAATACCAGGTTCTGTAAACTTGAATGAGTTCCAATTCTAGTCAATTTCATTATGCCCCCCACCCCGAGAAATGTATGAATCCATTTGTTTTCCTTGCAATTATGGGTTAATTAGTAGAATGCATCAGTAAATCATTATTATCACCAAAAGATTCTTACATTTCAAAAATAATTTCTGGCTTTAAATAACTTGTGAAAGGTTGATAAACCATAAAAAATAATACAGCTTTATTGGCAATCAAAGACAAAGCCAAGATTGACAGTATTATTTCTGATTTGCTGCATTCTTTCGTTGTGTGTATTTTGATTTTCATGAATTTGACTTACTGACACTGTTTTGGATCGCTATTATGAAAGGATCTGTCGTAAGTTTCCATCTGTTAACTACGTCCATGTAGACTTATTTGCAACTCTTCTGCTGTGGCCGTCCAGTATTCAATATTAAATGGTGACGACGTCTGATGTCATTATTTATTGACGCCTGTGATATATCAATTCTAGTAAAACAGAGTACATGAAACTCAAGTGTATAAGTTATGAATAATATATAATCACATTTAAAAATATCGGTTTTTTTTCTTGGTGAGACCTCACTTCGAATATCATTAGATAAGGGTAGACGTTTAGGGTAGACGTTTTCATACATTCAGCTTTCAGTAAAATACCAGGATGAAGACAATGGAATATTGTCTACCACACAGACGGAACATTGATTCTTGAAAATAATTTAGACGGTTGAAAGTGCTTGAATAAAACAGTAAGATGAATTTCCAACAGTTTATCCACGATGTGATGTCGATACACGACACATTCTTGGAAAATTTGAAAAATACAAAAAAAAAAAAAGAAAAAAAAATGAAACAGAGGGACATTATCGATTCCTTTTAATCGAACTTGTTACTTGTTTTGATGGATTTTGCTGCAGCAATATACATTATTCATATATATATATATATATATATATATATATATATATATATATATATATATATATATATATAAAATATATATATATATATATATATATAGATAGATAGATAGATAGAGAGAGAGAGAGAGAGAGAGAGAGAGAGAGAGAGAGAGAGAGATGAGTTAAAGGTTAAATATAGATCAAATGTGGATCAGAATCTGACAGGATGATAAAATAAAGAACAAATAGGAAATGTATTTCACTCTAACATAACTTTTCACTTTTATAAAAACTTCTTCAGAGATTGCAAGAAACAGACAAAAACAGAAACATTGATATTTTCAATCATGTTTAGATAAGTTCTCATTGGTCAGACTCGTGTCACGTGTATTAAAACCGTAGAAAATTCTATGTGTATGTAAGTTTGTGAAGATTCTTGTATGTCTAAGTGGGCATCCGATGGTAACGTGGATTCCTTATTGTGTATATCTGTCTGTCAAGTGGGAGTTCTGATGTCTTTATCTTTGTGCGGACAACCAGTGCAACGGTGTGTCACATCATTCTAATTTATGTCTGATCTCTTTAAGCATTTATACTTAGCATTAGATATATTTAGCGGATGTAAAAGCAAAATTGCCACTTTAATAGATTAAGCTTTGAATCGTTGTATCACAGAAATGATTAAAATTATCTTACTGGAATTCTCCGAGATTTTTTATAACACTATTGGACTCTACTTTGAAGAATAAGAATATATGATTACTCTCCAAGCTTAACAGAAGAATCTTGATGAAATCGATCATAAATTAAAATGACATGATCATTATTAATTAATCATAGCTAAGGATCGAAAGCTCATGAATGTTTGAAATAATATATATATATATATATATATATATATATATATATATATATATATATATATATATATACACACACACACACATATATATATATATATTATTATTATTATTACAGGATCATTTTCCAAATTATTCAAGATGATCTCCACCCTCTCTAACCTTTTCAAGTATTTTTTTCACTGCACTTTGGACTGTCATAGCTGAAACTCCTCTCTCACGTGCCAAACGTCTTATAGATTGAGTTGGATCTTTTCTATTTGATCTCTTTAGCTCTAAGTTGAAATGATGATCCCTCTTCATGTTGTAACCTCCTTATCCAGCTTTCCATTATACTGTTACCACTTTTTTAAAGTTATTACCCGTTCTCTTGATGGTTCTTGAATGTTCTTTAAAGATGGAAGCCAGAGTATGAATGTTGGTATCATTACTGAAGGCCTTAATGAATATTTTTCCTCTCACCATTGCTCATTTGTGAAGACAGTGGGTCTGACATAAAACGATTTTAACCTGTTCTCTTTGTAGATGAATAGCTCAAAGTGTTTTTCAGTGATTCTGACTAAAAATGGTATCAGAATGGCTAAATATCTTATCTGAAAACCTGGAAAAAATAAAATCAATTAGTTTTGTGTGTTTTTTTTAAAATATTAAGCATTTTGTGGTAAGGACAATTATGCTGTAACACGATTTGCACAATTTTTCTATTACATACCGGTTTACATACTTAAATACATACATGCATACATACATAAATACATGCATATATATATATATATATATATATATATATATTAGATGTTGGGCCTCCTCAAAGGATGTCGCTACAAGAGCCGCATCATCAGCAAACAACAGATCACGAATAATTTGCGTACGAAGGTGGGTCTTGGCTTTGAAGCGCTGATGATTGAAGAGACCACCAGTTGTTCGAAACTGAAACTTGACGCCACTCTCTGTGTCTGCAAATGCATATTTCAGCATCACCGAGAAGAAAAGAACAAAAAGGACAGGGGTCATGACACAACCTTGTTTGGTGCCATTTGTGACATTATATATATATATATATATATATATATATATATATATATGTCTATATTTCTAAGATGAGGCATTATGTACACTATTTACATTATTCAGATTATTGTCCTCATCTTTTCGTTTCGTTTCGGCCGTTGTACGCTCCGGTCTTCTTCAGGTGGTTGGAATGTCGAACTGAACCCTTTACTGACTCTTTGGGTCCCGCCATTGGATCTAACCAACGAGTGTGAGTTCAATACTCGGTTAAGGCAGGGGAGTACTTGCAGAGGGAAATTAACAGGAGATAACTGACATCCATTAAACATGGCACGTGGAACTAGAACAGTCTACCCCAGTGAGCGAAATAAAGGGTTCAGATCGAGATCCCAACAGCCTGAAGAAGGCCGGAGCGCACAACGGCCGAAACCTTGTAATAAATATGCCGACCAAGATGAGGACAATAGTCCGAATAATGTAATTAGCATATATATATATATATATATATATATATATATATATATATATTTTATGCAATTTTCGATCCAGTCTCAAAAGTCATGCCGTCATAGACATACAGATAATTAGTTCGTATTCGTCGGGACCTCATTCGTTGAACTCGACGGGAGAGTATTATATATATATATATATATATATATATATATATATATATATATATATATATACAACTGGTAAGCTATTCAATTTCCGACAGCTTCTCTGCTAAAATAAAATCGTGAAGTTTTATATATTTAAAAAAAAATGTACATATGTATCCAAAATTTTTTGCCATTATGAGTGTATGAGAAAACTCCCAGTGAAAATGCGGTATTTTGGTAGAAGTTCAGAATGGAGAGGGATAAGTACTTGTGATGTCTGCGTTAATTGTTAGAATGAATGGGTCATAAATCAAATTAGATAGAATTAGGATAGATAGTGATTGCACACTTTTTATCACTCTCTCTTCGGCTTTATGCCACAAACAGTGTATTCATTGCTAAATGAATAATTTTTCTCTGTTAAATTTAAGACATTTAGGGCTCTTGCCCGAGATCTTCTGAAAGCCGATGAATGTGACTTGGTCACTCATGAACACAAAATGCAAACTCCCATGGATAATATTTCCTTTTGCTGCAAATCTTTAGTCTGGACAAGACAGTGGTCATACTGTAACTTGCTCCTAATATGAACTTGAAGTCTCTCTTTTAATTCTTATAGCGTCAGGATAATTCTTCAGCATAAATTGGCAAAACAATTTCTATCGAAAAAAATATTCACCTGTATCAGCTGTTGTTTTTACTACATTTTTAATCGTTTTTTTCTTATTTGTCAAGATTTTCTTGAATCTTCCCAATCAGATACGAAATGGACTCAATCTCTTTGCTAGACATATGAGGGCGTGAAATTTGCAAATATAGTCATAGAAAAGAAATGAAATGATAAAAAAAATAATTCGAGGAAGAAGTTGTTAAAGTAAATGCAGCTCAAATAGCTAACGTTTCCTGATTTTATAAAAACGAAATCTTTGATCTGATTTTAAGACGTGCATTTAAATAAACCTTGAGTATTTGACTGACATTTCATCATATAGATCAATGTAAATGTGAAAATGTCTTTTTCTTTGGTTATTCGCAGAATTTCCTCTTTCGTTGCATATAGATGATTCCAATTGAAATGATACAGGAAATGAATAAAGAACCGGAAATAAAATAAAAGATAATGTCAAAAGACTGTGTTGCGTCGACCAAAGAACCTGAAAAAAACAAAAAAGAAGTTATTAAATGAAAATCCGTCCAAAGTAAAGCTACTAGTATCGATATTTGCTTTAATGATGAATCTCTTGAATAACAAATATTTTCTTCTTCAATTTATTAATCTAAAAATAATATATTTTCAACTTTAATTTTTTACTACATTAGGCCGACTGCGTTCCATTATTTTTGACATTTGCCAAGCAATTTCAGAATTACATTTCTTTGTGTTCTTAACTTTTCTTAAAATTTTACAAGGAATTTCATTCAATTTCAGTGGAGGCCTGAATACATATGGTAACCCGAAGGTGCAAAAATCATTAAAAATCTTATCAATACCCAAGGGAATATTTTAGACTTAGATACACTGGGAATATTGTTTATCTACCATATAGTATAAAGCTCTTTATTCTCATATCTTCCCCCAAAAAAGGAATAATATGCTCGAAATCTTACAATTTCCTTCCATCGTCCCTGCTCGACTCAAAACTAAAAAAATATGGCAATATTTTTAAAGCAGACGTGCTGGCCGTGACCTTCCTGTATATACATGTGAATAAATTTTAATACAAGACAACTTTTCTCCCTGCCATCAGCATGGCTGATGCTAAACACTAGGAGAGCAACACTTCACGCCTTCTTGGCCTCACATTTTCCACTGACATGGAGTGCAGCGACTATATCGATTCAATTGCTACATTTAATGAAAGGAAAGTTGGCTCACTATGTCGTGCCAGAAAATCTTTTTCGTCAGAATCCATCTTGCACATTTATAAATCTACAATTCGTTCGTGCTTTGAATACAGTTGACATATATATTCTAGTTCTCCTGTTGTACATCTCGAGATTCTTTACAAAATTCAAAGAGTCTGTAGTATAATCGATTGTGACCATGCATCCCAACTTCCATCACTTTCTCATAGACGTGGTTTGGCTTCCCTCTGTCTTTTCTACAAATATTTTCATGGCAAGTTTTCCCCTGTTGTCCCGACTATATTCAATTGGATCATGGAAAACTGTGATTAAATTCAAAGCATAACACATTCCGTGTACTTGATTTGTGTTTGAGTTGCTATGTTTTATTTTTTCAATTTCTTCATAAAAAGGACCTTTCTTTGATGTAGAACCTTCTTGATCTTAAGGTAATCAGATCTGAAACTGAACTTTGTTCTCCACATTTATTTATCACGTTGCGGTCTTGTTTTTATGGACCAATATTATCCTGAATATAAGAAATATGCTAAAATGTTCAAAAATTGTTTAATTCTTTTACTAACATTTCGCCCAATACTAGGCCTAAGAACCACTCAATGAAGAGCATAACTTAATGAGGTTGTTGTATGGCTGTAACAAGAGGAAATAATCGCAGATTATAGAGACATGTTGTTGTCTCTGGTCGTGAAGGGTAGCGATTAGGGACGCATTCAATTGGGCGCCTGTTCCAAAAAGTAGTGACTCTCCATAAGACGCTTTTTCAGTGGAACTTTCTTCTTACTGGTTGAATAAGAAGGCGTGAACAGACAGAATTAAGGAATGTAGCTTGTCTGAAAATTTGCCAAGGAAATAACGATAAGCTTAGGAAAGACGCTTTAGAGTGGAAAATTATAATTCATCACCCACAAGGCCGAATACATAAGTGCTGGATGTAACCATGCGTGAGATACAACTTATATATTAGATATAAACGTTTTCAATAAATATCTTATTCTTATTCTTAAATAACATTTTCTCATCCTGTAATGTCGTGTTAGACAATCTTTCTCACCTTAATCTGTCTTGTCCCTATAATCTGTCTTGTCCCTATGATCTGTCTTGTCCCTATATAAATTTATCATTCGTTTCTGCATTGAATATTGTTGCCTCATCTAGTCTGATGCTTTTACTATGTATCTAGAGATTCTGGAGAAAATCCAAATAATAATATGCGATATTATTGATACCGACCTGGCATCTCGGCTTCAAAACCTTTACCACCGTTTCAACATAGCTTTCTTGTGCCATCTCTGCGAATATTTTCAGACAATTGTTCTGATGTATATTCCACGTTGCTACCTTCACTTTAAGAGTAGGACTAGATTGGCAATTAGGTCTCATCATTTTACTGTTGAAATTTTTAGGTTTAAACATAAGTTTTATTCTAATAGTTCATTTTCTTGCTTTGAAACTCAATTTTACCTTTATGCTATCCTGTAAACTATAATCTTCAAAAATTTAAATGCAATGTCATTTTCTATTTCCGTGAATCCCGTTCTTTTTATCGTTTTTTGCCTCAGCAACTTTTTTCCCAGATTCCTTCACTCTGTTGTCATTCATTCTCAATAACCTCTGACATCTTAGTGGCTTGATTAGAGGTGAAATGATTGAAAATATTTTGATTCATTTTAGACGGAATAATGAATTAAGAGGAGAAGAAACTAAAAGTAATAATATTAATAACAATAAAAAAGATGGTATTTTTAATTTGGTTACAAATACGCCACTTCTATTTATAAGCTTCTGTTATGATGATTATCGAAAAGGCTAAATGTAAGTAGGTTGAGAAATTGAAGAAATGAAATCAAGTACCTGTGACTTTCGTAACGATAATTAAAGTCAGACCAATCAGTAGGCATAAGGGAGAATAACCTTTGGTCAGGTTTTTCACTCCCAAAACTGAAGACACGAGCACAATTCGAAGCGGATAGGTAAATCCTACAAATCAAAACAAAAGCAAAAATTTACTGAATATGATGGGGGTGGGGGTCTGATCAAGTTCCACGTGGACAACTGTCAAAACTTTGTGCCTAAAATCTTGTGCTTCACATGTTTATTTGTTTCATTGTTTTTTTGTTCGTTGTTAATAGTTGGTTAATGATATTTTTGAACCTTGGATTGGATGAAAGATTGTGTATAAGTCATCATGTTTTTATAACGAAATATCGGTATTTCCCCCTAGAAAAATATTGGAGAAAAATTTACTTAATTTTGAATTTCTACATCCATTCCTGAGATTCTATGGTGGTTATGTTACATAAGAATTATTTCAGTTTTTAATTACAGAAAAATGGGTTAAGCACTAGTTTCCTGTAAGTCTTCAGGTTAGTTCCTTGTTTCAATGATGCTATGTTTCAATACGCATCTGTTCATTGAGAGTTACGAGGTTTGAAATAACTTACGAAAAACCCAAATTGTAGCAGGAAAGAAATTAAGCCGTCCCCCAGTATTAAAATATATTTGAAGAAGGCCTTCTTCTTCTTTGTTTCCATAAGACGTTTCAGCCGCTGTGAATCCGAGTATTCTTCAGATTTTATTTAACATTTTAGAATAATTCCGTTTTCTTTTTTGTTCTGTTACGACGTTTCAATGGTTGTACATTGTGGCATTCCTCAGATTTTAAATCTGTTGGACATGCGCATTTCCTTCTATTAACATCACATCCGGTCTCTGCAAGAGTTTTGAACTTTAAAATTCTATTCTATTCAATAGCATTAATCTATTATTGATATCTATTTCGATAGATAATAGTGTACTAGTTGGGTACTTTAAACGCAAACATCCTTGTGGAAGGTATGAATCCATCTTTTTACCTTCCGGCTACGGGTTGAATATCAGGACGGATGAAATGATTAAAATATCTTATTTATTTTTTCTTTCACTATCGAAGTTTAATGACATTTCTCTGGTGTGTAATTACTAAATACGCTTGGGAGATATAACCTGTTGAAAAATGACATCTAGCTTGATTAAAAGTGTTGGAAGCAATTGTTCTCTTCTCCCTCAACCAGGGGTTGAATAGTAGAACAGACTGTGAGCTATGGCCTTTATTGGTAGCCGGTCTTCCGTAGAAAGAAACGGAAACTTACTGCGGCAAAATCTTCTGCCAAGTTAGCCATGAATCGAACGAGTGATGATCGCCCAAGCGTGTATCACGAAATGGCAATTAACTAACTGATATCTATTCTCTACCCGCTAATGATGCTTTATTAAAGCGTTTTATTTTCCAGTATTGCCTCATGTTAGATATCATCAGAACTACAAATATAGGAATCAATATTATTTTTTAAAAAGTGCTAAATCTGAGGTTCGACAAACACAACGAGACAGGATATAACCTGTTTAGCAAAGAAGGAGCATGTCCTAGCAGAGGAATTTTGGACTTGTAAAAACTGTGTCAACCAACCAAGTCCTACGTTTAAGGTGGCTGAAAACTCAGAAGATACGATTAATAAAAGAATTCTTTTATAAAAGCAACAAAAAGAGTAGAACATCTTCTTCAGACAAATATGAAATAATTTACTTGGCTTCCAAATACTCACCTTGGAAAATGGCAAACACTGATGCGCACGCAACGAACAAAGAGAACGATTGGCAGAATGTAAAGACTAAAGAAAAGACTGTCATGCCAATCAGTGACGACATCAGAAGGTAACTTGTTGGGATGTGAAACAGATCAGCAAGAATTCCAACAATAATTTGGCTTGGCGCAATAATTGCGCCATAGATGGACATTACTAAGGCTCCTTCTTCGCGCGTTAGTCCAGTGTCCACAGCTTTTGCCGGAAGATAGATAGAAACACATTCGCCCGCTGACAAAAGAAAAAGAAAAGAAAAAAAAGAAAAAAATACAAATAAAAGATGACAGATTTGCAGGAGTTTATTCCAACAATTTTCTTGATATATATTGTAACCATTCTTATATAGTTACCATTCTTATATAGTTACCATTCTTATATAGTCGCAAGTTACAATTCTTAAATAGTTATCATTCCTATATTGCTTAAACTGTCCAGATATTCAGAAAATATACAACGTTTGGAAGCTAAATAAAACACGGAGAAAATTTATATATTTATAAGAAATATTTTTATATTTTGAGATGTATTCTATTTTTATATCTTTTCATCAAAGGCATCCATTTGAAAACGTGGTACATAGATTTTTATGAATATAAGTTATACAATTAATAAAATGTTTTTATCTATTCACACAAGATTTTTTTCTGTGAATTTGTATATAATAGGCATATATTTCATAAAATTGTCTTACATCTCTGATGTATAGATCTTTAAAATAAATATGAAGTAAAATTTATAAAATTTATTTATCTATTTAAATTAGGATTTATGAGATATATTTATAATATATTAATAAAGCTGCATTTTACAAGTTTCATTTATTACTAGTTCTGTAACTTACCTGTCCAAAAAAAGTAAACAGTTAGTAGCAATTGCATGCTGGGATTTTTCATGACATCAGGATCAAATATGGTTAGGCGTAGGTGATTTAATTTACTTGAAATATTATTAGACATATTTGTTGGAGGTTTGTTCTCTGAATGATTAAGATGTTCGTTAGAATTCTTTATCTGAAAATCAAGATGATTGCATTTTATGAAAATATTATTAATCAAGACGATACTCAGTTATTAGTCTGCATTACACAATTTTTTAACTAAAATTTCTAAAGAAGTTATGTCTTTAGTTTTCAGTGACAGTCAATATTGTTCAGATATTTTATATTTTTATTTTGTTTTAATTTAAATAAATTGAAACTTTAATATAAATGATTTCGAAGTTAAAATATTAATGATGAATTCCAGTACTAAAGCCACATAAATAATGCCTGTTGACCCGTCAAGAAAGCCTCGTAAATGCGCCATCATTATTTGAACATTAATGAAAATGGCTGGTTCTTTCTGGAATCAGGCGTTTAATTTAATTTGAACTTTAAACACTTTTACCAAGCTATTTATTTAGTGCAGCGTCATGATCATGGGATCTCGAATCTCTTTATGGTCGAATTATCAACGCGGTGAGTCCTTGCTAATATAAGTCTGGACAGACGATTCCATCCCTGTTGAAAAGTATCCGAGAACCATTCCACAGACAATCATTGTGAGTGAAAATTGTTCGAAAGTCGTTAATGTTTGTACTAGAATAAAGGGGTTTGAATAAATTGAATTTGTTCAACTATTGATCACGCCCGAGTTTGCATTCTCTTCCAAAAACTGTAATCCAGACTGAGGATGGTTTTCCACCGTCAAAGTTTCATGGTGGATCCTAGGGGTGATGATCTGAGGTGGTGGAACCGAAGAATGTAACTCGTCCGAAGATCTACCATAGCAATAGCGATATAGTAGTAAAACTCTGTGGGATTAACAGTTGCAGGGTTGAGAATAATTTATCACTCACAAGGTCACATAGCGCTTTTAAACTTTGTCGAATCTGAACAGTAAGGATTAATCTGTGTCCGTCCACATATACGCCATCTATGGTTTGATCTCACTCTTGCAAATATAGAGCATGGCAGCAGGAGTTAGCCATTTCTGGAGTAATACAATGAACAGATCATTTTTCCAGCATCTTTTTCGATACTATGAATATAAGCATTCGATTTGATCTCGGGAGTGAACATTAGACCCAGTAGTCGTTCGCGGTCAGGTTATGACCACTCATCTAGATTTGTGCATAGTTTAGAGTCATCTCGGTAGTGATAAAATGTTACGTGTTAATTTTGGAGCTAGTGAATGATATCAGCCAGTCTTTTTCCTATTGAGCTATGAGTTAGGTCAGACTAGAGATCGGCCGTCAGCCACTAGTCGTTAAGATATTTGGAGGGACACCCATACACTGTGATATCATGGGAGAGTGCTTTGGTGGATGCCAGCATTAATCCCATGCACTTTGGAAGACTGGACATTAACGATTACTTTCATAGGAAAGATGTGATAACTCTTGAGGATTCTACAAGTGATTCCATAGCTGGTCAATTCCTATAGTAATACCTTGTCTCACATCTTTCAAAAGCCTTCGAGATACCTACGGTGATCATTCTCGAGAAATTTTTATCAAGAGCTTCACTGATTCTATGCGTGAAAATAGTTAAAACAGCAGAAGTGGACCTAGAAGAGGGAAAACTATACTGATTGTCGCACACGTGTTTTTTTTTGTTGTTGAGGTATTGAAAGAGTGCAAAATGTTTACTAATGACACTAAGGAGGCTGATGAGGTGATATTGTAATGGGAACGAGATGTTCACCTGCAACAAAGAAACATTAATATTTACGTTTGTTTCTTCTTTATATTCAACCGTCTTTTTGTCTGAATGGAACCCCGATTCTGGTTTTAATAGAGACTCATTCACCGAATGATAGAATTTGATTTCTGAAATGAGACACTATGTTTTACACAATATAATAAAATGAGAGAGAAAAAAATATAAGATTTTCTGTATGAATTTTTCAAATAAGACGAATTTTCGCATTTTTAAAAATTATTTTCTCAAATAAGGAACCATTTTATTGATATCATGGCTGTACATTTTTACCAAATCTTGCACAAAATTAAAATATTTTCCTCATATATATTGTTCAGTCTTTAAAAGAAAATTTCATCTTAATTCCTCATTTTTCATTATAATTTCATTTATTTTCCAGGAATTTAAAATACTCATTTTAAAAGCTGTCTGGCCATACAATATGGATGTATGACGCAATACAATCTTCCTTCCTCTAAATCCCTTTCGATTTGTGCTTATCAATTATCTGTATTTGACATGCATGGATCAATTATTTTCCATCTAAATTATGCAAATGAGCATGTAGGACTCCCCCCCCACACACAGAGACACACACACACATTAATGTGCCCATGAACGGGCACATAGACTCTTTTATCAATAGTTCAATTAATAATTTCCAGAGTCTGTCTATATTTCTGAGATGAGGTATTATGTACATTATTTACATAATTCGGACTATTGTCCTCATCTTTGTCGCCTTGTCCTCAAGGACACATGGCACAGTGGATAAAGGCGTTGGTTAGATCCAGTGACAGGACCCAAAGAGTGTGAGTTCAATACCCGGTTAAGGCAGTGGAGAACTTTCAAAGGGAAATTAGCAGGAGACTTTAGAATTGATAACTGACATCCATCAAACGTGGAACTAGAACAGTCTACCCCAGTGAGAAACGTTGTTATAGAAATGGCGACAAAGATGAGGACAATAGTCCGAATAATGTAAAAAATGTAATAATTTCCATGTTATGGAAATGACATTTATTTTATTCAAGAAATATTTATTTTCAGCATAGTCTTCCGTGCCAATACACTTAATATTCACAAATTTAAAAAACATCATAAAGGGAAATTTTCATATAACAATTTAGTTAATGTCTACGGGTTAAGCTGTGAAATTATTGTCATACATACATACACACACAAACACACACAGACACAGACACACACACACACACACACACACACACACACACACACACACACATATATATATATATATATATATATATATATATATATATATATATATAATATTAGTGGTAAATATACACATACATATATAAATATATATACATAGGTGCATACACATACATGTATATTTTTTTGAAAAAAATTCCAAGAGGATAGAATCCAGGTAGAATTCAATTTCCAGAACAGAGTCAGGATATAATAAAAAGGCTTAAACACTAATATTTCATGGTCATAATTTATTCCATTGGAATCGTAAATACGAATTAATTCATCAGAACTACAAATTCAAAAAGAAAACAAAAAAAAAAAACTCCGGCGATTTGATCGATTTAATTAAAAAGATTAAGCTCAAGAATTATCCTCACTACTTCCAAGCTAAATTTGGTAGAGACATTAAAAACATACAGAAATCCAATAAATTATGGATTAAAGCCGACAAATCCAAAAATTTCTATAAAATTAAACCCTCTGAATATGACAAAATCGTCACTGACAAAATTACCAGCTCTTATAAAAAAAAAGAGAAATACAATAGCACCTTATCATCTATCAATGAAGACATCTGCAAATTTGCTAACAAATGTGGAGTTGCTGACAGAATGGGCAAATTTAATATGAAAGACGCATACATTCTCTTCAAAGATCATAAGCCGAACTTTATCAATAGCTTGCAGTCCCGTCTAATTAATCCCCCCAGTTCTGAGTTGGGATCAATTTCCAAGAGTATTATCAAGAAAATAACATCATGTCCTGGATAAATACTCTGCCAACCTTTGGAAAGACTCGGTCGAGACGATTAAATGGTTCCGAAAGATCCCTAACAAAAGAAGAGCCACTTTCATACAATTTGACATCTTGGATTTTTACCCTTCTATTTCGGAGGAACTATTAACTAGCAGCCTTAATTTCGCCAAAGGATATACCGAAATAACGGATAATGATCTGGACATTGTTTTAGCGCCAAGAAGATCAATACTTACATACAATGACGCTACTTGGGTGAAGAAAAATAATGGAAGTTTCGATGTACCTATGGGAGCCTTTAATTCTGCCCAAATTGCGGATTTGGTGGGCATATATATTCTTGACACCTTGAGTAGAGTAGTTAGTCTTAACCAAGTCGGAATTTATAGAGATGACAGACTAATCATTGTCCCAAATAGCAATGGTCCCTTGACTTCCAGCTTACATATGAAGATAATTAGGGCCTTCAAATACCTAGGCTTTAAAATTGAAATATCTTCCAACTTGAAAATAGTAAACTTTTTGGATATTACACTCAATCTAACGAATGATACCTTTAAACCCTTCCATAAAGTTGATCAAACACCCCTATACATCAACGTTCACTCTAACCACCCTAAACATGTGATAGATCCCATCCCCAAAACTGTGAATACGAGAATAAATAGCCAAAAAATCTTTAATGATAATAAATTTATATACAATCAGGCCCTCAAAAATAGTGGTTTTAGACAAGAATTAAACTTTAACGGAGAACTTGTAAATCAGAATAATAACAGAACTAAAAACAGAAAAAGGAAGGTAATATGGTTCAACCCACCATATTGCAGGCTCTCTAACATTGATATAGGAAGTTTCTTTCTGAAATTAATTGATAAACATTTTCATTGTAAACATCTACTACGTAAAATTTTCAATAGGAAGACACTGAAAATTAGTTACTCATGCGTTAGAAATATGGAGAAAATCATATCTTCCCATAATTGCAGAATACTTAGAAACTACCATAATAATGAAACTCAATCTAGTAACCCTACCTGCAATTGTAGGAATAAAGACCATTGTCCAATCTGGGGTAAATATAAGTATGAAAATGTAGTATACGAGGCAACAATCTTTCCCGAGGAAAATATAAACGAGAAAAAAAAAAGATATATAGGTATATTCGCCGGTGATTGGAACAGCGTCTATACAACCATAAACGCTCATTTATGCCTCAGAAATCAAACTTCCTTATCCAAACACTACTGGGATCTGGTGGATAAGGGACTAACCCCACTTTTGGAGATACTTATCAAGAGCTAGAATACCTAATAACTTCCGCGGAAAATATTTTTATTATCTAAGATAAGAATCAAGATGAACTGCTGAATCTTCGTAATGAGATATTTTCTAAATGTAGACATAAGAAACGATTCAAAACATAAACACCTTTTTGTAACATGTTGTCACTTATGTCAGTTCCATCTTGGTTCAGTAACATCGGGCATGCCATTTTAATGGAATGACTATTATGTTTATTATGTATATCTCTATATGGATCATTGTGTATGTTTATGTGATGCGCTATGGATTTAATTTTTTTTTACACCAAATTTTTGAAATTTTACTTTTTTAGATTTTACATTTTAATTTATATGTACATATATATATGTGCTTAGCTGTGTGTGTATGTGTGTATATGTGTATATATGTAGGTGTGTATATAGGTATATGTATGTGTATGTATGGATGTATATGTATGCGTATATATGTATATTTATGTATACGTATATGGATGTATATATATGTAGATAGATGTATATGTAGATGTGTTTATATATGTGCGTATGTTTTGGTATGTATGTACTCATATATATCTGTATATGGGTGTATATATATGTATATATGTATGTAAGTATGTATAGTTAGACGGATAGATGTAGGGATACATTGTTTATTTGTTTAGATGGGTGTATGTAATTGTATAGAGATGTAAGGTTTTAGGTATATGTTTATGTGCAAGTATGTGTATGTGTATGTATATATGTGTATGTGTATGTATATGTGGATGTGTAAATATATATATATATATATATGTGTGTATTTATGTATATATATATGTATATGTGTGTTTGTATGTGTATATATATGTATGAGAAATGTGTATTTATTGTGTGATAATATATATATATATATATATGTATGTATGTATATATATATATATATGTATGTGTGTATATATATATATATATATGTATGTACATGTGTATATATGTATGTGTATGTGTATATGTATGTATATGTGTATATGTTATTGTGTATGTGTGTATTCGCATGTTTTTTTGAACATAAAATATAGGTCCTTGCTAGATTAGATAATCGTTATATTTATTTTTATATGTTTATATTTGATTTATAACCTGTAGTCGATATTAATTTTGTCAAATTTTCTTAATTACACAGCGGCCCTTTCAGTAAATGCCCTTCATTTTAGTTTCCCCACCCATATATCCCCACCCTTCTTCTTGTTTTCCTCCCTATTAGATCGTCTATGGTGTGTATGTCACCACGAAATGTATCTTTAATGTATAAGACATCCGACAACATTCATATTTATCTTACTTAAATAGTCTTCAACTACCTCTCTAAAACTTCTCTCTGTTAAGGTTTAATCCCCACATCTTTGTCTGTTATCCTCTATTAGCTCTAACATTCGTCCCACTCTCATACTTACATCTCTCTAAATTCTATTTTTATTTTCGGAGTTGTTTTTTCTGTTTTTTTTTTTTGAATTTGTAGGTCTGATGAATTGGATCGTATTTATGATTTTCAATGGAATAAATTGACTATGGAATATTAGTATTTAGCCTTTTTATTATATATATATATATATATATATATATATATAATAATTGTTTTATTGATCGATAAAACTGTGAGTTTCATCTAAGTGTAAGGAAAAAATGTATATTCATTCTTAGTATAAATTTTTCTCTATTACTTTATATCGAGGACGATTTTATAATTACCACCAGCACCCACTGTTAAATGTACTTTCTTCGTTCAGTATAACATTTCATTTCACGCGAACTATCGATGACGGCTGTAGTGAATTTTATTCAATTAAACAAACCATTTACCGCATTTCTAACTCTAATGCCTTTTATGTTCGCTATAGAGCTTGATTTAACGCATCTCCCCAATTGGGGAGGATTCTCCTGTTAAACTCCTCCACACACAAGATAGAAGCCAATGTCACCACACCAATACGTACATTATAACGCATGAGATAATGCCACTCCCGAAATGTGATAGAATTCTGCTGCTAGGCACCGCCACTACCAAATATATTGATTTAATGTATCTCTACAATTTTCGGGTAAATTATGCTGCCATCCACTCCGACACAGACAAGCTAATTTGACCACACCAATAGGTACATTAAAACGCTTGATTTAACGGATCTCCCCAACTGTCTGGAGAATTCTCCTTCTGAACCGTCTTACACACAGAAACACGAAGACAATATAGTGACACTAATACAGACGCTATGATTCTTGATTTAACGCAATTCCATAATTTTGGCCGGGGGTGATTCTGCTGCTCACAATCACACAAGCCAATGTATTCACACAATACGGACATTATAACTCTCGATTGAACATATCTTCCCAATTATTGAGTGAATTATTTTGCTAACAACACAGACACCAATCCGGTTTAATTTAACATGATATTCTCTCCAATTGAAGGGTGAATAATGCGCTTCATTTAACTTTCTCTCTAGAACATTAACCATCAATTAAAGTTACACCACTACTAACCATTGGTATATAATACCCGATCTTGAAAATATCAAAAAAATATTAAATATAAATCTTTATTTGAAATATTTTACATGCAGGCACTTCAAACTTTGTACTTTGAATTAACAGGAACTGAAAAACATTATTTAGGTAAGAAAATCAGGTACTGAAAATTATAATTAAAAATAGGAAAATTTGCGCTGGGTACCATATACCCATGGTTAGTTTTCTAGGGTTAAATGTGGAGTGAATCCTATTGCTAAATCCACAGAGATTCATAGATTAAATGATTGATTTGTTCTTTACTGCCTATCAAACCTTTGTGTGTTAATTAAAACCGAAATTTTTGATTTGAAGAATAATAAGTTTTTACGAGTCAATATTTCACTAAAATTATTAGAGAATAGCAATCATTCTTACTATTTAACCTATAGCTAGGGGGAGGATATGAATACATACATTTTTCAAGGGTATTTGCACGTAAGTGAATGTAACGATCCAGATGGGAATTCGAACTCGGTTAACCAATTTCGCATTCCGAGCCGCTATCCCTTACACCAGAAGCCGATGTAGGCGCGCTAATACATATATTATGGCTGTAGATTTAACGCATCTGCTAATAACTCCAAATGTCAATACGTACACATACAGATATGTCAGAGGCTCACACAATATCCACGCTTTCTTTTTCCTTTCTTTCAATCACCTCTCAGTGATTGGTGTGTTCTGCTTTTTATCACAATGCATCATCATTTCCAGTTAAACTTATTTCTGATCAATAATTCATCTAACTTATTTCCTCCCCACCCCCTTAAAAATAATTTTTTTTACAACAATTTTACTGACGTTCTGTTTATTGTTTTCTTTTTTTATATTTGCCTCGCTTTCATTTTTCACCCGCATTAGATTTTTTTCTCTGGATAAGAGAATCATAACCTAATCAGGCTTTCTATTTTATGACAGCTATAAATATCTAAAATTACGGTCAGCAAACAACCAATCGATACAGGTTCAACTGACCAGATAGCAGGATGACTTCGGTATCTCCAACTTGAATTAGTGCCGACAGAAGAACTTGGTTATTTTATTAGCGATTGGCTTCTTTGAGTATCCCTTTCTGAGATACCAAGTCGAGAAGAATTGATTTCTATCGTCCAGACATATTAGACTCATATTATCTTTTATCAAAAGAAAAAGGTGCTGCTTATCTTCGGCCTAATATCTGGTCATAAAAATATAGGACATGGTATTATATATGGTGTCTCAAAAAAGGGGGATCACAGAAGTAATAAACAAAATATACAACAGTGGCGATATACCGGAAGACTTCATTAAATCTATCTTCGTAACATTCACTAAGACCGAAGAGAATGAGAGTGGAAGAAATTGAGAAGACGTCAGTGAGGAAAATGAAAGAACAAGAATCAGGAAAATTAAAATGGCGATTGATTTTGCATTTAAATTTCTGAAGATCGTAGATGACAGGAAAGTAAGAAACCAGAAGTGATTTCTACAGGCGAGAAGTGCGAAAAAAAGGGACTATTAAAATAGAATTTACGGTTACATTTAGCTATTCCAACAGGAAAACGATGAGACCTAGTTGCCAATCCAGTAGTACGTTTAAATTGTTGTGGTCAACGTCCTAAATTGGAAATTTTATTCAAACAGTTGCCATGAAAATTTATAGAAATGCCACATCACAGTGAATATTCTAAATAGTGTACCGTATAATGACAAAAGGTTTCTATTCTTTATAAATTACAGTTCACTTTAGTGAAATGAACACTAAAAAACAATTACTTTCACGAAATCAATGAACGTTGAATTCACTGTTTATACATCAAAGGTCAAAACAAGATTCATGCCGTAAGATTCAGTGTGTTGATTTCATTACAAATTATATTATTTTCAATACACTTACTTTTCATTACTTTATTCTTCATGTTGATGGTTTGAAGCGGCCGACATAAGGCGCCATAGACAACAAAGTTTAAAAGCAATCCACTTATTAATAAAAATGTTCCCCTCATACCATAAAAGGAAATGCTTTGTTCTAAAAAATAATTAAGGAAAAATCCACCAAATCCAATTCCACTTAGAGAAATTCCTACGGCCAAAGTTCGT
The DNA here is from genome assembly GCA_903632075.3 of Acanthosepion pharaonis. Lineage (NCBI taxonomy): Eukaryota > Metazoa > Mollusca > Cephalopoda > Sepiida > Sepiidae > Acanthosepion > Acanthosepion pharaonis. The sequence goes on from CAHIKZ030002020.1 coordinate 38,635, forward strand.
TTCTTCTTAAAATAAGATCCAACAATCGTGCAGGCAGAAATATATGAGATTCCAACAAAGCAACCTGAAATAAACGAATTGAAAACTTTACAAACATGAAATAAATAAGCTTAAAAGCGGAAGAATAAGTGAAAAGTGTTATTTAAAAATCCTGTAAAATATTTTTTTTATTCATTTATGAAATAAATCGGGATAATTTATTTTAATTCTCCAATATACTTTATATTCGAAGTGATATGTTAAAGTTGATTTTATGAACAGAATCCAAGTGTTTATGTTGTTTGCATGCTGACTAAAACGGAATTCAGTCGTCTGTGTTTGTGTCCAGGCATAAGGTGAAATGCTCAATTTTGGTAGATCCCCACCATGGAAAATGGTCATCCTAGAGCTTAGAATTGTCAAACCCAAGATAATTTAATGAGAAGAAAGAATAAAATAAAAGAACAGAATTCTAGAAGATAGAGGATGGCGATTGGTGTTGCTTTTAATTTTTTAAATATCGTAGAAAGTAATAAACCGGAAGAGATTTCTACAGGCAAGAAGTACGAGAAAATAGACTATTAGAATAGAACTTACGGTTATATCTACCTATTTAAACAGTAAAACAATAAGACCTAGTAACCAATCTAGTAGTACGCTTAAGTTCATGCGGTCGAAGTACCAAGGAGCACAGCACATTATAACAAACACCCTGAAAATATTTATAGAAAAGAGAGGGGGAGCCGTATTTCCTTAGGACAATTGCGGGAATAGCTTCAAGTCCGCTTGTCTTGTGAGAATCTAGTTTGGAGATAGCAGAAACCATGGACAGAGTTATGTTCATATCACTCAGTAGATATTCCGATTTAGGAAGAAAATCAGACAAAGGGACCCCTGATAAATTTGCGAATAATACATTCTGCTTTATTAGCGGTAAATGGCAACACTTAAAACTGATTGAAGAGAGGAGTGACTGAGGATTTACTCTCGTTCTACACACTCTTACAGAGCTGCCAGTAATCTCGATAGATCTTGTCTCATTCTACTAGCAAACAGCGTCTAGGTTTCATTGAGGTCGTTAAACTCATTAGAGGGGATACAAAGAGACGTTTATTATGATCCGAACTGTCATGCTGGTATAACTGGAAGTAGTGATTCCTGCGGGCTATCCCCTATTTGAGTGAGAGGTTGAGCAATTGTGATATCCAAGGTGTGGATGCCGGCGAGATCAGTGGCATTAAAGCCACTTGATATGATGAACACTGAAGTCAACAAACACAAAGATATTTGCAGATAAATATATAGCAAGGATCCTATATATACTGTCCGATATTCTACATAATAAGCAACCATCGTGAGAACAAGGAGAATAATAAAGAAAGAAGAGGTAACGGAGTTTAATCACGAAAGTCGAATGAACATAAAAGAGCAACCTGGAAACTATGAGGCAATTCTCTTGCCACTACAAGATTTTTACGGGCATAGGCACAGAGTACTTGCATGTGGAGCCTAGAATCATTTCGGTAGAGAGGAAGATAGCCAGGCATAGAGAATTCAGGGTAGAAATTGAACAGTTTAACTTAATTTAACATAGAATTTGGAGGCCTGGATAACGTTCCAGTAAAAACGAGTCTACATTGCAGAAACTGGTACGAATCCCACAAATGATGGAGAAAGAAATGTTGAGAGGCTTAGATATTTTTTGAAACTGATTTCTTTTTATTAATTATTGTAGTCATAAGGTTGAAGAAACCAGCAATAAAAGTTACTGCGATCGTCTAAGGCCATACAAGTTGGCCGTAAGGTGGCGAAGATTACGGCATAGTTTTTGTCTTCGTGTTTCTCCGTGTGGCAGGGACACACCTATGCATACACAACATGGCACTACAAGAACCATATTTGACTGTTGACCAGTGCCGCCTCTCTAAAGTTCTGTCGAAGAGTTTTTGCTATCCTTGCTATCAATCGAGATGAAACAACAAGAAAACTGACAAACTGGTACGCTCAATATGCAGACTGGTAGCCTTCGGCCTGTAATATCGCCAAAGCCTGTCTTATCAAGGCATCAAGAGAGAGAATCGGAAACCCCATCATAAGCAGCAAACAAGGGCTAAACTTCTACTCCTGCTAAAATGAACGGGGAGGTGTGTGAATCGGGCGATAAGTGAAACTATCTATCACTACTGAGAAAAAAATGAATAAATAATGATAAAAATAGTAAATAAAATCTGGATGTTTAAACAAGAGGCGTTAGAAGTATAGAGTTAAACGAAAGTCACGTGCTAGTTGAGTGCATGAATTTAGGTATAGATAATTAATTATCCGCCATTATCTATTGAGTCTGAACTGAAGTTTTAACTTAGTATAAGTTAATTTCTCTCATAATCAAAAGAAAATGATGGAAAAACTAAACAGCTAGTATTACCAGTAATGTATTTTCTTTCGATAAATTAATTCGACATACAAAATACAATTCGCTGAATGTTGTAGCTTCAGTTTTTATAATCAATTTGGATTATTTCTTTAATCTGAATATTTTGGTGATTAATGGCCCAGTTTTTATCATTGTTTTGTGGGATGGGGGCTCCATTACTAGTTTTGCTTTTCTAGTTTAGCTATTTAATTAGATTAAATATTTAAAATTAATATATATTTTATTTGTAATCTGTATTGGTTTTGTACTTTTCAAAAGCATGAATATAATTTGAAATGAGAAAATTAATTTTCTTTTGATCCACAGCGAATGATGCTCATTGCTTGGAAGGGCATCGAGTTCCAATTCTGGAAGGAAACGGGACGAATGAAGAACTTGAAATCACTGTAAGGATCGGCACCAACCAGATAATAATAGTGACGGAATATTAAGAAAACTTTGTATGACTTCAATGTAAATTTCAGTTATTGACTATGTAAAAAATGAAAGTGAACACCTGTTAATAAATATTTATGATGGAGTATTACACAGATTGAATATATATGGTTGAGTAGGGACGGTAATTCAATTAGAACTGTGCAAATAATATGAGCTGTCCCTTCAGGAAAAGGATATAAGCGCAGAGGACTAGAGCTATTGAATAGAATATTTATATTTTTGAAATTCAAAAATGGAAATCTGAGGAAGGAATGCAAATATGTAGGGAAGAAAAAAATGAATTACTAATATTTTCAAAACTACTGGAGCAAACAGAAGACTTACTTTCACTTGATTGATAATCATCCGATATTACTGATGGGAAAATTAAACAATTATAAACTAATAATGATAACAAAGTGGTGGGGGGTGGATATCGATTAGAATAGAAGATGTTCATGCGCTTACCCGAGAGTATCCCATGCGTAACATAAAGAATTTCAACTTTTTCGGCAAAAAAACTTCCAATTGTTGCTATAGAAGAAAAGAATCCTCCGCAAATGATAATTTGGCGATGGCTTGCTTTAAACATCATTAGAAGCAACACAAACGGACCTGGTTAATGAAAAAATATTCAAGTAAAGAACAAAATTGTTTCGAAATGGCACATTTCTTTTCCTTTTAAAACTAGTATTTTGATACATACTCCAGTTTGGAAACTTACCAACGCACAGCATGATTCCCCCGAAAATAGAAGCAACCATGGCTGTTTTCGAAATAGTGTCGTCATAAAGGTCAATCAGTCCAAGGAGGAGAATGCCATTTGAGATATTCAGTCCTCCAGCTGTAAAACTGATCATGAATCCGGCAAAACAAACGACCCAACCCCAACCACCATCTGGAATCCAGAGGGCGTTTCCATCGAAGGATTCTGTTTCTGATTCCAATTCCTTTGTTGGACTTTCAATGATAATTGTTTTTGTCGGTTCCATTCTGAAAAAAAAGAAGGTTTTATGGATTTACCAAAGTTCCAATGTTGAGGAAATGCTTTTATTTGGTACCATTATTTGCTTGTGATTCTACAGCACCATTCTTTTAATCTTTAAAGAAGGATGGTCTTTGACAAAACTCTCAGAAATAAATAAATTGCTCAAAGACATTCATAACTATTGATCTTAAAAAGTGGATGTATACAACTGACAGTTTAGATATTTCTGAACGGGTTAGTATTTATCGATCCACCCACGAGGATAGAATGTGGCACAAGCCCGGTTTAATGTGGGTATCCCCGAGCCCGTAGGTTCGACCAAAAATATAGCCTTTTTGAACCCGCCTTGACGGATTCAGGGCCTGTCTACCTCCCCGGACGAAACCTTGCCCTGCGGCAAAGCTTCGTCCAGGTTCCTCTCTGCTAATGCAGAGAGTTCAACAGACGCCGACTCGGAAGCTCACAAAGGCAGCGTACTACACTTTGATCATTGCCCCCGGGCCGAGCAGCTGAACGGGTTTGGCGCCATGCTTGACATCAGCGTCATAGCCTCGAATTTTCAGGTTGGTGTTTTGGTATTATTGGTAATGGTGATATTAGCTGTTACCTTATAAGGAAACATTCGTCATTCATTGACTGAACAGTGAATGCTTCTTTTGGTTGAAATTTATAAAATATTTCTTATAAAATATTTTTCAGGAAAATAGGTTTTTCAAGTCTACTATCTGTTATCGCTCTTTCCAGCATTGAAGCACGGGGTTCCTAACATTGTTTATAAAGACTGTCTGTAAATGCAATAAAATAATAGTACTATTGTTCTAAGATAAAATTGACACGTGTCACTGGACACGACGAATTTCGAGAAATCATTGTCTTGAAATTAATGTAAGCATACTGAAATATCAGTAGCAGCTCACGTTTCCCTACCAAAAACGAGATCACGGGAGATTCTCAGAAAGAAAAAAACTTCCCGTTAGATTTGGACTACAGAACAGTGTGCCTCAATTTGATTTGCCTTTAAAATTAGAATAACTTTAGCTAGGGAAGAAAATCACAAAGGAAAGCCTTAATATGAATATATTCACTTGTTATCTTGTATACATATCGTTAATGCTTGTGTTTTTTTTTTTACTTACATTCAATGAATGATCTTCTATGTGACCTTTGCTTTGTCTTATTTTGTAGAGTGAGTGATCATGGTTAAATGTAAATAAATTTGCAGAACTGCCCAACAAACAAAATTGACAAAGTTTGCAATATCCAAGAAAAAGAAAAAGGAACAAGGTCAAAAATAATAGAAAGCAAGCAAACAATATATGCAAGACAAATTAACAGTAATAAGGCAAAGCAACAGTAATATGGCTAAAAAATTGGGGTTGACACACAAAAGTAAGTTTGGAAAAGCAAACATAGCATTCTAACTTTAAGACAAGACAGACCGGGACTGAGTCAGATGAAACCGAGGACCAGCATGCATTTTTGTGCTTCTGCTTATAAAATTGGGAAGGGGAAAATGTTTTGCAATCATTTCGAACAAGATTGGAATAGTCTATATTTTTCTTTATTCCAAGAAAATGAAGTGACTCATTTTTGTCCACGTTTTGTCCTTGTTTTGTTGAACTGTATTTTTATTCTTGTATTTTCATCCTTATATCCTTGAACCCCGTATTGTTCTTGAACTTTTTATTATATGGCGGATTCTAAAGCAGTCAAATTCAATATCCTCAACTTTGACCTCTAACAGGCCCAGGAAAAATGACGGGTATATTATACTGCTTTAGAGAAGTAATACCGGAAATATACCAAGGACAATGACTTCTTCACTATTCCAGAGGCACTCGAGGACACCACAACAGACAATTACCCTGCTGACAACTTATGTCAGAGCACGGATGGAGAAGACACTCAAGAGTCTGTAAATTTCACCTAGGATAGAACGCCATGTGGTACATCATGCTGGCGAACGAATATGAAAAGCAATTGGCGAGCAGCGTTGTGACAACGAAAGCGGCCCGTCTTCAGACTGAATAAATGCACACCCGAAGGATGACGGTGACATTGCACAGGGTGCCCATGGACCTCAGTGAGGAGCGACTGGAGGCTTTTTCTTGCAAAATTTGGACCGACATAAGTAATGCAGGAATTGCCACTGGGGACTTTGCCCTACAGATAACAATGACCCGGAAGATATTTTCCTGGATACCCCCGACACGCTAACTTGTTAGGTCGAACGATCTTGGTCATCGTTCAAGCAGTGGACCCGGAGGAGTTGCTGCAACTGGACTTGTTCATGGGGGTGGAAGAGGTACCTCCACCTTGGTCTTTCTCTTTAAAAACGAGGAAGCAAGATGAAGTGGAGGACAAGGTGATCGGGAAGGAAAAGAGGGCTGGACGAAGTAAGGTAAAAAGGCCATGTGCAAAGCCAAGACTCATCCGCCCCGGCTTCGCCAGTACGAACTGACGACAACTCCCTCCCCAAAAGCACCCAAACCATCTTCACCAAAAGAATGTCTTCCCCAAAAGAGAAGAATTCTCTAAAATAGACAGACTGGTCCTCTCCGTGGAAAGGTCCCTTGAGGCGATTGTTTGAGTGAACCCAGGAACTTTCTGGACGCCCCTGGGGTCATTACTTTTATACGTAATGCTGGAGGGAAGTTCGAGGTTTGGGAACTCCTGGAGTCCACAAAAATATCTTTCCTTCATCTCAGGATGGCTCTGATCGAGTCAAACTTTCCAAATTATATCCTGAGAGGGCCCAGGTTTTCACCCACCCTCACTATATAGGGTCCTAAAATTAAATTTCTCGACAGACATCGGCGGTATTGCAGTAGGCGGAGGGATTACGTCCAGCGAGGCTGTGTTAGTCTAGGACAATCTGTCGCGGTCTCAACTCTCGTAAATATCTTAGTCTCGTATGCGTTGTACATGACAAATGGAGATCAAGCTGGCTTGCTTGAATGCGAGGTGTTTGAATAATAGGAGTAAGGCTCCTTGCTTGGTCGTGACATCTTGTCCTTCGATGTATATGAGGCCTCGATTCAGGAAACACACTTTCTTTGTGAGGTTGATGATCGCGTGCTGTCTAGTGATTTTGTTGCCAATTGACCATACGAAGACCATGTTGACAGCGGTGTTCCTTGCTGGTTAACATGGGCGCAAGGACGGACCTTGTCTATGTCAATGCAGGTTTATGACGGCTGCCATGAAGAGTAGTTCGTTTGGGATATTTGCGGTTCATGCGCTCAACGATGAGACGGAGCCTCTCTTGCTTTCCGTCAGCTGGGACCTTTCCTGATGGATCCGTCGCGCTTACTCTTAAGTAGGGGCGATGGATGCCATTCTGAACCGCAACTTAGATAGGTGACTGGTGGGAAGTCGAGTAATCGCAGCTTGGTCGATCTGATCGGTTTGGTTTCGTCGACATATGTGGACGTAGGCTTTTATGTGGACGTAGGCTTTTATGTGGACGTCTACCAGAATAGAAAATAATCGATCTAGATGTGCTAGATTGTCCCACATTCCACAGACTTGTCTGTGCACGGATGGCGTTAGATTCTTGGCCTAGAATTACTGGACACTGGAAGTTCAACTCGTCCTTACTAAACAGGGCAGGGGGCTTCCGGCAACAGCTGACGTGATTAGTGCAGCAGGAGTTAGTGGGGCCGGTTATTGGGAATAAGTGGTGGGAGAGGATTAAGGATAGGATTAGGTCTTTCACCACCGAATATAGACAACGGCCCACCCTAGATAAAGCTAAAAATGTGAAGGCGCTTAAGAGTAACAATATCTATTCCGGGGAAGGCTGACGGGATTCCATGAAGATAGGCCTAGCTAGACCGTCTCTGGAGCGATCGGCTAGCGAGCGCTACCAGGGTCAGACGTTTAGACATAGGTTAAACAACATGTCTAAAGAAAGCTGTAAACATGAATTGGGCAAGGAGGAGATACGTCGGGATTCCTATCGTTATATTCGGTAGGTCAATAACCCGGAAGAGTGTATCCTGCGGTTGATCAAAAACATGCACTAGGTGGTTTGGCGGTATTTTCAGAATCGGTTTACCAAGGAGCCTGGTCTCTGTTGCAGATGTTTGGTTGACATTCCCCGACTTCGTCGACTGAAGCGGCTGGATGCGTGGGTGAGGTCACAGAGGCCGAAGTCCACTTGGCATTGAAGAGGGTCGGCAGTGGCAAGTCTCCGGGGCTTGAGGGTCTGCCCTACGAATTGTACATGAGGTTGGCGCACATGTTTTTTTTTCTATTTAGACGGTAGTGTTCAACAATTGGTTCCAGCAGAGGTCCGACTTCGACTGAACTCCAGGGGTTTGATCATGCTGTTGAAAAAGGACAAACAGGGTCAGATGTAGATGACTATTGACTCATAATTTTGACTTGTGCTATGAAGGGCCGAATAATTGAAAGCAACCTGCATCTGATCCGCACGATCCTAGACGGTGTAAAAGATGACAAGCAAGCAGCGCTGATCAATTTGGATAAGACCAACGCGTTCAATAGAGTCAACCATCAGGCTGCCTGATTCAAACACAACTTTTGCAAGTGGATCAGCCTGTTGTATCCCAGTGCTGTGGTGTAGGTGAACGGAAAGCGGTCGAGCACTTTTACACTGTCTCAGTCGGATCGTCTACTGTCGCCCCTACTTTAGGTTTTAGCGTTGGAGCCTCTTCATTGCCGGCTGAGGGACAGGGCGTGACGTCAGAGCTTCCGTGGAATCGGTATCTCTGATAGAGCTTCCGTCAGAGTTACCGCATACGCAGATGACGGTATTCATTTTTGTGTCATGCAGCAGCGACATTGAGGCGGTACAGAAGGCACTTGAACGGCACGAGAAAAATACGATTGCCAACCTTAAGCGCAACATGTCTTCCTGTTTGTGTTTAGGTGCTTAGAAAGGCGTTCCTGTTCCCGTGCCCTTCAATTGAACGGTCATTATTCTTGAGGTGTGGTTGGGACACGATCTTCAGCTGAAAAAGTGATCGGAGACACGATATAGGGCTCCGTATATATCTTTTCCCACGTCCTTTACCGGTTGTTAGTAGTCCCTCTCTACAGGGACCGTATTAAGGCGACCGTACACTTTCTCCTCCTTTCTATTGTGAGGCGGAGACAAACCACAAGTCTGCGGAGACGTCTATGTCCAGTGTTGTAGTCTTAAGAGCGCTGTGAATTGGCTCGTAGGCGGCTTGACAGAAGACTTTTTCTATTTTCTCTAAAATAAAGATTACTCAAAACTATCCGCAAAGGCATCGAAATAATTAGACTTATGTTCTGAGGTTACTTATTTACATATGAAATTACAGTCTATAAATAGCTACGGCTATTACCCGTAAGGCAGTTGTATGCATACTACTTACCGCGAGTAGGTAACGCTGCACAACAATGGTGTTGCTGAGATCTAACGAACCGAACGAACAATTATCACTTGATAATTATGAAATCGCCCAAGCGTGACTTAGAATATTAGCAGCTAAAGCTAGAACCAAAAAGCTAAATGATTCGAAATCCGTTGGAGGAGAAAACCAAATAACGGACCTCTTCTTGGCAACTGCTGATTGTGAAGCCATTATGAAATTATCAGCATTTGCACACCAAAAACGATATAAGCCAAATACTAATGAGAAAACATAACACACAAGAAAAAACTAGTGAATGCAGAGAGAGCTAATTTCATGAATATTTCTCAAAAAGTGAATGAACCCGTTATCAAATATTTTCCTCGTTTAAAACAGGCTGCAAAATATTGTGAATATGAGAACCTGGGATCGGAAAGCCATTCAATCGAAGAGGATTTGATCGAAATGAAATTGGTAAAAGGCCTTCAAAATGGGGAGTATTGGCAAATGATTCTAAAGCGTTTACAACTGGGAAATTTGTCTCTAGAACAGTGGTTAAATTTGTTCAGTAACAAGAATTAATTGGAAAATTTAATAAAATAATAATTACGGATCTAGTAGAGTAAACGGACACATACGCGATAAAGAAAATAGATAGAATATAATGTCTACTTATTGTGGATATCAACATCAAAGAAAGAACAAAAATATTCAGCATATAAAAATATGTGAAAAGTGTTTCAAAATGAAGCATTTCAAGGATATGCGTAAACCCAAAATGAAATAAGTTCAGACAGTCCAACAAAATCAAGCGAGAATAATTATGGACGTCTTTTCATTGAAAAAAAATAAAAAAGGTTTATTAAAAACCCAAATCAATAATGTTGTATTGGACCTGCAACTAGATACGGGAAGTGGCATGAAGTTGATACACCAAAATTTCTGGAAGAAATTAAAAAAACCATGATTAAAGAAAAGCCTTGTCCAATTGAATCAGTTTGACGGATCCGTGATAAAAACGTTAGGCTATTTTGAAGCTTACATTGAAATAAAATATAAGAATGACATATTACCAATTAGTGTGGCAAACTGTGAAAAGAATTTCGGTCTAGAAATGATGTATTGAACAGAAACAAAATTAGTGAACAAAGTAAAGGCAGAAAAGCGTTTTGAAGAGGTTAGACACAATTTAACTGTAGAAAAGGGTATAATTTTATAATGGAGTCGTAGTGGTTCCGCCAGTAACGCAAAGGAAGAAAATTACAAACGTATACATGACCATGTTCATTGCCAAATAACGTCTAGACAAAAGAGTTTAAGGCTAAAGACATGGTGAGCAGGCTGTTCTATAGATGTTGAAGTATACCTGAAAAGATGTAAAATGTGAAATTACAGCAGACAATTTAGACAGACAAAAATACAGCCTTGGGATAGAGTACGCATGGATCATACCCATTTTAATGGAGTCAGATTATTTTTAATACAATACTGGTAGATGCATATTGAGGCTGTCCAGAAGTAATATAGATCTCCAACAAAAGAAGTTCGACCGTGAAACAAACGTTAAGGATCATATCTTCAATAAATTCAATTCCGAAAACACTAGTATCTGACAACGTCTCAGAGTTCTATGACAAGGAACTTTGCCAATAGTTGAAAAAATTGGATGCCCTCCATATAAACACAGTCGCCTCATCCGCAATCAAACTGATTGCAGAAAGTATGGGGCAAACTAAAAAAAAAAGGACAATGCTACATGCTGGAAGATCGAAACCCCCGTCCGCCATTATGGATAGACAAATTAGAGCTCAAATGATCCTGTCCTATGCCACCAACGAAAAACTATGGTAAAAAAAAAGAATAATGAATCTAATCTACAACTACATTTAGAAATTATTACGCTTAATATTGCTTGCTTTTAACAATTTTTCTTTGAATACTTAAAAGGTTTCTAACTTTGTACACAGACGATGTTAACGTCTGCTTCTTGCATTTTAATTTTTCCAGTATTATGTGAGAAAATACGACATTTGACTCCTCGTATCTAATAGACTATTAAAAGAACGTGTTTTATCGTTCATAAATAATGTTAGATTCCCTAAGGGGAGCAATGAGCTCTGTTTATCCATTTCATGATACACACAAACATTAGTATTTATAGGTGGAATTTAAATGAAGAAAACCGAACTCCAACGTAAGATTTGGATTTGCGAATTGTAAACTCTTACCTCAACTATATTTCTTCACAAAATAATACCTAGAAGCATGTTTAGTGCTGGTAAAGTTGGTTTACAAATTCAATTCCTAACATCTAGCTAATCATCCTTCTTAAATAATATTTAAATTATTTTAAATTATTTCGCATCCATTCTAGAGAAGAAACATAATCTATGCTTTCCAGAGAATTTACTAAGATTTAGAAAGGGCAGGAAATAGTGGAGATCCATGATCGCCAACGCCTTGAATGGATACGGCACATAGAATAAGTAATTTTATAGTCAACCATTATCCATTTTCAGCAAGAAACCAGTTATTCGTTGTTTATTAACTTCTTATTTAAAAGAACAATGTGTCTCAATATCATACAGGTGAATATACAGGACTTACATACATACAATATTTGAATACGGTTTATATAGAGAGTTGCATAAAATATTCTAGCGATAGTTAACACCTGAGATAATATTCGTCTCAGTGCAAACTGAATTTTAACTCGAAACGCAGATGCATAAATTCGCTTTTCTTATCTTTGTTGAACATGAAAAACGCCAGAAAGAAATAATTCAGTCGATACTTACCGACTTGTATACAGTATTTCTAAAATATATATAAACACAAAATATCAAAGAATTGGTCAATAAGAAGTTGATTGATATGGAACACAAACGTTGCATTAGATACTAACAAAGAAAAACCTTTCAAAACACCTGTCCTGCTAACAGTCGGAAGAATAGCATATAAACTTACCTGCAAGTATTAAAAGATATTGTTCTTCTCAGATGAGTTGTAAACCATCCTGTAATTTTGCTCACGTGTTTATAAAATTGGTAGACTCTACCTAGCATCACATCACATGCTGATAGAAGATGAAGACTTGTATCCAACTTCCTGTTGTCTTTGGAATTATCAGAAATTCTACATTCCAGGCTGAGATATTCACAACCTCAAATAACGGTAGAATTTCTCTTTTCTGTCAATCTGTTAGCAATAGGACTGTTTTCTTGTTATAGTTTTTTTTTTTCGGGCGCCTATTAATGATGATTTCTCGTCACCTAAAGAGAGGATCTTTCCTGACTGTTCTGTTTTAACAACAAATGGAAAACGAGGATTCTGCTGATAAGAAACTCCTGCTGATTTGTGTTATATTTTCATTATTATTATTATTAACCATAAGTGCAGCGATACTTTTGCTTGCTCACATTTCTGACCTTTCGACGTTGCCTCATACACAAGAAAACAAGTGTGATCAAAATTAAGTTAGATGAATTGTTTTCTATTTATTTTCTAAACTTATTTCTTTTCTGGAATGGTTTGTGAAGAAACTCGCTATTTTATCCAATTTCAATCCCAGTTGCTACTAAGTTTATCTATTTATTGTTTATCTTATAGTAGATAGATAAATATAATCATTGTATTACATTACCACAAAAGATTCTAACGTATACTTAGCTATTTGTTCGTTTTCGTATCATATTTAGCTGGGTAGATAGATAGATAGATAGATAGATAGATAGATAGGAAGAAAGAAAGAAAACAAGATGTAATCCCTTACAATTTCCAACAACTGCAGCCCCGACAGGAGTGCCACCTTCGGATTCTACTTTTAAAGAAATCGCGCTTTTCACTGAAAGAAAATTCAAAAAACTCTTTTCAACTTTCTTTCGGAACTTTCTGCCACTTATGAAATTTTTTAGTTATCGACCAAATGAAAAATCTGTAGAGGTTAACTCTATTGAATGTGGAGAATATGAACAATGTTGAGTAAGAGTTTGGTAAGATAGTGCCCTTGCATTGTTTTGTGGCAGAGTGACACTTTCCTTCTGTTGATAAACGCAGGACATTTTTGACATAATGCTGCATTTTCCTGGTCAACCGTAAAGACAAAAACATCTGCATTGATGGTCTTTTCATCTTACCGTATCTCTTCTTAATGGACGACACGTTTTATATTCCACCAGACACAAATCAAGGAATATTGTGGATGGACCATTTTTTTTTGTTTTTTGTTTTTGGTTTTGGGACTTGTTACTCATTTTTTAATAACCACTATTTTTTTTTCATGCAAAGATCATTTTTCATCGCCTGTACAATGCCAAAATGAAAAGCTGCCATTCCCTGATAAAAGTCTGCTGTAGATGGCTGAACGTTGTGTTCGAAGGCTCATGAAGAACTCAAATTCTCTCTTTGAAAGATTTTTCTGATTCTCATATGTTCGTAGACAGTTGAACAGGACACACTAAGTTTTCCGCATTCGATCTCTGATACTTTGACTTGGATTTAATTCAATTGCCTTTTATTTTAAATGTCTTCATTTGGAGCTGGTCCATCTCCCAGGCTCAGGGTAGCCATTTTAAACTTTTCAAAATACAGCTAACATATACCGGCTTCACTGCATCTGTATACACTGCACAAATGTTTTTAAATACCTCTCTTACAGTTACTGCTTCTTCGGAATGCACACAGTAATCAATAGTTACTTTTTAAAATTATGACCATTCGAGGAATTAAACTTTGAAATGGACGATAAATCCTATCGGATAGAAGAAATAAAAAACAAAAAACTAATTCCAGACGCAGTTTCATACCATTCAACTATGTTTCTTCTTCTGTTGGGTGAATCATACATAGCGGTAGGAAATTTCAATAAACGCGCATGTCCTGATGAAGAAAAGGCCTTAAACTTGATAATTTTTCATCGTCTTATATTATTATAAAGAGGAAAGATCAAAGTATTTTTATTATATTTTTACATTTTTAATCCTTCCCAGCACATCCGAAATTTTAGTTAAAAATATTGTTTTTTGAGTCAGCAAAATTTCCACAAAATCGATCATGTCAGCCCTTTTTGACAACTTTGTAAACAAAAGTAAAATTCTCCGTTTATACATTTTATAAAGTTCAATTATAATTTTTCAAAAGTTATTTTAAGAAGATTAGAAAATTTAAAGTTTACTTAATACAACTAGAAACAAACATTACTTAGATTTTTAGCAGAAAAATTTAGTTGAAAATATGAGGAGCATTTCTAACCGTGATGATTAGTTTTGGAGGTGGGAATTGAGGTTTACGTCCCATGTATCAAAAACTAACGTCACGACAATTTATCGGACGGAAGTACAGAAGTGACAGTATTTTCTAATTTTAAGTGAACCAGCTTATTTATTTATAAAGAAATTTTTTACAAATTTAATAGTTCAAAAGTCTGATATTTTATTACTTTTTAGGTACTTTTTTTTAACGAAGATATGTCCAAAGCATGCACATTTTCCGTCCTAAAATTGAATCTGAAAAAAATTAATAATTGCAATATGTCTCTCACTGAAAAACAACAAATTAATTATATTTAAAAATATGAAATTAAAATATTTTTATTGAAATAGAACGGAAAAAAGAAAGTTAAATATTTTGAAAATGCGACAATGATATTTAATCAGAGAATTTGATACATGCTAGCCAGAAGGAAAGAAAATCAATTTCTTAAGGCCTTTCTATTAGAACACGTGACCTATTATTTCTGGTAACGTGCATCCATAGTTTTGGAGGAAAAGTTTTTAATACATTTTTTACACATTAAAAAAATATTTTAAAAATACTATCTTGTCGCAGATTATAATAAACTTTCAAATTTATGATCTATAAAAATAGATATTTTAATAACAGCATTTCCAAAAATACACAGATTCAAACTTAATTTTAAAATATTTATCACATTTTGTATTTAAAATTGGAAAAAAGAAAACAATACTTGTAAAAATTCATTTTTCATCGAAAAAATATTTTGCCTTTAGACAATAGTGTCCTTAATACATTTTATTCATAAAAGCCATTAAAAGCAAAAAAGCTTTAAATTAAATAATATCTTAGTTTTATTGAGTTTTTTTATTTTACAATTCAGAGCTGAATTTTAGGCAATATCGGGTTGAAATTTACTAAAAGAATTGATGAATTATATTCTTCTAAATAATATAATTGCAGAAACTGAATTATCGCATTTGATTTTGAAAAGTACTGCTCGCAACTGGACAAATGAGAAGGCAGAAATTGAAGAAAACACACAGAATTGGCGAACAGGAAATCTGTGTTTTTGGGGGTTTTTTTGCATCAGGATAGTGCCAGACTTCATGTTCCTTTGGTGACCCGGTATAAATTATTGTAGTTTGGCTGTGGTGTATTACCCAACCCACCTTCTTCGCCAGACATTGTTCGGATTTTCATTTATTTAGGTCCTTGCAAAATAATCTCAATGGTAAAAACTTTAAGTTTTAGATGACATAAAAATACGCCTTAATGAGTTCTTTGTCGAGAAAGCACCGAAATTCTGGGAAGATGGAATCTTTAAGTTGAAGCAAAAATGGGGAAAGCGCACACACAGACCTGTATAAAATATTTTTTATTTTTTCTGTATTTAGATAATCGATATATAAATAACTGTTGCGGGAATTTTACCCTAATATTTAAGAGTTTCGAAATAGTTTCTACTTTTTTGTCGTGAAGATAAAGTTGAGTGTTTATGTCACAAATATATCATATTTATATTAAGTCCCAACAACCGCCTCTTCTGCTTAATGGTGAGTAGGTTTCTTAGATTTAACATATAGCATATCCATGCACTCTTAAATGTTAGTCTGAATGTGTCCTACTGATGAGTGAGAAAAAAAAATCTAGTAAAAGACGAGGCACAAATCGGATTACTTATTAGGTGTAAGGTAATCGCAGAACCAGATGTATTGACAAGCATATGCACATTTTTATACCGCCCACTACGAAACTTAGCTGGCATTTTCTGGTCGATACTCATCTCCAACTTCTGATTAGTTCTATCAATGCATTCAGCATGCCACTGACTTATATCACTCAACTAACATGATGGAGGTGAAAGACATCTTCATGAAAAGCTTTCAACACAGGGCGGCAGGTGAAAACGACCCAAGGATTTGCAGAAACATAACAAAGCTGAAAACGGCGGGAGATTTGTCTAAACTAATCCTTTGCAATCCTCACCAATCCAAGGTAATACGAACTGACACACCTTCCCGGGCCATACGATTTGAATTTATCAAATCGTACAATTTTAACAGGAATGCTGAAGTAAACACTAAAATAAATATCAATTTTCAACTGAAATCATCGAGACACAGTCAATTTTAGAATTTGATTTCAGATTAAATAAATCGGTTATGATGAACAAAGGTCTTAATCAAATTCAATTTCTGTTGTTTAGGCAAATGAAAGAGTTTATATTTAAGTTAAAGTAGGTTTTCTTTAAATAGTTTGTCACAAACAAAGCACAACATTTTGGACCTGTGTACTAAACATATTCAGAAAAAGTCAAACAGTATTGTTTTCCTTTTCATATGGTAACCTTAACTCTGAGTGTAATTATATAAAACAATACATTAAAAGCCCTAATAAATATACAAAAAGTATCACCAACAAGTCCAAATTAAGCAAAACCTGCGCGCAAAAACCAAAAAGAATGTAACTTTCGATATGGAAATACGTAATAATTGCACGATTTTATTTTTTTTAATGTAATGACTATTCATGGCCGTACACGAAATCCTTTTTTCTTTTAATTATTTCAAGCGTAATGACTTCTTGCGACAGTAAAATGATTTCCGTTGCTCTCTGTACAGTTTTGTAGACTGGCTTCTATGCAAGAGTTGAGAGCACATTTTACACTATTATTTAATCCATAGCTAGAGGGAAAATAAATGTAACAGACTAGCCAATAATAATTACGTTACTGCCACCATGGATTCAAAGTAAATTTAATTTAACCTTAAATAATTCAGTTTCGTATCATGTCAATATGGCTTCTATTATTTAAATAAAATAAAACTTTACTGGTTATTATTCGAGAATTGTTCCCTACATTTGGGTATATATAATTCCGCATATGTAGAGATAATGATATAGTGATGTCAGTCCTAATAATTAACCCATAGCTGGGGGAGAAGAAGTGGATTCATACCTTTCCCAATTGGAACTGGATTCGCTTCAAACAATATCAGATTTCACCGTGTTGTGATCAACCTGGTGCGCTTTTGGTTAGGTGTCAGAAGACATGGCACCCACAGAACACATGGCAAATTAATTGTGCAAAATAATTTCAACTCTCTCACAGAATATGCTAATAGTATTGACAATTTAATTTATATTCAATGGCCTGTTATATATCACCATGTGGTGAACATGATTAATGGTTTACTCGGCGGTGGCAGTCGCAGGACGCCCAGATCTTGGGACATGTTTAGGATTTTCCCTTCCCCTACTACATTTAGTTACCCACCTTTGCACTGTTCACAAAGCTGGAGCGTCATCTCTAATGTGGCAACCATGTCAGCATAAATGCTCTTGGAAGCTAAACCCTTTTACTGCAGGTACTTGACAACACCACAATATCACATTTTGTCCATTTTCAAGGGAAATCGACACTACTTAGTTTTGAAGTCTTCTTTGAATATTCAGATGTCAGTTTAACTGGAAAGAAATAATGTAGTTATTATTAAGAAATGTTGAAATTAATGCAGGCAAGATGTCACAACTCTAGCATCACTACTTCATAGTCATCCTATGTAGTTTTTACACAATCCTCCAATGTCATTATTTGTCGTAGGACTCAGCGTATAGTAATAGATCACGAACTATTTAAGCAAACCATTACTTCTATGTAGTCAGTTCGGTCATTATGGTTTGCGATTTCTAAGCTTGTGTAGTATTTAAGCTAAGCTTACATACTGAATTGAAAATCGTGAGAAGAAAAGAAAATGTCTGTGCAAGTGATTAAATCATTCGATAAAAGGCATGAACTTTGAAATATGGAATATTCTATTACATGATCTTACATCCTTTAAGTATTGACTTTCGGAATCTAATCTGATAACACAATAATTTATTGTTTTAATGATAAGTTTGATCAAAACGATAAAATCAAAATGGAAGCTAATCTCAGAAATGATCTACAATCGATTGTTAATTGGGACAAGAAATGGTTTCTTAAATTTAGCGCCTTCAAAACGAAATTACTCTCTTTTAATCGTCTGAGTGAACCGTTTCCTTCCATCAGCATGGCTGATGCTAACCTCCAAGAGAGTAACTCTTATTTCGCCTTTTCTGTCCAACGTTTTCCACTGACATGAAGTGGAAAAAACTTTATATTGAATCTATTGCTTGATCTTCTGCTAGGAAAGTTCGTTCACTTTGTTGATCTAGACAATTTTTCTCTCCAGAATCTATCTTCCACGTTTCTAATCCTAACATTTATTTATATACTATATACACATATGGTGTGGTTCTTCGGTTATTTATTTAGATATTCTTGATGAAATCTTAAGAAAAATCTGCAATCTTATTGGTCCTGACCTTGCATCTCGGCTTCATTTACTTTTCCCTCCCAGTAACATAGATAACCTGTGCCTTTTTTTATAAATATCTTCATGGTTATTGTTCTGATGAAATTTACTCTTTAGTTACTAATAAAGTATAGGTACTAAACTTTAGTATCTTTACTTTATGAATTTATGCGTAGTACTAGATTGGCGGAGAGGTCCCATCATTTAACATAAAATTAAAAGTTATTAAGTTAAAATAGCTAGACATAAGCTTAAGTTTTATGCTAACAGTCTCTTCTTTCGCACTTCTTTCTCGTGGGACGCTCTCCTGGTTTCTTGCTTGACTTAAAAAATGTCAATCTTTATCTTCTGCTTTCACAATTTTTGCTCTTTTATTGTTTTCCCTCCTTAATAATATATTCTTTTTCTCAAATTCTTTCGCACTCAGTGACCCCCTCGTGACTTAGTGGTTTTAGAAACTTAGTTGGGGTGAAATGATTAGGACCAATGAATGTTAGTGATATGAAAACGTGTGTCTGGTGTTCAGTTATTTATAGAATGATATTAATTAATATTCCTTCTAGATGATTCTACTTTTCAGAATATGATATGTTAGCCGGAACAATCTACTTTGAAAATTTATATACTTTTTGACGGGTCGAATTCGATTGTTTGAAAAGTAAAATACTGACTGACATGCACTGTTAACAATCAACCGCACACATTCCTGGTGTGTGTAAAACAATGAATGAATAAATAAAAAATAATTACACCCTTGATGCCTGCAATCATGACTTGGAGATGTGCCCTGTGCAGAGAGGAAAAACCTTCGCATTTGCAAGTCGCTCAATCTGAGAAACAAAAAGGACATTGTGCTCAGCTTAAATTTTGACAGTGGTCTAAAGATTTGGGAATTTTCATCACTAAACTAACAGAAGAAAAGTGAGTGATGGGATAAACCACAAACCCTTAGTGGCAAAGGCACACAAGTAACCACAGAATCTCTACAATACAATATCCCAATACAAGCTATGAAGTGACATACCGCTATCATGCGCTCGTACAGGCGAACCGGACAAAGTAAGGGCTGCCAGCAAATCAACATCCTAAAGCTTTAGCACATAAAGGATCACCGACTGTTACAAGTCCGCTGGAAAGACCGAACAAAGGCCCCTATCATGGCGACATTTGCTAAAGTCATTGATAGACAGTGGCCTAATGACAAGGAACATTCTGGAGAAGTCTAGGAATGCAGCTTGTCTGAGGTCTTGGGGGAATCTTTCCCTAAAGAGGAGAGTTTCGAACATCTACCGCATATGTGTATCAAAATACTTAAGTTCGAGTATTCTTCTAATACTCTTATTAGGCATCAAGTGTCTTCTCATGCGCATCGGGAGATCTACTATCTCTACCAAGTTATACCTAACGTAGGTATTCAACATGCGTTTCGTATTAGGTTCCGATATTGAATATGTACGCAAAATATCGGAAAGCGAATTCTAGAGCGGCGCGCACTCAGACGAGTCGGAGGCACGTCGTATAATCCGAGACAAGTGCTCCTTTTACCAGTGTCGTAGAACTCTGCGGGTTTTATTCAAGTAAATCTTGCCCTCCTTGACATACGAACGTTGTCGCAGAATGAATTGTATCACGTCTAAGGCGGGTGTTCCGGGTTCAAGTGTCCTCTGGATCGTCGAAAATTTATCTTTAGCTGGACAGACACCAGAATGTGTGCGCTGTGGAAAATGGTTTTTACACATCACCCTCTTACACTCATTAGGCCCCCAAGTTGAAGAATAAAAGATCACAATGTATTCTTGTGCTTAGTTGGCATTATAAGAATCGTGATTTGAACGAGACAACAGGAAGAATTTCTTGGAGGTGAGAAATTTTCCTCCTGCCAACCGATCTTGTTCGTTAGTGTGCCTCTATCACTTTCTTGATATGAGAGCCTTTTCAATTTATGTTCCAGTTCTGAAGAATTTGTCTTGGCTTTCTACCGGGATCTCAGAACTGCCATTTTAAAGTTTTCAAAAGATAAGCATTCATTTCTAATCATGTCACATCCGGTGCCTCTTCAAGATTTTTTGATAATCTTTGCTCGGGTTGCTAAATGCAATATTTCAGTCTTGTGCTTGTGCAGATGCATACAGTCATTTTATTCTTCAGTATTGTCTTTTTATCAACTATCATCAGAAATATAAGTACAGACATTAATCACAAAAGGAATGAGAATTTTGGGCTTCCAAAAAAAGACACATGCGCCAATGGAATAATTTCTAAGTTTTTAAAAAGATAAAAGAAAACTAAAGACGACTAGAGAATAATTACTGAATCAAGAAAATCGAGAAATCTTATTAAAGTAAAATAGCGACGGTTTTCCCTGCGAGGACATGATTTTTTAGTTTGTATCTTTGCTGGAGAGAGCATATTTTCTTTAATATTTCTTGATTATTCACGCCGGTAGAAAAATATAAATAAGTATACTGTTTAATAAATAAACGGAGCGTTTATTCAAAAATGGGTATCCACTAAAAATAACGTTTAAAAAATATAAACTGTTCACAAAGTTATTTTAATATTTTTCTTTGATATTGTTATTCATGAGAATTATTCATTGATAAAATTTAATTCTTTTGTGTTTTTTATTTTAAACATTAAACTATTTTAGTTTAGTTAAAAAATCTACCATTAAACGTAGAGGCAAATGTAATATTTCATATTACAAAATGAATGATAAAACGTTTAAGAATGTAATGTAATATTTATAATTAAATTCTAAATATTTAATCCAGTATTTATTTTTGATATTTTATATTGTAAAATCGTGAGTGTGAACAAAATCAATCCTGCTGCTTGGTCATTTTTCCAGGGTCTTTTAAAGTTTTTAAATGTATGGTAAAAAGTTGACTTAATATAGTCACCGACCCAACATTATTCTGTCAGAAGATTAAATTTATTATTCAATATTTTTTCTGTTAAAATTTATTCAATATTCTTGAAAAAAAAAAGAAAACAGCTTCAAAAACGAATTCTCCTTTTTTACGGCCTGTATATTTGTTTCTAAAAGTTAAAAATATAATACTTTTATCACATTTTCTTTTTATTATTGACTGATGTGTAATGATTTACTTATTAAAAATAAAGAAAAAAATGATATTAATGAATAATATTACATAAAGTTAATGTTAAGCTTATTTTAACAGGCGTACGTCATTTCGAATCGTTTTTCTACGCTAGTTTTTAAATTTTATACTTCGAAATTTATTAAAAATAAATTATTATTTTTATTTCACGAAGTTACTTTAATATTTTTTCTCTAATATTCTTTTTTTTTATTGATAAAGAGCAAATGAATTTATAGAATTATTCTCTTTATTATCTGAACAAAAAATATTAATGTTTACTTGAATTTTTAAAATTTCCATTAAAGCGTAAAATAGAACCAATACAAAATTAAGGAAGAAAAAAACGCTTAAGAATGTCTTTACGTAAATTTAATGTCATATAATAAAAATTAATATATTTAATGTCATATAATAAAAATTAATATATTTAATGTCATATAATAAAAATTAATAATGTGACATTCTAAATACGGTGGTGAACGAAATATTAACGATGCTGCTGTTCAGTCATTTTTTCAGGTTTTTCTAAAAAGTATTTATTTACTCTCAAGTTGTTCATGAAACTAATTTTTCACACAAGAAGACCGAGATTCAAGTTCACTAGCGTGGATTGCCTCACCACGAGTCATTGAAAAATATTATTTGCTATCTGTATTTAATATTCCTAATGCTAGTCTAAAAGGGTGCATAATTCTTCATGATGAATTATCTATAAAGAAAATGTTATTATATCATGGCAAACAACTATTTGATAATCTGTCTATATTTCTGAGATGAAGTATTATGTACATTATTTACATTATTCCAACTATTGTCCTCATCTTTGTCGCCATATTTATTACAACGTTTCGGCCGTTGTACGCTCCGGCCTTCTTCAGGTGGTTGAAATGTCGAACTGAACCCTTTATTTCGCTCACTGAGGTAGACTGTTCTAGTTCCACGTGCCATGTCAAATGAATGTCAGTTATCAGTTATCTCCTGTTAATTTCCCTCTGAAAGTTCTCCACTGCCTTAACCGTGTATTGAACTCACACTCTTTGGGTCCTGTCACCGGATCTAACTAACAGTGGATAAAGGCGTTAGTTATCCTCAGGTATGGGTCAAAATAGTTAACTGTTCCATGAGTAGGCCTGGAGTATAGTACGACATGGTGAAGACACGACATTGTCTTAAGCCCCTTTATATATTTACTTAATGCCTACAGGCTGTTTGCTCCCAGTATCTGTTCTGTATTATTCCAATAACTTTCTCAAAGGTAAAGCAGTTCTTGTGTTGTAATTTATTAAATACAAGAATTGTTATCATCCAAAACAAACACTGTTATGTTATTAAAGTCTTCAGTAATATTGAGGAAAATGTGTATTAAGAAGAAATACTTGCATTCTGTCTACAGCGAATCTTTAATTGGTACGGCATAATAGTGAGAGAAGAATTAGAAGAACTAACATTTACATTATAAACAAATTCCCTTCTTACCCGAGAAAATTCCATGGGTAACATAAAAACTTCAACATGTTCAGCAAAAAAGCTTGCAAAAGTTGCCACAGTAGAAAGAAATCCTCCGCAAATGATAACTTGTCGATGGCTTGAATTAAACACCATTAGAAAAAGCACAAACGGACCTGGTTAATGAAAAAATGTTAAGTCAAGAACAGAATTGTCTCAGGATGGCAACTTTCTTGCTTTTAAAACTAGTCTTTTATACATTAGTCAGTTTGCAAACTTATTAGCGCATAACTGAATTCCGCCGAAAATAGAACAGACCATGGCTGTTTTTGAAATATTGTCGTCATAAATGGCAGTCAGTCCAAGTACGAAAATACCATTTGAGGAAAATAAATTTACAGGTAAGATCAAAAAAAGACTAAAACGCCCTGTACACGGTATATGTTGTCGATAAACTATTTGTCGGACCCAAAAGTTCAAAAATAATACATAAAGAAGGGCGACTGATCTTGATTTATATAAAGAATTTTCTCCTTACCTGAGAGAATTCCATACGTAACGTAAAGAGCTTCAACTTGGTCAACAAAAAAGCATTCAATGATTGCAGAACAGATACAAATCCTCCACAAATCAAACATCACAAAAAGCAATGAAAACGGACTCGGTAAATGGAAAATATTCAAGTCAAATTCAAAATTGTATCAAAATGCTACATTTCTTCAACGCATAATACAAAAATAATTTCATCATATGCAATTCAATACATAGCTTTTTAAAACAATAAACATTGCCGAGGATTGAAAGTAGTTAATATAATAGCGGTGTCAAGGGAAAATCCGTCCTTTTCATACACCGTCTTTGTGCAGGCACTATGATACAAGTTTGCCATAAGTTTTTTTAATATATGATTTCATGACGTTTATTTAAACAGGTAGGTTATTCGCTGTTTCACTCTGTTCTTTTAGTTTTCTATGTCTTGTGAGTGTCAGATTCTGCAAACCCTCTTCCCTCATTATGTGTCCTAGAAATTTCAACTCTTTTAGATTTTAAGTATGTGTCCTTTTTGTTCCTAAAAACTTACTTGTTGGTCACAAATATATAATGATTTTCCCCGCTAATATAATATTAGTTATTTGTCATATATTAATAGTGATAATTTTTTTTATAAAAAAATTATTTTCATTTGATCTAATATTGCATATGAGCTGACGCAACCAATTGTGGCTGTCGAAGATAAAAAAAATGTTGAAACAATTATCATGGTTGTAATTTAGTGTCGATCACCTTTAAACCTGCATGATGGAGACAAATTCTGGGTTTTGTTTAAATCGCTGCTCACTGGCTTTACTGCTAGTCCACTAGTTTCGGTTTAGATTGAGTCTAAGTAAATATACCTTGGGGTGGGGATAAATAATTGAATGATTAAAATGAACTATTGAAAACAGCGCCGTGTGTGTGTGTGTGTGTGTGTGTGTGTGTGTGTGTGTGTGTGTGTGTGTGTGTGTGTGTGTGTGTGTGTGTGTGTGTGTGTGTGTGTGAGACATATCCCTGAAAAGCCAATTTATACAGCAATTATTTACAAAGGGAAATAACCCTGTAAAAAAATTTTGTATTATCTCCTTAGATGGTTTTCCATTTCTGCATACTTAATTGTAAAGTTTAATTTGGTACAGTAATATATATATATATATATATATATATATATATATATATATATATATATATATATATATATATATATATATATATATACATATATATATATATATATATATATATATATATATATATATATTATTGTAGTTGTTTTTTAGTGCATTTTTGTGCCCTATACTGAGTTGTAAAGAAGTAATTGTAATTCCATTTTATTTTTCTTTCAAGAAAATTACCACTAAATTTTGTCGAGTTTCATAGTCTCAAAAGAAGTAATGTTGAGTGTATGACTGTTTTTTTCTTTTTGTTTTATAAATGTTGTTTGCTTATTTTAAACAGCTTTTACAATTAATTTTTTTTTAAATGTCTGTTTTATCTACTAATATTTCTTTGGAGCGGAGAGTTGGGTATAAGTGTTTAAGTGCTTCCTTATTGGACTAAAATAACTCTAGTTGTTAATTATACGTCTAGCTAAATAGCTTGTCTTGTGATTATATTTTATTTCCCCAGGAAGGTGTTTTTCCCGGTCCCTCAGATAACATTTCCAAACATAAAAAATGGTTTTAAATTTATGTATTATTTATATACTCTTTTGAGTGGTAGTTTTAAGTTGATGTAAGGTCATAGAGAGAGAGAGGGAGGATGAGAACGACAGATATGGTCGAAATTAGAGAAGGAAGGGAGAGGTAGGAATAATCTTAAATCTATTTTTATTAAAATACTTAAGAATAATGGAGGGAGATTAGGACCAGACATTGACCTATTTAATAAGTCATCTCACAGGAAACGAGTCAAAGAGAAAAAAAGAGAAGAAAAGTTATAAGAAAGCAAATGTAGAAGTAGGGGTGGGAGGAAAAAAGTGGGGAAAGAAGAAAAGGAAGAATACATTATCATATATAGACATATTGCGGTTAATTAAAAAAAAACAGATTGGTGTATTTTGCAGTTAAAATTTGGCATTAATTGAAAAATTAAAAAATTATCAACAAGATAAAATAGGAATACACACACACACACGCGCGCACACACACACACACACGAATATATATTTATATATATATATATGTATTTATCAAACCTTAACCTCCCAAATATGCACGTTAAAGTAACGCAAATTAACAGAGTCTAAGAATTTGAATGAAACCTGTCGTGTAATTGATTGGGGTTGTTGTAGCTTCTTCCTTTAATCTTGGTCTTATATCTAGAGACGAGACGCTTTAAATTTGAGCAAAATCTAGCCGACACACTGGGGTTAAAAATAGGAAATTGAAATGATACATATGACACACTCATATCCTCTCTCCCACCTCACTTCCTCACTTCGTTAATTTTACGTATACTTGATGAAGTTCGTCAAAAACGTGTGAATTTCTTTCCATTTTTCATTTCAACTTTTTGGAAGTAAAGTCTGATGATCCAGAACCCTGTTAAAGGGGTTATGGTGAAATAACTTATTACATGGAATCTTAATGTGGTCTGTCTTTTATTCAAACATATATGCTCTGAATTTTACATTGAGCTCTCTGGATATCATCCTCCTCAGGTCTACCCATACGTAGTTTGCATAAACCTAAATATATATAAGTTATATATATATATAAATATATATATATATATATATATATATATATACTATTAAAATAAAAAATACTATTCTTTAAAGAGTGCTCAATACAGAGTAGACCAAATATAATTTATTCGAAAATTATAACATTATAAAATCACTACAAAAATAGCCATTTTGTTTCAACACTTCTCGTGTCTTATCAAGCGATGGTGTTGAATGTAGAATAAAGGGTTTAAAAGGTTCGAATCAACCAAGCACTCCTCAGTAGGGGAAACGCTGTTACATAATCTACAATGACCAATCAAAATACAAGTAGATGAAAATTAAAAAAAACCTTGAGACCGAACCTTGGTTATAATAGTTAATGCCTTAATGTTAGGGTTAGACTAAAATAGAAATCATTCAAATTGATTTCTGTTAAATTTTACTATGAAATTGAAAATTAAAAATTACCAATTTTCAATTTTAAATATAATCTGTATAAAATTTAAAATATAAAATTAGTAAACTGAGTAAAAAATACATATATTTTATGATTTATTTTCTTTTAATTGAAAAGCCAAAATCTCAGAATAAACGTTGATCTAATGGGGATGTAAAACGTCATTACAAGTTAGATACATTTGAAATGATGATATGGGCAAGGGGGGAGGAATTCTTGCAAAAGACAATAATAAACAAACGCGTAGACATATTTAAATATATAAACACGCAAAAACACGAAAGAAACAGGAAATAGGCGTCCACGACCCCCACCAAAAAAAAAAAAAAAAAAAAAGATCAGACAGCATATACATACAATGAAAGGCATATATAAACGATCATACACAGATACATTAATAAAGACATAGGCATATACACACCCACAAAGATTCAAATTTCAAAAGTGTTAGTAAACGAATGCAAACAGACTATTAAAGTATTACTTACATGGGCAAAGATATGTAGATAAAAAGAGGGTTCAAAATAGTAATTGAGCACTCTTTTATGAATAGTATTTTTTGGTTATTCGAGTTTATTCCGTATACACCAATCCTATACTCGGATATTAGCTCCTATTAATGCTGAGCATTGTCTATTCTATGCTTCTACCAGAGAACAACGTCTGCATGATTTCACTAAATTTTCGATATCTTTATTCATTTTTAACCAATAAGTATAACACCTCATTAAGGATTTCATTCTAGAAATTCCTGGATGTCCTAATGTGAAATTCTTTTAGCGTACGTTTTTGCAACGATACTCGTATCAAAATTCTTTCTGCGTACATAAGTACATTATTAGATAATGAAAATGCATTATTTCTAAAAATATTTTTTCCTTTGTTATGGGCAGTTCTCTTACAGTATTCTATAATACCTTAATAATTTCATTTTCGGATCTTATCGCCGCATTTACTGTGTCTTCAAGTTGTTCGCAGAATTTTGGTATTTGTCTAGAAAATCCATCTGCATGACTTAATTTTTGGATGGTAGAAACTCTATTTTATAATTATAATTCAATAGGATAGTAACTCAGCATTGCAGTCTATTTGCTCGATGTGTGGGAAAACCCATTTTTGATCCATATATGGACAATAATGGGGGATTGTCTGTCTGTAGTATGAATTCTCTACCAAGTATGAATTTATGAAACAATTTCACAGCAAATATGATGGCCAGTGTTTCCTTTGCTAACTGCATGTAGCTATTTTCAGCTGCAAATAATTATCTTTGCATCCTCATATTTGTGTATTATTACTGCTGCAATACCCGAATCATTTGCATTTGATGGAAATCAAAATCTTTAATTTAGGGTCAAAATGAACTCGTGACAAATTCGATGTTAAGATTTTCTTAATCTCTTTGAAAGCACTTTGGCATTTTTCTGTCCAATTCCATTTCACATTTTTCTTCAGCAGGTTATTCAAGGTTGCTCTTAATTTGTGCATGTTTAGTGCACACACACACACACACACATATATATATATATATATATATATATATATATATATATAGATAGATAGATAGATAGATAGATAGATGGTAGTAATTAGTAAACCCTAAAATGCTTGTAAATTTGTTACATTTGTTGGAGCGGAAGAATTCTGGTGTGCTCTTTTTATTAATTTTTTTTATCAGTGTTATTTTGCATCTGAGTGGGCATTCACTTTTAAAATTAATTTCTGCTTGTGAGTTTTTATATAATGAGGTGATAAAAGTGTTGTTACTATATTCTACGAGAACATCTAAGAATAGGAATTATTTTTTGACTAAGTTCTTATGTAAAGTTAAGGACAGAGTTTTTCTCAAATGTTGTCTTAAGTGTATCTATTTCTTTAGTGTTATTTACAAAAATAAAATAAAAATATCGTCTAGGTAGCGGACATATATTTTAGGTTTACAGACCTGTTGAAATATCATATTTTCTACTTGGTACATGTAATAATTGGAAAAGCACGTGACGTTGTAGGGTACCTACGGACGATAATGGGTATACACCCATTCCCATAAATACGTTAGTGAACACTGTGTTGGTCTGCGGCCTGCA
Organism: Acanthosepion pharaonis; assembly: GCA_903632075.3. Classification (NCBI taxonomy): domain Eukaryota; kingdom Metazoa; phylum Mollusca; class Cephalopoda; order Sepiida; family Sepiidae; genus Acanthosepion; species Acanthosepion pharaonis. The sequence goes on from CAHIKZ030002020.1 coordinate 67,678, forward strand.
GATTGGATCTCATTGTGGATCTCAGTGTGTCAAGTGAATGTGACACACTTCTAGAAGTTGACTACTTTTTCTAAGTGTCGCTAACGAATCTTATATGTGTTGTTCTTGTCCTAAGTATTATCGTTCATTACCAACCTTCGTTTAAATTTAAATGCAACGTAAATGGCCATCTTCTATCTTCTTGAATCCTGTATATATTTTATCTTTTCCTCAATCCCCTCCTCTTTTCTCACACTTGCACTCTTTGTAAACCCCTGCGTACTAGTGGCATTCCTGCCTTGCTTGGAGTGAAATGATTTAAAAAATATTAATCAATCTAAATTCTTTCAGTTTTATTAAATTTTCACCAGGGAATGAGATATAGAGAAATATAAGAAAGAAATTCTGGTATTTTTATTTTGTGTTCTTTGATTTTCATTGGTGATTCAGATGTTAATGTATATTCGTACGTGTGTATATGTGTATGTATGTCTAGTAGACATTATATTGATTTGGAAACGTTTTCACGTACACACCGTTTGTTTTAGTTAAACATATGGTACTATTCTTTAAGAATGGATTCAGTAAAGTTTGGTGATGTAATATAATGTTTTGACGTGTGTTTATATTTGGTAAATATTTATTAGTAATTCCTTTTATAATTAGGGTGATACTTGTAAAAGTTATGGCCAGTTTTGTTCCTGTGTATTACGAGCGATTTTAAATGATTTTCCAAATGTAAATCCATTTTATGTTCGAATACGGGCTTTTAGATTTCGTGATATCTTACCTATATAAGTGTTTCACATTGTAAGCATTTTATATGATAACTACGGGCATCTGATTTGGTGTTGGATTTATTTCTTTTCCTAATTATATCTCTGATTGTTTTGGGCGTGTTGGTAGTCATAGGATTCAATATAGACTCCTTAGAATATGCAGCCTAAATATTTATATGTAGAAAAATACATCGAAAAACATTATATTTACTGAATTTATTTTCTATCCGTATGAAGGCGGTTTGTTGTCAATATAACTTCTGCATTATTCAAATATCTTTTCCTAATGTATCAATGTTACCTAACAGTTACAAACGTCCTTTGTTAAATCCATATATATGTCTAATTATGTACTTTTAACTTACTTGACATCAGATACACTGCATAGTAATCTAAGCCGCCTTTGTTGACACTACAAATAAATTACCAGTGTACTCAACTATAACTATTATTGCAAGTTAGGTAGTAGTCTACGTGTACTAACAGCGGAATTGTACTTTTGAATGGTTATGGAAATGACGTATTCATAATATGACATTACGTCATTTTTATCGTCGGCAGCAGTATACAAACAACATTATTATACTTGATGGCAATATTTTACTTTGACTCATAATTACGAACAGTCATTTTTTAAAAGAAAATTCCCCAAAAATGTTTTCAAGAAAATTTCAAATTACAGAAATTAACATGAATTAACAAATCAGTAGGCAATATTTTACCATATGACGGCCTGTATATTTTAGACATCTTTATACACGGCTCGGAATGCGAACTCGGAGGGCCGAGTTCGAATTTCACTCGGGTTCGTTATATTCAGTTATGCACTAATATCCTCTTCTCCGTCCCGGCTATGGGTAAATAGCAGGACAGACATGGCCATAGCGCCTTGAATGTTAACCAGTTTAGGAGAAAGAATACTTTGAATTCAAACGAGCCTGGAGAGAATTGGGCTCCGTCAGGCTATCTTGCCCAAGATACGCCACTGTTCCAGAACGTGCAGTGTCCCTACGACCCTAAGAGTTTACGGGACCCGTCGATATGAATTACATACACGAACAGGAATACATACACATATATATGTTTATTCACAGCAAGTACACACATATAAAAATGTACAGGTAGCAAACAAATAAATAAATAAATAAAACAGTGTAACACAAACGCACATACAAATGACAAACACATACACACACACGCACATACTTATGTTTATTCACAACAAACACAGGCCTAGGTATATGCATACATGATAATAAGCAACTGAAATTCATTTCATATATATAAGTACGCTTGCATATATGTATATATGTAAATCAGTAAGCTTCAACGATACTTGAAGAGGTACAAGATTAGATTAATATATATATATATATAGCCAGGCAAAATGACACACACACACACACATATATATATATATATATATATATATACCCAGATAAAATGAGAACAAATGGTGTATGATTGCACTGTACGTAACATTTAATTTAAAAGAGGGCTCAATACATAGAGCTAAATATTTATTTTAGTATATTAAAACATGTAAAAAATCGCTACACAATTACATCTATGTCTCAACATCATAAAGGTATCTCTTCAGGCGATGTTAAACTACTGGCGAGTTTACCATCGCCTGAAGAGACCCATTTATGGTGTCGAAACATGATTGCAATTGTGTAGCGATTTTCACATGTTTTGATATCCTAAAAAAATAAAATATATATATATATATATATATATATATATATAAGAAATAATAAAATAAAATAAAAGAATAAAATAAAAGAAAGAATATAAAGAAATATATATATATATATATATATATATATATATTTCTTTTGTTCGTACAAGTGTTTTCTTTTCTGGACAGAAAGTGTGTAAAAACTGTATAAAAGTTCTGCATATCTGAGCGCTTTCGGCTATTCTTTTAACCATTATCAAGGGCGATTTTTATTTATTTTTTATTTTTAATTGAATGTGTGATTTGTATGGATGTGTCCGAAATTATGGGAATATTTTATTTTACAAACACGGTTAGTACATTGTTGTGGTTGTGTTCGTTGTTAATGTTATTGAGTTTTAGCTTTTTCTTTTTTAATATTAGGGTTTCTATTATTTTTATCTTCTTTTACATGTCGATGAGGCAATTATAATTCTATTTTCTACCAGAATGTTTCAAATGGAGTTTGGTAGGTTTTCTTGTGTGTTTAAATAAATCCAAACTGAAATAGGGTCGGTTAGGTGTAATGTGAGTCGTCTAGTTTTTCATATAGTAGTATGACTAATGTATTTATTTATGAGTTTGGTTTGATCAGACATATTTCCTGTAGGCTAATTCGATCTCGTAAATAATGTTGGTATTTTGTAGTTTTCATTTTGCGGGTGTGTTGTTATTTTTTTTGAGATAAGATTTAATTCATTTTAAAAGAATTTGTAAAATTGAAATTTTTTAATACACAATTGATCCATATTTTTTTAATACATTATCAAAGATTTTACAACATATTAAGCAATATGGACAAGACAATCAAATGGATCAATATTGTGAATTTCTTTTTCGTTCGTTATTAATGTTACTAATATAATTATGAAAAAATTTACATAAAATAAATAGACAACACTTGTCTATATTATTTAATGAAATTTGAATGAAAGATGCTGCGTAAATACAACACAATAATATTATATATAATATATATATATATATATATAATTAGTTCAAATCCATGATTAAAATAATTATTAGTAATATTATATTATTTAATAAAAATTGAAATGTCTGCCTAAATACACACACACACAATATGATATATAATATACGGATAATCAGTGAAAATTGATTGAATAATTAGTAATATTATCCATGCTAAAATAATTCAGATTAAATCAGATATAATAGAAAAAAGATTGGTATGAATGATACAAGACTGATAAAAATAACACAGTTGGATAAAGAATGTTTTTCACTAAAAGTGTTCTCTTACATGGGCCTCATCAGTGGTTATGCATTTTTACAAAGATGAAAAAAAGCCCCTTGCTATTCTGATCCGCTTTGCACGTATCTCATAACATATACAGCTGTCGCCACTGCTGAAGCACATGGCCCACAGCGTAACCATGCTCACATCCATTGTTTGATCTCTTTAAATGTTCAGTAAATTTCTCCGAATGAGATTTTTCTCGAATAAAGGATTTCTGTGGCAGCTCAGATTTCTATGCAATTCCATATCAGATGATATTTTACCAAACTGATATCAAAGTAAGATAAAATGATTATGGTTGTTGGCAAGAAGATTCAATCATTGAATGCTTCGTCATTTCAGGATGTAGAGGATCATGGCTCTCCACAGATTCACTTCCTTATTTTCTGATGTTATTACTTCTTAGGAAAAGATAATGAATAGTTTTTCATTGTTTTCTCGATTACCAACCAAGACTAGAGTGGCCAGTTTACTTAGTTATTTAATCTATACGTAAGAATCAAATAGAAAACAAGAGTTGATTCCATGTTTTTTTTTTTTCGAGGGTCAAGTGCGAAAGTAACAGACTAATTCTTACGCTACTTAGACATATACTTTGCCATACCACCAACCTGTATCGTAGTTGACCAAAATTATAAAATAAGTCATATTCATTTTCGTAGTCAAGATAACCACTCAGTTGTGGAGCAAGCTGAGTGAAGACTAATTCAACATAGAGACAGAGCTATTTATGGTGCAATGGAGCATCTCATTATGCTAAAGTGGGATAGTCCATTGCTTGGGCTCTGATTGGCTGCTGGTACCTGAGTGGAAGTATTACTATATAAATACTAGCATGATTTCTCAGTTTGCAGGATATGTATTAAGTTACAACCTGCTTTATTTTTGTCTGCCAGCTGGACGCTAGTTGGAATTCTTACGCCGGTACGTGCTTTTTTATTATTGTTATTCTACATCTCCTTCCCCCCCATCGCGTGTGGGTAGTGGCCTTTGGGGAGGGATGAGTTCCTTTAAACCTGGCTGGTTGTGCGGAAGTAGTCTGGACAATGCCCGAGGGGTTTTTGTCCGTGTTATTGTAAACGGCTGAGCAGTGTTTGATGTTATTCCAGCGTCGACTGTTTGTTGCACTGGTGTAGGTGTCTCAGCTATTGCACTAGGTCTTGGAACTGGAATTGTTGGTGTATCCAGTTTCCTGAGAAATCGGCGATTTCGTAAGGTAATTCTACCTGATCCGTCAACTCTGATACGGTATTGGTGGTTGGGGAGGATTTCAATGACCTGACCTGTTGTGTCCCATCGACGGGTTGTTGGTCTTTGTAGTGCCACTATTTGTCCTTTTTGAAGGGGTTTAAAGTGTGTGCTGTTCTGTTGTATCGCTCTATGAGACGAGCGTTCCGCCGGGACAAACTTATCTCACGATTTTGTGCTGCGGTTATCCAATTCGCGTGTGGCTTATAGAGTGTTGGGTGGGATGGTATGTAGTCACGTAGTCGGCGGTGGAGTAGTAGTTGAGCAGGGGATAGCCCAATGTTTTGAATGGGCGTATTCCTGTATTGGAGGATGGCTCTTGCTGCACGGTTATTATCCAATGATCCTTGGGCTCCTGTGTTGCCATTTACGATTCTCTTGGCTGTTTTGACAGCGAGCTCTGCTCGACCATTGGATTGTGGGTAACCAGCAGATGATAACCTTTGTTTAACAGCCCAGTCTTGCAAAAATTGCTTGAATGGAAGAGATGTGAAGGGTGGCCCACCATCACTGCTGAGTTCCTCAGGAGCGCCGTAGGTTTGAAATATGTCTCGGCAAATCGAAATAATCCTTGAGGCATTAGCTTCTCCGTGGCTCAAGTGGTATAGATTCAGCCAGCCCGTTAATCTGTCAGCGCATGCTAAGTAACCATGGTTTCCAACATGGAAGATGTCCATGACGATTTGCTGAAATGGCCAATCAGGAGATGGTGTCAAATTGATTGGCTCTTTTGGTTGACTCGGGGCAATTTTTGAGCAGAACGTACAACCTGCTCTAATATTACGAATTGAAGCATTCATCCCGGGCCAATAAACAGATTCATTGGCACGTGCCTTCATGCCAACTTCGCCTTGATGTGCAGAATGTAGGCTATGTAATATTTTTGTGCGTTGTGAGGTGGGGATAACAATTCTTTGATCTAAGAGCACTAACCCGTCGTCAACACTTAGGCGGTGCCTCACTTCCCAATATTCGCGGATTTCAGGTGCAGTGAGGATGCGCGTTCTTTGGAATCCGTTTTGTATTACTTCTATTAATTTTTTGTATTGCGGGTCGCTGCGTCCCGCCGTACGGATAACGTCTGCTGAGATGAGCTCCAGGTTGTCATTTGCACCGAATGTTGCTAATAAGGTTTTTGATTTGACCCAATCATCCATGTTGTCAGACTCTATGATGTCTGATTGAGAGGGTTCAGCAGTGAATACATTTAGGAGTGCCTGTGAGATGTCTGCTGGGTTACGAGAGACAGCATCGGAGGCTCTGTGCCATTTCCCAGGGCAGTGCTGAATGGTGAATCTGTACCTGAGGGTTTTCTCCTTTAACCTGAATAATCGGGGTTTTGGATTTTACTAAGGTCTCTATCTCCGAATAATCCTTTTAGTGGTTCATGATCTGTAACCACTATGAGATTCGGGCAACCCATTACAAAAATCCGACATTTTTCCAATGCCCATGCAATTGCTGCTGCTTCGCCTTCAATAGGTGCATATCTGCGTTCAGCATCAATGCAGAATCTGCTACCAGCAAATATCAGGCGCCAACCTTCAGGGCAGCAAACTGGGGCTTTGTCAGTGGTGCATGAGCAATACTTCTGCAGAAGTAGGAAGCCCATTCCGTCTTTGCTCCAATCTGGGGCAAGGCAGGTTATTCTTTCTTTTTGAAATGTTGCGATGCCTTTTCGGACTAAGTCAACTATGACCTTCTTTGACTGCTGGAATGCATCCTCCAGGCTTTTATTCCATGTAAAGTGTGAGTCTCGTTTTACGAGATCACGAAATGGAAGCATGACTGGGCTTAGTGAATATGCCCAAGCGACTTGGTTGACCAGCCCAAACCATGATCTGGCATCGGTGAGTGTCTTTGGTATTGGGAAGCTCAATATTGCCTCCAGCATGGATTTAGAAGGGGTTACACCAGAAGATGTTATTTGGAGGCCCCCAAACTGCACCGTGTCTTGGCAAAATTGGAATTTTTCTCTATTTATTACGATGCCGTTTTTTGCACAATGGAGGAGAAAATCGAAGGTGTGAAAAAAAAGGCTCCTTCGATGTCAGAGTCATAGAGTAGGGTGTCATCCACGATTTTTTTACTTTGCGGGGGGATGTCTTTTATTACTTCATCATATCTTCGGGTGTAGGCATCGCCAGATGCTAGGTAACCTTGTGGCATTCTCAGGTACATGAACCTTCCCCATTCTGTGATGAAGGTGGTGAGTGGCTGGGACTCTTTATCTAAGGGGATGGAATGATATCCATCAACAGCATCCAACACTGTTTTCTTTTGTTTAGGTGGCACTTGTAGTGCTAGCTGGAATGGTGACCCTGTATGGTGTGTTTCCCGTTTGCACTGTGAATTCAGGTGTTGGTAGTCTATGGTTCTTCGTGGTTTGCCATTTTTTTTTTGCGGTAATTACCATAGTGCTACACCAATCAGCGGGCATGCCAACGGGTACTGGGGTTATGATACCCCTTTTCACATCTTCCCAAAGGGCCTGTCTTACGGGCTCTTTGAAGTGAAAAAGGCACAGGAATTGGGTTATGTCTTGCTTTGGGGACTGCTCCTTCTTTGAGGTGTATATGTGCAGTGGGGCCAGACATCGGTGGGAATTCACCATTGTTCTTGAACGCCGTTTCGGCAAATTGATTTAATAGCCAATTCTTGAGCTTATCAATGTTTTGTTCTGTTGGAAGAAAAGGGAGTTTTTGGGGCGTGTTGGAAGTTGTCCCTCGACTTTGCATTGTTTAGGGCTCACGTCCGATTTTTTTTTATGTGTGCTTGTCGAGGGCATGTGTTGCATTGTTGTTTGGGGTAATATTGTAGTTGTTGGCTTCGGGAAGTCTTTGGACAGTATCCCCACATCAATGCAGGCTGCTTTGCTGAAGTATAGCCGCTGAATCTTTTTGCATATGTATAGGGCTTGTTTAGTTGTTCTTCCTTGGACGATGAATTCCACGGGGAGCCAACCCTGACATACCAAGCGTAAAGCCTCCCACAGCTCGGACGACTTTTCTTGATGGAATGAGGTTTTCGATAGTGAGCCCCATATTCAGAAGGTGCTTAAGTCCCCGAGACATATGGTGGCCCCACTGTCAGGAAAGATTGTCATCCTAGTGCTGTGATTTCTGGGGATATTCTTAATTTGTCTGGGATCCGGTTTTGGCGAAAATGGAACAACATATGCATCAATTTCCCTTATCTGGCCTGTGTCTTTAGACGTATACGTGCCTGTCGTTTGATTGAATGTGATGTGGGCGATAAGTGTGTCCATGGCGGCTTCATTAGCCTCTAGGCTTTTCCTGACCGCTTGAGCTGGTTTCTTAGCCCGGCATACCCTCGATAGGTGATTGGGCTTCCCACAATTACTACATGTTTGTCCCCATGCTGGGCATTTTAGCCGGCGTGATTCAGTTCCTGAGGTGCCATGCTGGTGGCTGCCACAACCTAAGCAAGCCTGGTGGTTTGGTTTAACATTGCAGTTGCAATAGGTGCTGGTACGGATCGCCTCGTTGGCTTGTGGTGTACCCTTCTGTCTGCGGTATGTTGATAGCCGAGCAGCAGCTGTATCTGAAGCACTGGCCATTGAGGTTTGGTCCCGCAATGCTGATTCAAATGCCTCAGCATGACGGATATTTTGTTCAAGGGATTTAAGTGCCCCAGCTTTGGCCAGTAGATCAGCCTGGAGTGTGTCATTTGCTATTCCACGGATGATCTGGTCCTTGATGTATATATCAGACAGGTCATGTTCACACGAGGGGCAGGTAAAGTTACAATCAACGGCTACGGCTCTGAGGCGGACAAGGTAACTTTGTATTGGCTCATCAGCATCCTGAGACATGGAGGCAAAAGCAAGGCGATGGACAATAGGACTTGACCTCTGGGTGACCAACACTTCTACCATGTCAAGTAGATTATCAGGATCAGTGGTAAAGAAGTCAGGGTGTGTGTTGATTATGGCATTTTGCACAGCCTCATCAGCACAATTGTATAGGTGAATATTAGCTTGGGAGTTTGGCATATTTGTCATCTTGGTAAAGACATCCCAGTCAATTCGGAACTTCCTGAATTGCTGTGGTGTCATCTCGAGATTGAGATGAGGAGGCTTGGCTGCTAGTGCCTGAATGCGGGTTGTCTGGGTGGTGGATTCCTTAGCCTGCTTAATGATACACAGGGCTTCTCCCATTAATGTGACTCCCAGCTCCTTAAGCATAGATCGATCCAGCATTTGAAGGCTCTCGATTGTCAGCTTCTCGTCCGCAAACCTTGTTGCATGAGTTTTGGCCGAGTCGGTGGATATGCCTGCTTCAATGAAGAAGAGTTCCCAATTTTCAGGTGTCATAGATCCTGTTCGCAGCGCCATGTCGAACAATCACGTAGTCAAGATAACCACTCAGTTGTGGAGCAAGCTGAGTGAAGACTAATTCAACATAGAGACAGAGCTATTTATGGTGCAATGGAGCATCTCATTATGCTAAAGTGGGATAGTCCATTGCTTGGGCTCTGATTGGCTGCTGGTACCTGAGTGGAAGTATTACTATATAAATACTAGCATGATTTCTCAGTTTGCAGGATATGTATTAAGTTACAACCTGCTTTATTTTTGTCTGCCAGCTGGACGCTAGTTGGAATTCTTACGCCGGTACGTGATTATTTTTATTATTGTTATTCTGAAGAAACAAATTCGAGAATCAGCTCAATATATCATCCGTTGATTCAGTTTGAATAAAGTACAAATAAATGTTTATTTATTGTCACTTTATTTAAAATTTTACCAAACAATTATTCTTGGTATCTTTTGCAGTCTTTGTAAGAATAACATTTTTGGCCGTCGGGGATATGTTTTCGAGTCCTGGACCAATAATCCGAAGACTAAAATCATCAAAGTATTTCACATAATTAGGTTTAATTAGTAATTGATTCCTTGGTCGATTATTGCCATGTTTTCATTTGATGGTAATGAAACTTTACTTTTCTTCTCGGCAGTAGAAAAATGTTTTAAGATATAAACTCAGAATGGAACTTCTGAAATCATTTTTCACATATTTAGTGATTGGCACTCCGTATAACATCCACAAATCTTTCTTTTGTTTGAGTTTTAAAATAAAAGAATAAACAACATAATTTGGCGAAAATGTTATTCCCTTCCATCTTGAATGCTACCTGGAAAAAATAGTCAATTTTGCCAATACTTTTTGAAAATGGCCGCTGATTATACTTTTAAAAGTTACCATCTCTTCAGGAGAAGATATTTAACATTCAATGATCTTAGTAAAATCAACCGGTAAAATCAGAAATAAAATATGGGGTAATGTGTGAAATAAAGTTGAATATAAAAAATATACGCTGTGTTATATTTATTTCTTTTCTCTAGCATACCAACTCGCAAAAATGCATACCCCCCCCACACACGCACACATACGCACACACGTACACACATATATATTATTATAAATCGGTTTATTTGATTAATTTTTGTAGTCAAATTTTATGTAAAATGTTTAACTAAATATATCAAATAAGTAATAAGTAAATTTATGTAAGTAATAAGTAATTACAGTCGACTTCATTACATTCACTTTAGAAAGGTATGAATCCATCTCTTCTCCACCCAGCTGTGGTTTAATAGCAGGAGAGACAAGGGAATTGTAGGTAAACTCTGAATTCTCAAGTCTTCATCAGTTTTGAGAAATCTGGCTTGTAGGTCCAGCCTCTTTAGGCAAAGGCTAGAAGATGTTATCTTCAAAAACAAAACCTCGCGCGTCGTCTGGAAGGAAGGAACTGCCCCACCCCAGGCGCGACAGAAAAAAATGTAGATTCTTCGAGTCTACTACACCGGTTCGAACAAACATAAGACTGGAATATACACCTGATTTCGGGACATCCATTCATGAATGTATCACCCACGGTAAAAAAAAAATGTTTAACTACAACGGTATTATCTTAAAACATTGATTAAAAGTGAATATAGTTCGATGTAAAATAATAATGTCTGCTTTCTTAAATGTTTGTGAAGAAAAGAAAAAGTGTTTGAAAAAGCAGACAAATTTCAGCTAGACTTCGAGATTTTCATCCTACGGAATAGAAAAGGTTTTCTACAAAGACGCACAGTTTAAAGAGAAAACATATTCGATTTATTGAGAAACTAATTTCAGAATCTCATGAATTTTAGATTTCCCTTTGAAATTGTGAAAACTGAAATAGTTACACTGACCACTTCAGATACTTAGTAGAATATACTGGTAGCAGTATGCATCATAAGACTAGCAAATTTCCAAGGCCTGCGAGGGCTTACTTGATGAAACGCTTGCATTGAAACAGAGATGATAGCCCAACGGCAGTCCACCCACTATTGATTCAAATCCCATCCGCTCTAAGTTTACAAACCACCAATTATCATCTTTATACTCTACACCAGCGTTTGTTGGACAAACCCCTCACAGATTCGGGCCGATCTGTTAGGCAACACTGCAGACCACATCACTGTAAATGCTCCACAGAGACTGGGCCTGTAATAGTGTAAATTTCTTTCTCCATGCTACATTTAAGACAGGGTGATGTTATATTGGAACACAGTCTCATACATTAACTCAACTAAAAGTTCCCTCTACCTCTCTAATATTTTCGATTAATTAATCTCCCTTTTTGACTACTCTCTACCAATGTCCTTGCTTTTATCTTTAGTCTGGTGCTATTCAGGGCATAACATATCCTAAGAGTGGGTGCAGCCTACTCTAGCAATTAGTCATGATAAGAACTAATCAGAACTGATGTTCGACTTACATGCTAAAATATTATATTTTAAACATAAATACACAGGTATCCTCATCAAAACTTACATAATTTAAAGTGTGAATATATGAGTAACTAAATGTCCCAAGCGAATGAAATAGGATTCCTGTTGAACAATAAAAGATTTATTTATCAAAATTCTAAAAAGATATTTAAAGTAATGTAGATTTTATAACCAATTTCACAAAGCTTCACAAAACTTTAATATGCGTATCTCCTGTGACACGACTCAAATCAAGTCGATAGTTGAGTACCTGCCAAACACGATGTAACAAGTCTTGTGTTAAATTCTCCAACGCTTCAATGATTCTCTGCTTAAGTTCCGTTAGGTTTGTAGGAAGAGGAGGATATGGATCTGTTCTTTCATATATCAGGTCATCCCATAAGTTCTGTCCGAATTTGAACTTTTTGTTAAAATGAACGAAATTTTTAGAGTATTTTATAATGTCTAATGGAACTGAACATTATTTTTATGGTTTGAGGCATTTAAACTGATCAAATTCTATTTCAGAAAACAATAAAATTAAATTTTGTTTGATTAAAACCCTGCAAGTACACAAGAATCATTTGAGGCACATAATGCTTTATGAGTTCAAGAAAGGAAACCCAGCAGCCGAAGTGGCTAGAAACATACACTCAGTTAATGGAGAGGAATGTGTAAATTAAAGAACTTGCAGAAGATGGTTTGTAAAATTCAGAGGTGGTGATTTCACCCTTGAAGATGAAGATCGAACCGGATGTCCAGTTGAGTTTGATGAAAAGTTTCTTGAAGCAGCCCTTGAAGAAAATCCTGCTTTATCAGTTGAGGAATTGGCGGTGGTTCTCAGTTTAAACCATGCAACTGTTCATCGTCATCTTCAACAACTTGGAAAAGTTCCTAAACTTGGAAAATGGGTGCCTCATGAATTGTCTGAAAACAACCTCAAATCGCGAGTTGACATTTGCTCTTCTCTCCATTCTCGCCAACTTTTTTTGGATAGACATGTGACTGGCGACTAAAAATGGATCTTTTATCGAAATGTTAAGCGTCGTACACAGTGTCTTGGTAAAGGGGAAGGACCCCAGCCACAGCTGAGAAGGGAACTTCATGGGCAAAATGTTCTTCTTTCAATCTGGTGGGATCGCCAAGGAATAATCCACTTTGAATTCTTACCACCTAATGCAACAATTATTGCTCAAATATAATATATACTATATATATTAGAGCGTTTGAACCAAGCTTTGAGGTAAAAAAGACCTGCTCTAGTGAATTGAAAAGGGGTGATGTTTCATCAGGACAATTCGCGACCCCACAGAGCAAGAATCATGTCACAAAACACCGAAGAATTTGGTTGGGAGAAAATTCCTCATCAACCTTATTCTCACAATCTTACTCCATCGGACTACCATTTATTTCGTAGCTTACAGAATCATTTGGAAGAAACAGCTTTTGTAACAGAGGAAGAGGTTAAAACTGACATTTGTGAGTTCTTCAAATCAAAGCCAAAAGAATATTACAGTAATGGAATTAGTAAGCTTGTTAATAGATTGAAGGTAGTCATAGATAATCAGGGAAAATACATTGTTGATTGAATCTGTAATTAAATGTAACATTTGGTCACCTGTTTTCTTTATTCAAAATTATGACAGAACTTATGGGATGACCTGACATCTCCTTAATAAAAATCACAAGGTGCCAAGTCAGTTGAACGCAGTGCCCATTTCAAGAGCACATTGTCATTATCACTGGTACGCCAAGTTCATCTTCTTGGTTGATTCTCATTGGGATAAGTCGACACAGTCAACTTAGTTTTTATACATTTTGTCAAAATTTAAGATTATTTGAGCAAGAATTTTCCATGCTATTAGACTACAAAATGATGTTCACTTTGCTTGAACCCCCTGAATAGATTCACTCAATTCTATCTTAAATTCATATTTACTTATCTATTTTTGTTTTTATTATTTAGAGAAAGACAGTCAATTTTTAATCATATTATGGAAAGATATTTTTTAACTGTTCTGCAGCAAGGAGAATTGTGAAAAAAAACGCTTAAAATAATGAGGTTGTATGGTTGAAGACATGACTCACCTGAGATCAATGGGTAGATGATTTGAGCTATACCAATCAAAAGGCACAAGGGAGAATAGCCTTTGTTCAGTTTTTTCACTCCCAAGATTGAAGCCACAAGCACAACTTTAAGGGGAAATGAAAATCCTACAAAACAAAAATAGAATATTTCTGTCTGAATTCATTAGTTGAGGAATTACTAAAATACACTCTCCGGTTGCACAAAGAATGACATCTGTCGCCAAACATTTGGAAATATAAGAACCTCTGTCTGGAATCAAAGATCAGACTGTTGCCTGCATTCATCTTCTCAAGCTCTTTTTTTGCCTGTGAATCTTGGAAGTTTAGAGCAAAAAATACGATCATAAGAAATGAAATGCTACAGAACCATCCTATGTAATGTCAGCGTAGAGCAGGTTATAAATAAGCCAATGCGAAATGCTATCAGATAAGAAACAGAACCATTGGCGGACCTGATATCTACTGCCAAGAAGATGAATCAGAAAGGTGAGCCAACAGTATTTTCACTGGCATCCTAAAAGGTACCTCATAAAGTAAAAGAATGGGACTGTCAGAGGTAATAATGAGTTAACAACGATAAACTACATCCGACAGAAAGACATCTGGTCGGAAGGTTTTAAAGAGTGCGGAACCACCTCTTAATTCCTTTTGTTCCAAGATCCACGCTGACCTTAATCACCTGCTAGGAATCCAGATATGGTCAAATAGTTAACCCCCAAACCGGGGTCTAAACACTATGGAAGTATGGAAATATATTTTTATATTGAATGTGACGGCAATAAATTTTCAGAGTAAAAAATTACCAGCAATACGTTTTTCTAAAAAAAAAATAAAAATATTACCAGCAATAAATTTTTGTATGCAAAAATATTACTATCAATACATTTTTATAAAAAGAAAAGACAGTACTGTCAATACATTTTTGTAAGGAAATAACATTACCGGTAGTACAGTTTTGTCAGAAAAAAAATATTACCATCAATGCATTTAAAAAAAAATAAAGCTAGTACCACGTAAAGAAAAATTACCACCAATATATTTTTTGTAAATGAAATGACTAATGCGCAAAGGGAAATTAAATTTCAAAATTAAATAACTGAAAAAGTGTTGATATGCCGTTAAAGAATCAAAACAAAGAAAACATTTACAGATACTCAGACACTGATATGCAACGGAGACATTTGGAGGGAGCTGGTCAGATGCTCAGCTGTACAACGACCTTACGACCACACCCAGTCATAGCACTGATGATGACTTTCCAAAAGTTTAAGATATTCGGCATCTTCCACGTAATTCTGAACCAATCTATTTATTCAATCCAGCGTGAAATATTCTCCTTGTTACACTATCTACTTGATATCCCATAATAGTTAATTCCTTTTTGTTAATTAATTCATTTATCGCCGCTTCTGTTTCTTCTATCAAAGCAGAACTGATGGATGTTACTCCCTGACGTAAGGATTGATCTCACGACCACAAGTGTTCTTCCTCAATTTCTTTAACTATATTTCACAGCCTGATTGGAAGATGGTTAGATGGATAGGACATTTGGCTAAGCATATGCATTGTTCTGGCGATGGTTATTTCAGTCATATGATCTGATCAGGTTTCTGTCCTCTTATTCAAATAAATAATGGAAACATCTGAAGAAGACGCATGGGTACAGTGGTCTAAACGTCTTAAACAGAAAGAAAAACGACGGGTAAGAGAATCGTGACGGAAATGATGAATTTCTTGAGGCAAAAATGAAGTAATTATACTTGCTTGTAAATATTCACCTGTGCAAATGGCGAAAAGAGATGCAGCCAAAACGAACAAAGAGAATGAATAGCAGAAAGTAATGGCGACGGAAATGAGTGACATGGCAAGCGTTGAAAACATCAGAATGTAGGTTGTTGGGATGTGAATCAAGTCAGCAAGAATACCAACAACAATTTGGCTGACTGCAAACACTGCTCCATAGATCGACATTACCAAGGCTGCTTCTTTTCGATTTAATCCAACGTCATCAACTTTTACAGGAAGATAGAGTAAAACAACTTCGCACACTGACAACAAAATTAGAAATAAAAAAAATTATTCAATTAGACGGAAATTTGTAACATTATTTTTCAAAATATGTATTTGTATACATTATATCTTATAATTATCAACCAGTTCAGCTCATGAGGTGAAATATACAACGTTTGGTAAATATCTCAACAGCGATTCAAATTAAATAAATGTTATTATTGATTTTGTTGAATAACGTGCTCATTATCCAGAGGACAGAGCTATATATTGTGTAACTACATATATTTTTAGATATTAAAACGTTACAAGCATAAACATTTTTAAAAAAAGTTTCACTGTGATTTTATTATTATTATTATTGTATGTTATGTTCCCTACCTTTGTATCCTGTAGAGCCGGGTCTAAACTATGGTCCTTAGACCCTATAAGAGAATTGTCATTTAATTGATATCACTTTTCTCAGTATATGGGATGTTCCTAGTAAGACAATCTTCATGGTAACTTGTATGCTGATGTTATCTGTGATACTTTTAGTAAAATTGTCCATTCCTTTTCTCACAAGGCTCAGAGCTCGATTATTGTTGATACAGTCTCAGTCTTCATTCTCCACATCCTGTTAACCTCCATCGATCTCTAAATTCTTGTATTTTGGCAATTTCTCGATAATTTTTATGGGGTTGTTTCTCTTAGATTGTACTGCTATATCAATAAAAATACACTTCCTGAATCTCTTGTTTTTATGAAAATATCAAGTCTGTTGGTTTTTATTTCTCTGTTAGTTTGAATTGACATGTCCCAGAGGATAGTTACATCATTATTTTGGTGTTGATCAGCCACTGTCTTGTTTTCTATTGGTCCACATCTACTTCTTTCATTCTTTGTATGTATTTGCAATGCGAGGCCTTGTTTTCCCAGCTTTTTTGTATTTTGGCAATGGTGTGTAGGTATTTTCTGCGGCTTGGCAAACGTTTTAGGATCATTCATATAGAATAGATGATTCAATGACTTATATCTGTATTTACTATTGTTCATTAGACAGCGAAGTAGAACTAATGCAAAAAGGCAGATAAGTAATGGTGACAATACATATTCTTGGAAGATCTCGCCTTTGATGTTGATTGGTCTCGATGCTAATAGTCCGTTTTTATGATTTAGGTATAGTGTAATCTTCCAGTGTTTCATGATCTCCCTTATGTGGGGCATACTCTGTATATTTTTAGGCTCATCTCTATCCATGAGTGTGGTATACTGTCGAACTCCTTTCTGTAGCTGATATTTGCTGCCAATAAGTTTTTTTTCTTTGTTTTCACCTCTCCCAATATTTCTTTTTATTGATAATTAGTTGGTCCTTGATCCGAAACTCCTTTTTACATCCTTTTTTGTTCTGCTAGAAGTAAATTGTTTTTCTCTCAAGGAAGTTGTATGACCTCTCGGTTATAATATAAATAAGGATCTTGTACATTGTTGTTAGGAAGGTTAATGAGCCTATAGTTCTTCGGGTTTTGCTTCTCTTCTTTTTTTTGGGGGGTAAGTATATTACTCCTAACGTTAGCCACTTGAAGCATTTTTCTTTGCCTTTACGAGGTCTTACTGGGTGCTAGATAGGCTTCTACCCCAAAATTCCATATTCAGTCTATTCCTGGCGCTTTCCAGTTCTTGGGTTTTATAGATGGCAGCGGTTGTTTCAGTAATATGTATATCCGTCCATTTTGGCACTCTGTATATGTGTGTGTTGTTCCTTTGTTGTTTGATCCATGTAGATCTTTTATTGTGTATTTTGCAATTTTTTCACATCTTACACCAGAGGTCCTCGACTTCCTGGATATTATGTTGGTCATTTATCTTTATTTTTCCTGCTCCCAATATAATTACTTGGCATCTTTTTTAAAGATCTTGTTTTTGCCAAAAGAATCTGTTTATTTTTACATAGCACCTGTTTTTAGGTGCCTTCGCTTGAATTTTTGTTTTTGTTTCAGCTTCTCTTTAACTTTTGGTACGTCAGTCTTATTCTTCATGTTAAGGCTTCTTTTCAGTTGTCTTATTTTTCTTTCTTTCCTTTTAGAACATTTGCCTAATTCGCTTAAAAATGACAATTGTTCTCGTAGGTTATTCATTTCGGTTTCTATTTATTTACGTCGTGTTTTTACTTTTTCATTTAGTGTTTCTGTGATCGTTGCCGAAGCCGCGTGTATAAGATGATTTAAGTTCATCGGTATTTCCATTTCGTCCCTTATTTTTCTAATTGCTTGGTTAGGGAGTTTGATGTTTTCATTCACTTGATGGTTCTTTCTTACTAATTTGAATTGTTAGTCTTTCCTCGAAAGACATTTAATTTTATATTCTATATTTATATCGATTGTTTTGTCATGTCTTTTTTCTTTCGCATTTTCGTCATTATTTGCTTCTCTTCTCTTTCTTTGTCTACCTCAAAGGGATTATTACAACTGGTTTCTATTTGTTCCTCTGCATGTGTCTCCTCTGGGTTGTTGGCATTTATGTTAATGTTTCATGTATGTTTGATATTTTCTCGTATGATTTCGAATTCTATGTCAGTTATTCTTTTTCCTAATGATGTCATGTCTGACATTGGCTAGTTTTCTGGCATCGATGTTTAGTCTGACGGATGTTTTTTCCCACCAAGGCATTATAGCCGTTTTTGGTCGTTGTTGGCTTTGTCGGATTTATCGTAGGGCTGTAAAATGCTATCATTATTTCAATATACTCTTCCTTAGACCATTTACGTATTGTCCTTTTTGTAAAATTTTCTTTTAATAAATATGTTGAGATGTTGTGAGTTTCCCGCGTGTCGGTGTATGAATCAAGACAAACACAGTTGTAGAGGAAAATACTGGTATATTCATAAAAGCTATTAACAATAGAGTGATTAGTAGAACGAAGGTTGGTAAGTACGAAACAATATCCAAAGTCTATAGTCCAACGGTATGTACCGGGTAAGCTTATCTGGACTGCTGACGCTGACTCTTTCTCTGACGCTCTGTCACTCTCTCTCCAGAGCTGACTTATATAAGAGGGACCAGTCCATTACTAGTTAGAAGGTGGGTGCGCCCCAACAGAATATAGAGGGCCTCTGTGAGGACTGTCCTCCGTGTGGTTTTCCTCTAGTTCTCGTTGGGTAGAATGTATTTCTGTTGCAGAATTTTCGATCCTAGTTTGGTTCCTCACTGGGGATCGCGGTTCTTGTTGACCCACGTGATGACCAATGCGGTTTAACAATATTTTTCGTTGGATCACCAGTATAGTTAGGTTGTATTTACCCATATGTGGGGGCTGGTACATGGGCGCCACAGCATATCCATATTATGATGGGCTAACACGTTCAGAGGGTTAGGCTTCCTCCTGCTTTTATTTTACTATTGCCATTATTAATAACAACGGTAAAATCTTATAAGATTTTGGATCCTAAGGGGACACGACGCGCTTCACGAGATTCCGGCATAACTTAATTTTCAACGGAAATTTCGATGACTTTTCTCTTTTTTTCTCTCTTATGTTCAATAATATGAAACTATATTCAGTTCACGCTCATCCTTTTATTACACGAATATATTTTAACCATAAATACAATTAATATTTACTTACTAATAATATTTAAAGAAAAGATTATTATAAGTGTTTGTATTGTATGGCTTATAAAATAAAAATTGTATATAAATTATTAATAAATAAATAACAAAGGCCATTAAAACTGATAAGTCACAATCACCACCAATCACCACCAAATCATCATCGCCATTATCACCACCACCATGACAAGGACTATTGCATTCCTCTTTGTTTCTCTTTCCTAGTATCAATATTAAGAGTTTAATAACTGTCCAATGCTCTGCCCGAATCAGGTGAAAAAAATGTAAGATTTGAGTCAAAAATTAATAAAACTAGTAAGTATTGATTACATATCAGACATATCAACAAATACTATAAATTAGTAAGATGTCTCTAAAATTAAAATATTATTTATCTAAAATTTAATTTGTGGTTTTATACTAATCAATGATACATATATATATATATATATATATATATATATATATATATATATATATATATATATATATATATATATATATATATAAACACATATATACATATATATACAATATACATATATATATATATATATATAGATAGTTATATATACAAATATATTTAGATAGTTATATATCAAATTATTTAATATTATTATCATTTATTTCTACAATT
The DNA here is from genome assembly GCA_903632075.3 of Acanthosepion pharaonis. NCBI lineage: Eukaryota > Metazoa > Mollusca > Cephalopoda > Sepiida > Sepiidae > Acanthosepion > Acanthosepion pharaonis. The sequence goes on from CAHIKZ030002020.1 coordinate 87,756, forward strand.
ATTATTATTATTATATGTATATATATATATGCACACAAACACACACACACACATATATATATATACAAATACACATAAATATAGATACATATATATACAAATTATTTAATATTGTTATCATCATTACTATTTCTACAATTATTATTATTATTATTATTATTATTATTATTATTGTATTCTGTTTAATTTCTTCTCCCTATCAGCAGATGATAACAATTTGCAGTAATGAGCAAATTAATATATATATATATATCAAATACTTTTTTAAGAAATATAATTCCTTTCGTTATAGTTTATCTTTTTTTTTTATGAGAAGAATTAAAATAAATTATTATTTATAGTTACATAGATTTAAATTAACATCAGTTACATTTACGTTGAATTATATATACCAGAAAATGAAATAAAACAAAATAAACACAAAATGAACACGAAATAACAATAAAAATTAAAATAATCTCCAAAAGGAAATAAATAATTACATAAATTCATTTGAAAAAAATATTTACGTAAAGATTCATTAGAGAAAAAATACGCTGAAATATTTACATTAAATCCGTTATACATTTTACTTTTCTAGGGAACCTCGAAAAATACGTCGTATCTCCTCGTATTCCAAACGCTGGTCTTCTTCTTCTTCTTCTTCTTCTTCTTATTATTATTATTATTATTATTATTATTAATGTTATTTTCTTTAAAGCAGTGAGTTAGCCATTTTCTTTATTTAAAAAAATGTTTATACATGGATATATTGGCTTGAGAAAAGAGCAGTTCGTTTTCAAATTTGATGAATGTTATTGGTGATTTTGTTGAATACATTGCTCATTATCGTAATGATGTGGCCACATATAATGTAACGGAGCAGATTGGAACATGACCATTGTCTTTTCCAGGTTGATAGTAAGACCGAATGTATTGGATGGACAGAATATATGATTCCTCAGATTTGACATGCTTTGACCTCTCAGCTACAGAGAAAATGAAGAAAAGGTATGGTGATGAATCATTTCCGGCGATGTGTAAAAACATGACATTATAGAATTAATATGAATGAAAGTTGCGAACATATTGTTTATTAATCAGGTGTTGTAACTTACTTGCCCCGAGAAAGTAAACACTTAGAAGTAATTGCATCCCTGAGTTCTTCATCACACCAGGATCAAAGATTGCTAAGCGAAGATAATTGCATTTACTTGCTAATTTGTTTGTCTTTTTTGTTGGAGGACCGGATTTTGAATGACAAAGCTGTTCGGAGTTGACAGAAGTGATTGTCTGAAAAACAAGTTGATTTGATAAAAGATTTTATTCATGAATACTGGACCTAATTAATGGTATATCGTTAATATACAATGTCATTATGTCTGCAAACAAAATATCTCTCCCTCTCACACACACACACACACACGCACACACACACACACACACATATATATATATATATATATATATATATATATATATATATATATATATATTTCATTAAAGACGACTGATCTAAGAACTAAGTCAAAAAAATATATTCTCATTCTTATGTGCCACATTACTGTCGGTCCGGCGTGAAGCTGTGATATTTCCCCTACCAGCATTTTGGGGTTGACTCTTAGTCGCTACCTCCAATATGTGACCCGGTCGATTGGCGGTCGTCACTACTCGGCGGGATCCTTTGGTCAGGGTACCAAATGGTGTGGTCGGTCGATTCTTACGGCTTCACACCAGATGCAACCGGTCCGACACCAACTCCGTTGTTTTAACCTCACTTCCAACACACACACACACACACACACACACACACACACACACACACACACACACACATATATATATATATATATACATATGTTTTGTGTTAATGTAAAAAAAACTTAAGCCAGAATTGCTGTTTTTTTCAGTGGTTTGCTGATAAGGAGGCATTTAAGGTAAGCAAGCTTTGTGGTAGAGTGCTCAATATCGAAAATACAGATAAAGTGTTAATAGAATTAATATGAAAAAACTTTACTTATAAGGAGGCATTTAAACGAAGCAGGTTTTGGGGTAGAGTGGTCAATTTCGAAAATGAAATCCTACATGAAATATATGAGGTACCTTTTCACTCCAGGACAAAAAGGTACCTTTTCACTCCAGGACAAAAGGTACCTTTTCACTCCAGGACAAAAAGGTATTTTTTTCACTCCAGGACAAAAAGAAGGATGAAGAGAATCCTTGAATAATTGGGAAAATGATCCTGAATATATATATATATATATATATATATATATATATATATATATATATATATATATATATATATATATATTGCTGCATTATATAGAGAAAAACGTTAAAATTCCCTTATTATTATTTATTTATTTATTTATTTAAAGCAGTGAGTTAGCCATTTTCATTATTTAAAAAATATGTTTATACATGTCAAATCAGTCGGGTTTCGATCTCGGCTTGAAGCATTCGGACGTCTAGCCACACACACACACACACACACATATATATATATATATATATATATATATATATATATATATATGTGTGTGTGTGTGTCATTAAAGATGACTCATCTCTATTCAAATTTTTGCATTCGTACAAGTGTTTTCTTTTCTGGACATCTTCTTAAATATCAAGATTATTTAGGAATTTACATGCCCCTTAATGAATTTCATCCCTAATAAAAAGAAATTCATGAATAATTACATTGAACATACCACTACACGCTTATCAAAAAGACTTACCTTACATCTCTCAGATATATATACGAATGAATTCAGCAGATGTACAAAAATAGGAATGTTTGTAAGACAAGATGATATCGTCTCACCGGATTTATTCAACTTATACAGGCAGGCGATTCTACGAGAATTAGAAATCCTACCAGTATTCCTCATTGGTGGCTACAATCATAACAACATAATATATGCTGCTGGCACACTGTCGATAGCAGACACGGAAAGAAAACCAGAAAAATTCCAACAGAAGATAGCGAGAAAAAAAGGATTAAATATCAACTGTAGGAAGACCAAATGTGTGGCTGTTACCAAAAGGATGAGAACAAAATTAAACAAGCGCGGAAATTTAAATATCTAGGAAGGATTTTAAAAGAAGACTGAAAGAGTGACACTGAAATCAGGAGGTGGATTAAAATAGCCAAGAAAGCATTCCAAAAGCTAAACAGAGTACTAAGAAATAAAAAAAAAAATGCTAAAAACAAGGAAATGTGTACTAAACTACTAAAGGATATCTGTCTTCCTGTATGGGAATGAGTGCTGGACAATCTCCTCAAAGATGAAGAAGAGACTTGAAACAACAGGAATGGGATTCTACTGAAGGAAGCTAAGAATAATATGAACCGAATATGTGAGTAACGACGAAGTTTTGGAGAAAATGGAAACAAAAAGAAAACAAATATTTAACATCAGGCAGAGATAGCTGAGGTTTTGGGGGCACATAACGGGGAAGGAGGGCTTGGAAAATCTAACACTCAAAGGTCAGATAGAGGGTAAAAGAGACAGAGGAAAACAACGAATAACATAGTGACCTTGAGTTGATGTATAGTGGAACAGGGATTAGAAGAAATAACAGAAAGACAAAGTTTATTAAGAGCTAAAAGAGGCAGGAGGTTGTGGAGTGCCATGATAGCCTACGTTCTGAGGGTACACGACACTTGAAGATGTACAGGAAAGAAATTATTGTTAATAATAAAATCTCAAAATAAAAAGTGAATAAAAAGAAAAAAATATTGATATTTACATTTATTCCTTCCATTTTGTCATCTTCGAAACTAAAATTCGTTTCTGGTTGAAGCACTCTCACAGATGTCAGTGTTATTTCTAAAATGGTAAGCAGAAATAAAGAATAAAAATTTAAGAAACACATCAAAAACATTCAATCTGGAAGAGACAAAATAAATTGCGTCATTTTTTTTTTTTTTTTTTTTTTGCATGGCACATTTCATTTAAGGCTTTGAGAAGACGATAACACGAAACGAATTTAATATCCATTATTTAGAGCTTCGCTTAGAATATAAAATATGGTCATAAGAGTTAGATTAACTACGAAACTATTTTAATAAACATTGCTTTGTCGTTGCATCGAGAATATAAGAGGGTTGTATGGGTCACCTATTAAAAATAAATCTTAGCCCAATAACAATGATCTCCATACTAGCATTAATAACCATTGCTTAAATATTTTGCTTTGACTATTTGATAACTATAATTATAGAATAAAACTTATTCCAGAAGTGGTTATCTTCGAGACATATTTAATTACAGATGGCCATAGGTGTGTGTGGCACCTCATAAATATAATACTTTATTCCTATATAAATTCCTATATTGATGAGTGTATGATTGACTTTTCTTCTTTTGTTTAATATTATTATCATTACATATTATTTTCAATATTCTTCAATATACACCTAAAATTTCCGCATACACACGATGTTTCCTCAATAATAAAAAACAATCACAACAATAAAAATTTAGTCCAAAATTAATAATGCACATTTAATCCAAACATTAGCTCAGTGGGCGTAACAAGTCCCTCTCCTGGAGGCTAGCATCAGTCATACAAAGCAAAAAAGATGATTAAAAGAGATTTCAGTCTGGAGTGGTTAAAATTAGCAAGCCATTTCTTGCTCTAGTTAACAACATACTGTAGGTCATTTTTAGATCAACTGCCAATATGACCTTATAAAACTGATGAGACATTCCATTAAAACAGGGGTAAAATAATTGTATCATCAGCATATATACCAACTTAACAGACGACATCGAGAAAGTCGTTGATGAAAATTAGTTCTGGGGAAACTTGTATTGATATAAAAATCTAGAAGAGTAGCCGTTTAAGACAACTTTCATTTCTAAATTTGATTAGAAAGCCTGAATTTGCTTTAAAAAAATAGTACATACATCATATCATTTCAAATTTCAAAGAAAACCAGCATGCCAAAATCTGTCAATTATATTTGCGATATCCAAATCAACAGATCGGGATTCACCCTTTTTATCTAAAGGTTGATATACTCTTTCAATAATAACTGTTAATTCATCATCAGTTGACCGAGAGAAGAGTAAGTCATATTGCTTATTTATAAGAGGAAAACCCCGTGTGGTGAGATACTTAAACAGTTCGGAGCTAATTAGAGACTCTAGTAATATGTCAAAACGTCATATAAGGCACAGTAGTTAGAAAGATCAGATGGTTTGCTTGAATTCTTAAAGACTGGAATTACAGAGAAGCAGGAAAAATAAGAAGCATCAAGGCATTTATTGTCTTGAGAGAACAGAAGAACATTTCTTAAGGAATATTGCAGGAATACGATGTGAGGATTCACTTTAGAGTTTATAGCAGAAACAATGGATGATGGAGTTATACGCATATAACACAGTTGCGACTCAGTTCTAAGTAGAATGTCAGGCAAATATATTCCAGGTGATTCAAGAATAGAACTGAATTTATTTAATAATTTATTCTTGGAAATGAACTTACGTTTCATCTTCCTGTTCTTTGAGTTGACGGTCGTAAGCGGCCGACACAAGGCCCCATAGACAACAAAATTTAGAAGCAATCCACTTATTAATAAAAATGTTCCCCTCATACCATAATAGGAAATGCTTCGTTCTATCAGATAAGTAAGGGCAAATGCACCAATTCCACCTCCACTGTGAGCGATTCCGACAGCCAAAGTTCGTTTCTTCTTAAAATAACATCCAACGATAGTGTTGCCGGCAAAAAATGACATTCCAACGAAACAGCCTGAAAGAGCGATTGAGAAGAATAACAAAAGTGAAATAAAGAAGATGGCCGACAAATCAGTGAACGGATTTGTGGTTATAAAGAAGATAAAGAAAAACATCTCTGGAAATAAATCGATGGTATTTTATTGAATTAAGGGATATATTTTTTTGCATATTATCTTCAAATTAAATATATATATATGTGTGTGTGTGTGTGCGTTATTTTGATTTTGTTTCACAAGTGACTGAAATCTATTACCTATATACATATTCTAAAATATGACATTTCAAAAGCTTTCAATACGATTCGTATGTGGATCATAAATTGTAAATTTTTATACATTAAAAGATAAAATGGAGATAAAAGAGTCAAAGTAAAATTAAAATTTGAATAATAAATTTAAAAAACCGTTACGAGAAATATATTTTAAAATTATCAAATTAAAAATAAAATAAGAAATAGAAATTCGTATGAAAAAACAAATATCTTATAATTGTATATCTTGTTCTATAATTGTATTTGGATATAAAATAAAAGAAAAGAACAAAAGCAACAGAGGAAATTGAATTACGTAACTAGGAAATGACTAAGACTATGAATGGAACAGAGAACAAAAAATATATCAGAATGTTTAAAATTGGTAGAAATCAGCGAAACAACATTAAAAAAGTCAAACGTGAGCCTAAAATTAATAGGAAATTATTAGCATTAGGAGAAATATTTTGAAAAGATCAAAGAGGACTAAAAAGCCCTGTTCAAATTGTATGGTGTCTATAAATTATTTGTCGGGCCCAAAAGTTACAAAGTAATACATAAAAGATGAGGAACTGATATTGATTTATATAAAAGATTTTCTTCATCTTACCTGAGATAATTCCATACGTAACATAAAGAACTTCAACTTCATTAACAAAAAAGCTTCCAATTGTTGCCAGAGCAGAAAAGAATCCCCCGCAAATGATAACTTGGCGATCGCTTGCATTAAACATCATTAGAAGCAAAACTAATGGACCTGTTAAAAAGAAAAATATTCAAGTAAAGAACAAATGTGTCTCAAAACGGTACTTTTCTTAATTCTATAGATTTATAGAATGGCCAATTTATAAACTTACCAGCAGACATGGCTATTCCTATGAAAATAGAAGTCACCATTGTGGTTTTCAAGACAGTCTCGCCATAAAGGTCAATCAGTCCAAGGACTATAATTCCATTCGAGGCAGTCAGTCCAACATAAGTGAAATTAATCATGAATCCAGCAAAACAAACCATCCAACCCCAACCTCCATCAGGAATTTTTAGTGCATTTCCATCATCAGGATCATTTTGCATTTCTGTTTCATTTCTCGTCGTTTCAGATTTAGTCGGGGTTACCGATTCCATTCTAAAAAAAAAAGATAAGAAAGTTTAGATTTTATTTATATTGTTTCAAATTTACCGAACTTTTTCTTTTAAATTTGATATTAAATGATCTCTGTTTCTCCCCCTTCCTCACTCACTCTCTCTCACTCACTCACTCTCTCTATCTATCTATCTAGCTAGCTAGCTAGCTATCTCTCACGCACAAACACACATACATAGAAAAAGCTACAAAAATAGTAACATATATGCGAAGGTATGCTGAAAAATTTCCGGCCCGTCAAATAAGGGATTCTATAACTTATACTGATGCTTCATCATTTGGTCAAATTTGGAGAAGATGTTTGCTGATGTTTATATGCTGACACATGTGTGTTAATAGATATTACATAGATGTACGATATATATATTTCTATATTGTACATAGATATAAACATAATGACCTAGCTAGCTAGCTAGATAGATAGATAGATGCGGAGGTGCATGAACATTTCGAGTCTCTATAAATGAGAAAAGAAAAATATGGTTTACACAAACATTTATTTTGTCCACACTATTGTCTTCCTTTTTTATTCAATTCAAAGATGATTTGAACATTAAACAATTGTAATTTTCAGTAAATTTCAATTCCAGTCAAGCTAACGAATTATTAATACATACACATATAATTAAAGGGTGAAATTATTGACTAAAGACGTTCTTCTCAAAAGTCCTAGTTTTAATTTCCATACCTTTAAATTTTACAATCTTGTTCTGCCCATATTTGGATAGGTTTTGCTGTCCCGTCATGCCTTTGAAATGAAATTTAAATTGACTTTAAATAGTGATTTTAATCAGTAATCATAAGTGACACTAAGTCCTTCCAAAAAGTTGCATTGAATTTTGACAAACAGATTTTAAATCAGCTTCGTTCATTCGTGCTATTGAAAATATAAAATTTGAGATCCATTCTCTGCAGAGTCTTCTGACCTTGTTGGTCTTTTAATACTGGACAACTTAACGGCCCACCGCGAAATTGATATTAAGGACATCGGACTGTATAGAGATGACGGGCTCATGGTGGTGAGGAGTTCTACTAGTTTTAAGATTGAAAAAATCAGAAAAATTATATTTAGTGAATTTAAAAATCTAAACTTAAAGATAACAGTCTCTTCTAATTTGAAAAGGGTAAACTTCCTCGACGTAACTCTAGACTTACCAGGCAACACATACCAACCTTATAGAAAACCAAATGATAACCCTTTATATATACACCCGAAGTCAAACCACCCTCCATCCATAATTAAACATATACCCTCATCAATAGAAAATAGAATTAGCATTAACTCCGCTAACAAGGAAATATTCCAACAACACAATGGCTTCTATAACACTGCCTTAAAAATTAGTGGTTATAAAAATGCAAGCATTAACTATAGAGACAATTGTACTGGCCAAAAGAAAAAAAACAGGAAAAGAAAAATCATTTGGTATACCCCTCCGTTCAACCAAATGGTTAGTATTAAACTAGGACAAAAATTCTTAGCTCTAATTGATAAACACTTCCCCACCAATAGTAAGCTTAGTAATATATTTAATAAGAACACCCTAAAATTGAGTTACAGCTGCGCTGAAAATCTAGAAGGTATAATAAAAAAACACAATAATAAAATCTTTAACAAACCCCCATGCCTGAATAGTATTAATAATAACCCTACACTTAAATCAGACAATAAAAGTGAAAAATTATGTAATTGTAGAAACCCAGAAGACTGCCCATTAGAAAATAAATGCTGCATCAAATATGTGGTATACCAATGTACCATATCATCCACTGAGAGTCCTAGTACTAATATGATATACATTGGGTCCACGAAGAATGATTTTAAAGCCAGATGGAGGCAGCATAAGTGCTCTTTCAACAATATAAATAAAAGTAAATTTCAGAAATAAGTTATTCCAAAAAAATTTCGCTTGAAGATGGAACAGAGCTTACTTTAACTCAATTTAATTCAAATAATTATATTGAAGTTTTCGGCTCTTGTTTTGAAACATGAGACCTCTTATGTCGCGAGTTGGAATCATATTTTTAAATAAATAATTATATCTATGCTCTACTTTTGTATCGAGCACTATTTTTGAAAAAATAACTAAAATACCAAGGAACTTTGGATTATTTACCTAACCAGTTCTTTCCTATTTGCTATATATTTTCACACACACACACACACACACACACACACACACACACACATATATATATATATATATATATATATATATATATATATATATAAAACGCCTACAAAGTTATTCCTATAACATTAAAAGCAGGAGAATTAGCCAAGCGAATCAAAAAACTCAAAACTCAAATCTCTTGCTATGGAAAAAAAGGTCTCGCTCACTATTGCATTGTCCTGCATATTCGATTTCTTTCATCTCTCAGGGAAGATTGGCGAAGAAGAAGATTAACGTCACCTTACGCATTCACACGCTTCTAAACCCCATGCATCAGACCCTTGCACCATATTGCACCAGTAATATTGATATCCACCCAGATCATTAAGTCTGAATCTTTTAACAGAAAATAATATGGACATTCATTTCTGGTCCGAACTTTGTTGATCTTTACCGAAGGCTTTCCATTGTTCTTTTTGCAGTTTCGTCAGTCGAAATGTTTTTTTCTCTTCTACCTTTTCATGTCCTGTTTTATGTAGATATCCTCTAATCTAATGTTACTGTAGGTTTCATGTTGTGTCATGTTCTTGATCATATCATATTGAACAGGTATTTAGATTTGCAAATTCCATGTTTCGTCATTCCTTTGAAAAGATCACATGGAATTTGATATAGAAATTGAAATCTACACGAACTTTCAGTCATGCATTTGGAAATGCCAAATATAATTTGAAATTCATAGACTTTTAAATATAACAAATCTTTTGTTTAGTCATACCTTTGAAATCTTACATTGAATTTGAAATAAATAGAAATTTAAATTAAATGGTTTGATGTTCATTCAGGACTTAAAGAATTTTTGTTTTTATGACCTCTGAATTTTCAATGAACATTATGCGTTTCACTTTGAAAATTTCATTTCTTTTTGAAATACACATAAATTTGAAATCAATGGCTTTATGGTTTCATTTGAAAATGTTTATTTGAATCTGAAATACATAAAAATATGAAATCATCACTTTGATGTTTGTTAGCCGCTAAAAGTTTGAAATGAAATTTGATTTAAATAGAAGTTTCAAATCAACAGTTCTAAGGAATGCCTCTGACTTGCAGAATATTACATAAAATTCAAGATACATTGAATCTATCTAACATCCCGCTTAACAATTCGTCACGCCTTCGGATATATTGATATACATCGTGATTTTAAATTCACCATCATTAAATGTGTCACGCCTTTGAATTCTTACATTGAGACACAGTCAACATAAGCAATAATTCAATGGTTCAGTTGTACCTATGAATACATACATACATACATACATACATACATACATACATACATACACGCACACGCGCACACACACAATAATTTATTCTCATATAAATTATTATATTCTATATAATATTATATAATATATATATATATATACACAAAAAGAGAGAGAGAGACAGAGACAGAGACAAAGAAAGAATTTATTTTTTTATTTTTTTAAATCTATACTTTCAGTTTTTGACGCCAGTCTGGCGGGTTCCCAAATTGCCACTAGCTGGGACCCAAGAGGTGCTACCATGCTGGGTCAGAAGAACAGCAATTAAAATGTGGTTCCACGCTACTCAAAATATCCGGATTAGAGGTCTTGCTGCTGGATGTAGTTTATGGTCATATCTAGGATGAGTGTTGGATTTTGGCTCGACTACTTATACATGATGGGCATTATGAGCAGAAGGCCTATTGTATTATCCTAATGGTGGGCGGTAAGGGTTATGTTTCAAATTATACTAAACGCTCTTGAGTGGAAATAATTGTGGATCTGAATGCCGTTATTTTTTATCTATTTTATAAAGTTTTTCTTTTACACATTATTTATTATTAATTACTTCATTATTTGTTATTAATTATTATTATTGCATTTATTCGTGTTTATTTCTACATTCGTAACTTGTTAATTTGTTTATCATTTACTTAATTTGTTTACTGACAGATTTTAAATCCGCCGTGTTCCTGAATGCTGGGTATTGGTCTCAGTTTCCACCTATATGCGGTGTATGCCTGATATTGAGCACTTCAACCTCTAAATATAGCATAACTTAAAATTATATTCTTATCATATATATATATATATATATATATATATATATATATATATATATATATATATGAGAGAGACAGAGAAAGAGACAGGAAAGAAAATACGACGGAAAAGTAATATTCTGTATGTTTTATTAAGTTTTCTAACGCCTTTGCAATTTTCTTTTTTGAGTAAAAATTGTTAATATATCTTCTCAGAACTGAATAAAACTCACAAAATATTATTTGTCCGTTATATTCAATTAAACATGTATAAAAGAAGTATTGCTGCACAAATATATATGTGAGTATGTTTGTGTCCGTGTGAATAAAAGCATAAAAATGTATTTCTGTCCATTTTGAGAAAGCCGAATAAAATGTAATAAAAATTACTTAAATTTTCATGCTTACAACATCTAGGCGAATTTTTTTACTTTGGGAAATTACAGTTTCCGAAGGCTGTCAATACCTCAACAACAGAGAACATAAATAATTTTAAATAATTTTAAATAATGTAATGAATTTCGAAAAGAAATCTTTTCACAAATTTGTTTTTTATATGAATCAATGAAATTTATTCTAAACTGAGACATGATATTTTGAAATTGGTTTAAAAACCTGTATTAATTTCTGAAGAACTGCAATATATTTTGAGGTTAGTAATACGTGTAATGTTCAAATATATTCAACCAATTTCATATAATTCTGAAGTTCTTATCATTTAGGTGAATATCCTTTATAATTTTGGTTATCACTTGTGATTTTCAGATATTCAGTGAAAGAGATATAAGTATTCGTCACGAAGAATACCCTTCATAAATTTGATTATTGCATTAAGTCATCAACAACAGAATGTTTGAGTAAATTCTTCCTTCAGTAAAATTAGTTTACGTTTGTTCTAATGAGAGTAAGAGAAAATATTAATAAGTAAGTTTTAATTACGGGAACAATTTCTGTATCATTATTTATCATGTATCATTACAGCCATTATCAAAGCACTATTTCATATTTGTTCCTGTTACATATAAAATGAAAACATTCTGACAAAAATGAACGAGTAAAAATAATTCATATTAATTTAAAACGAAATGAAAATAAACAATATTGAAATTTTAAAAAAAATTACTTACAAGGCAAGTGATAATTTTGTACTTTTTGTTTTGATTGAAGTTGAAGGAAAAATCCTTAAAAAGGAAACGAAACTTAATAAATGGACTTCTGGTTAATTACTCAGAGATTTTAATATTATAAGGATAGTACATGTTCGTCAATAGTCGTACAAAAAACCCGCTTGCTATTGGTGAATATGAAGAGGAAAGGTGGTTAGATTTATCTTAAATTAAACAAGACATTACGTCATAACAGAAATTAATGACCGCCATATTTATTATGCTCTCTTTCCTGTCACAGTGTAATGCACAAAGTAAATTCCCATAAAATCTCAGGTGTAACGCCACAGATAAAACAGACAGATAGAGAGAGCGCATCGAATAAAGACATGTAACAAGCTTCAAAATACTTCTAAAATTGTTAGCATGCGGCAATGTTCATAAAAGTATTAGGGATAATATGTATATTTATTAATATATACTTATAGCTATGTTGTATTACGAACACTGTTTTGTGAAACCCAGAACAATTTCAGGACACGTTTACAGTTATTCCAAAAAGACGAAATTAGCAGGCCAGAATACTAGGAAAAAGGGGTTTTCTGTCAGCTGTAGCGCCTGAACAGTGAAGCAAGGAGAAGATTGTGGTTTCTCCTGGTATTTGCGACAAGATAAAAAAAAATCAATGTCGGCTTTAACCCTAGAAAGAAAACTCTGTGGCACAATTCTCAATAGGAAGATTAAATGAATTCCAATCAGTATTCTGGTAACTGGAATAAGTTGTGTGAATAGGAGGTTCCTTACTAACAGATGACTCAAAAAAAATATCAACAGGTACTACAGCATGATCCGTTTTGCTAAGAGAAACGAGTTGTGAGGCTTGGCAAGAGTAAGAAGAGGGAGTAAGGAACAAAACAAATAAAGAAGAATGTTGATCAGATTTATTAGGGAAAGGAGTTGGGAAATCCACTATTTGAAATGTTCGTAGTTGAACGTAGAGAGGGCGAGAGACCAAAAAAGAGATAGACAGAGAGAGATAAAGTGATAGAGAGATTTCTATATTGTCAGAAATGTTGTCTAATATACTATAGTCTTGAGAAGGAGAGCGATAAAAGAAAAAAAGAGATAGCTAACAAAGTGCAATGACAAAAGTCGAAAGCACATGAAAGAATCATCTGGGAATTTAAGAGACAATTCCCTTGAAATTGGAAGATTTTATCGGATATAAACACCAAGGACATGTATGCGTAAGCGAGAATCTTTCAAATAAAGGGGAAGAGAGAATTCATTGTACGCCCTGGACGTCTTCAGGTGATTGGAATTTCGAACCGAATACTTTATTTCGTCCACCGGGGTTGATTATTCTAGTTTCACATGCCATTCCACTTCCGGATGTTATTTCTCTTTAACTCGGCTCTCCAATATTTATATTTATTTTCTAGGGCCCTGAATCGCTGAATCAATTAGGATTAAATAATGAGTTTTAGACTCAGCGGGTGCTCTCTACTTGAGGTTTTGTGCCACATCTAAGCTACGCTTAATAAATTAACATTTGGCGTGTTCTGTCATCTGATGATCTCGGCCGTTTCCAGTTTCCCGTGGCCACAGGACTGGGCAAAACCAGGAATAAGAAGATAGAAATACAATTTTGTCTATCCGTTTCATAAAGATCAAAATAGGAAGAAAGTCTTTGTTCTAATCATTTACAATATTGTCTGTACGAGAATACAGAAATCACACGAAGAAATTTATGTAAATTGGCTTACGGCCAAATCACATTGAAACAACCTAAGTTAAACATCATACAGCCTTGTCAGTACTTAGATGGGTGACCACTTCGGAATACCAAGATGTGCGGATGGCGTACTGAATAACGGCTCAGATTTGTTAATCGGAGAACAGTGCCCCAGTTCCAGTCCGGTTCTTTATATTCAATTATACGCAATTGCATTTAGGAAATCCGCCTCTTCTCCCCCAGCTTATGGATTAATTAGTAAGACTTGTATCACTAAAACCATTACTATCTAAAAATAAATAAATAAATAAACTGCTAACCCTAACCCTAACCCATGTCGATCTCATAAATCAGCCCTTTCCCCTAACAACTACCTACATATCTATACATCGTTACGCGGCATCGAAACTACGCGAAGAGCAATCTGTCCCTCGCCATGGACAGACCAGAACTGTCTTACCCCGATACCCAGCATAGCTGTTCATATAGACCTGCAACCAGAAATAATCACTCTCCGATTTGTTGTCACTTGATCTCAAATATTTTCCTTTGCCTACCTGTACCTTTGTTCCACTTCGCTCAAGTGAGTGCCACCTAAAAAGTCAGCCATTCACCATAAAACTAAAACGCTTGAGATCACACTTGTTTCTTCTTGTACAAGTCATATCACCCACACCATATTCTCATTTATGAAATGTTTTATAATTTAAAAAATAAATAAAATAAAATAAAAATAAAATTTTATTTATTCTCTCTTTTCATGAATGCAGGTGAGACTTCACCTCGTTAAAATATTGCCCCACCCGTCTCGTTAGTTTTATGAGCAAATTTATTTAAGCTATCATAAACAAATAAGAAACTCGATGAGCACCTCAAGAAAAAAAAAAACTCTTGGGCGACAAACAGTATAGTTTTCGTTCAGCATGGTCTATTGCTGATATTTTAACTATTATTATGCATAAAATTAGTGAAGCGCATGATATAGCACCAGGTATCTCGAAAGCCTTTAATAAAGTGTTGCACAGGGCATTGCTACATAAACTGATCAGATATGAAATAACTGTGAAAGTCTCAGTTAGCTAGAGCCCGGTTGGGCAGACTGAGTATTCACCGAAGTGGAACTTCCACTCGACACACAACGAACATCCACCCTCTATAAGAAAAACGAAATCTCTCCAATTGAGACAATGAGCCTTCTTCATCCCATCATTCAACCAAACCGATTTTACTACAGTGTATCAATTTTTGTTCTCACATCCAACAATCAATTGACAGGAAAGACACTGTCTATCTCCTGAAAATTTTACAAACATCACAAATCACAGTGTTATAGGCATTGATCGAAATTACCTTAAAATAGATAAATAATTCAGGGAAATAACTGAGACATCCGAAAGAGGTAACAGTTCCACTTTTATCTCTTTCAGTTTTAAATACCACTTTTCTTTATCTTTATCCCTACTCTCCCTATCCCTATTATCATTATTATTATTATTTGATTTCCTCTTCGACTCTTAAATATTTCAGCAGGGTCTATGTTAGCCATATCTCAGTTCCTAGCTGCAACTTACAGACACAATACTGTCCTCAGCAGATGAGCTGTTCCAAACAGTGCTGTCATCTTTCCACTCCCAATAATGTCCGGTATTACTAAAGTGTTCTACGAAGCAGAAAGATTCCTGGAAATAGAAAAAGGATAATTAGAGCTACTGCTAGGAACATTTCTGTTTTTCTCGGTCAGGTTTTGGTACCACTGTCTACCCTACCCTTTCAAGATGTAATTATCCCAAACTATTTCAATACTATCAGGATCCATTCATGGATATTTTTGTGCAAAAGTTCGCGTCAAGCCGATTGCTTTCCAAGTGCTTGTCATTCAAAATGTACGTATCCTAGAAGATCTTCAGTTGCTCTTTCTCGGCGACTGACAGCAGTTCCTGCATTGTTTCCGGGGGCTACAGTGTCATGGCGCCTTATTATTATTATTATTATTATTATTATTATTCCTTTGATTTCACGTAACAATTCATTTCTTTCCGGGGTCCCAACTACAGACATAAAGTCCGAAATGGCATCATTACATTATCCACTGAGCATTTTTTGAGTAAGAAAAAATAATACAAAAAACATATTTTACATAGATAAAGATCACACATATTTTACATAGATAAAGACCTTCGCAAGTTGATGTCTGTACATGTGAGTACAATTTTTTTTTTGTATTTCTCTAAGGCATGAGTTACCAGTAATCTCTTTTATGAGTTTACTGGAATCTTTTCCAGTCAGTTCGAGGGCCCATACTACAACTGGAGTTGTTGATGTCCTTATATGCCACATTTTTGAGAATTCAATTTTAAGTTCCTTGTATTGTGATAATTTTTTGAAAATCGTCAAAAACACATTACAGTTAGGAGGTTACTGCCATGTCAATCAAAAGACACATTTTATTTTTGCGGTCTCTGTTCACAATGTCTTTCAAGGATTAGCTTTGATTGGGAGGTTACAGGCCCATGTCAATCAAAAGACACATTTTTTATTTTTGCAGGTATATGATTTCACAATGTGCTCATTTGTTTCTGGATTAGAATCTACATTTTGGGCTTGATTTTTCTGTGTGCATCAAGAATAAAATTCGGTTTAAAAATCCCATATAACGGGGTTTGTTACAGGCCCGGGCAGGAATATTGAACGTGAAGAGGTTTATCTTGCCATCGACTCTGAATCTGGTGATTGAATTTGGATGTTGCAATAGGTGTATTATATCCACCAATTTCTTTCATCCATTTGAAACACCATTTTGAACTTTTTTTCTTTTTTTTATTACTGACCAAAAATGTTCTTTGTCTTCTGTAGTTTCAGTAGTTTTCCAATGCAGATATAAGTTCTAGTTCTGCCCTCCCAGGTTTAGAATATCAACATAGATTGGGTGACTTATGCGTTTTATGTCCATTCCTTTAATGCAAGTTATGCTCTGTATTTGTTTCTGGATATCTGTTTTTTTTATTTAACAGTGTTTCTACATTTTGGGCTAACATATTTTTACCTTTTCATTTGTGCATTATTCTATCTCTGTTACTAATAACTAAGTCCTTGTTCCAGCATCAAAATAAAACTTTCACATTTTGGTTTAAGGTTTGAAACATTTGACAGTATTTAGGAGACAACCCACCAAAAAGTTTGAAATATCCACTAATAGGTGATTAAATTTTTAGGGGTTTGTATCCATAGATATTATCAGCTTGATTTGGTACGGGCAGGAAGTTGGATTGAACGTGAAGATATAATGTGGTTTTATCTTGCCATCGACTACTGAATCTGGTTTCGGTAATTAATCCATGCTGTGCTGAGATTGCAATTTTGATCATTTTGTTTTTAGGTAATCTTTGCAACTTTCTCTTTTCCAGGGGAAAAGTTTTTCGTTAGTTGCAAATGGGCAGGCATGGTGTATTATATCCTACATACATTTCTTCATCCATTTGATAGAGCCAAAAACACCAGCGCTTTCTCAACCCTTAGTTTTTTGAACTCCGAATATTTTTTTCCTTTTTTTTAGATTATTTTTCTTTTGACCAAACTTCTTTTCTTATTTTCTTTCATGTTCTTTTAGAACTGACAACAGTGCATCGTCTTGTTTTCTGCCTTTTTAACTGCAGTTTCAGTAGTATCATTTTAATGCAATTTTAAGGACGCGAGTTGTTGTTTCTTGGAGATCTTTATAAGATAAGTTCTAGTTGGGCTTTAATCTCTTCCTCCTTCGGATCTGGACAGCTTCCCATAGAATATATGACAACTGTGATCAGACTGTAAGTGCAGGGGTGACAATATGTTTATTGGACTTTTTGTCGTTTTGGCGTCCATTTCCTTTGAAATGTCATTTTGCTATGGTTACCTCTGTTATTTTCAAGAAATTGAAACTGTATTATGGATAACCACAGGTAGGGACAGCTTTATTATTTCGTGGCTCATTTTTTAGTTTTGACTGATTAATTTGTTTTTTTTTATTTTTTTTAACTTTTGTATTCTGTCTTATATTTAGTTTCATCTGATCTACCATTTGAGACTTTTATTTCGCACGATGCCTCTGCACATTATCCATGAGATAGGGTCTTAATTAGTTCTACCATAGTCCTCCATATTTTTAGGTGATGCATTATGACTTGTTGATATCTTCACGAGTCCATTTTGTTACTCAAACGAAAACACAAACCCTTTTTCATTCGGGTAACATTCAACTCCTGCTCGACTTCTCTGTTCCAGTGGATCCTACATCTTTTTAGGAAAAAACTGCTTTTCATCCCTGTGATCCTAGCACAGCCGGACGTTCAATCCGAGATGATTGTTTTCCAGCATTACCCTCGATAGCCTTTTATTAATGTTTTATAGGAGGACTTAATATAAGATAACATTTAAAACAAAAGGTAACGTACCTCTGTTTTCTGTATGTTGTGAATGTCAAATTAAGAATTTTTTATTCTTTCTTACAATATTTTGCTGAATAAAGCTTTTTTCGAAGGCATATTTCGTTGTTTTCTTCTGACGCTATTGTAAAATTTTCCAAGCTATCTTTCCTCATTATTTCTTAGGGAATTTCAACTATATATGCTTTTTGTTTCGTTTTTCTATAAAACTTCGTCATTGTTCAGTTTCCATGGTATTCTCAAAATTTCTGTTGCGTCAACTTTACTTCATCCGCTGCCATATAGGAGGACTTATAAAACATACCCTGTATTTGTGAAGACATTTTTATTTCAAATTTTGCTTAGCTTTTTGCATATTTTATTCTAATTGTTTGATTTTGGTACTTTACGTCCTGTAAAATAATACCCAATTTTGTTGTTTGATTTTGGTATGTCCAATTTGTCTGTTGGGCTGTTCCTTTTGCTAACAACCATGCAATTGATGTTTCGTCCTTTCTTCTGGTTTCCCTTCATTACCTCTGCAGTTTCCTTTCTGTATCTGCTATCAACATTGTGCAACCTGCATATCTTTGATCGTCCGTAATGAATCCTGGTTGCACTTCTAATTCTATCAGAATCACTTCAATGTAAATGTTGAATAAGTCCGGCGAGATGTCTAACCCTTGTCTTTTGCTAAATTCATTTTCTATTCGTGGGAAGGCGAGTTCTCATCAATATAGTTTCTGGATTATTCGAATAGCCTTCCAAAATATGTCAAGGTTAACGAGCAGTTCTTTGTGATATATTTTATCAACTGCTAATTATAGTTAATTATATAAACAGAGCGCAATCAAACAAGTTGAATATTATTTCTTGCTTCGGTTAACTGCGCATGCGCAATGAGTCAGAGTTTATGAAATGAATGCGTCTAAATATCACATAGTTGATTTTATCGATGTGCTTTACTGGGTTTTATTACTTGTCTTTTCAAATTATCTTTAATTTCCATTGGATTTCTTTAATATTTTTGCATCCTACTTCATTTATAAAATAGCCAAATAAAGTCTCTTTTTCTTCCTTCTTTCTTTCTTTCTTTGGTATTACTTAATTTTTATTTCATATGACTTTCTCTCTTACTTTTCTCTTCGTCTTAAATATATTTTATCTCTTTCTTTGTTTACGTGGCATCTCAACAAAATATATATATTTCTTACTTTTTCCTTTCTTTCTTAATTTAATAAATTTTTCATTTTTGCCCGCATGCTGACTCAATAAAAGATCGCTTTTTCTTTCTTTCTTTTTTCTTTTTTCTTTCTTTCTTTTTTAATTTAATTTTCTTTTTAACTTTGCATCTATTTTGTTTATATGCTAGCTCAATAAAATATCATTTTAAAGGACAGAGGAAAGCTACGCCATGACAATGGGAAAGTGACTGAAGTCAAAATACCAGTTCAGGACCGATTACATTATAGACCATTCTTTGAATTTTGTCAAGAGTATAGAGATATATTTTGTAGGAACACCAGACGAGATACGGCAGTCGTTTTCAGTGCACGGAAAATAAATGTGAGAGATGAACTCTGACGAGAAATATTGCCTGCACGACACAGTAAACCAAAATGTCGAGCAGTAGAAATTAGGTGTGGATTTAATATAATTATATATAATTGTAAAGTGTTGCTTTTCTGAAGCTTAGCACCATCCATTCCGATAAAAAGCAGAAAGGTTTATTTACGGTGATTTGTCTTGCAGGCGTAAAAATTTACAAGCCATATTTTGCCCCAGTTGACAACTGTTTGGAAGTAATTTTCGAGAGCATCTGGGTTTTACTTTGACGGATCTATCGGACTTGCAACTAAAAAGTAGATCTAAGGATATAGTCCCCTTTGGAACTCCGCATTAATGTGAAATAATATCTATCCGACTTTCATTACATGATTTGTTAAGAGACAATTGGATTATGTAAAATGTTCGTCCAGAGAGGTGGTCAGCACGCCAAACCCTGTCGAAAGCCTTCGAGATATCGAAAGCCACAATCCGAGACTCACCGTTCTTAAATAAAGCCTGACTGCCAAATTCAGTTATAACCGTTATTACATCGTTGGTAGGCATAAAGAAATGAAAACCATATTGTTTATCCGAAAGAAGCCGTGTGAAGTGAGATGCTTAACCTAATTCGGTGTTCATTAAAATCTTTGTCCTTGTTCAATTTGTCTTGTATTTGGATTTTATGAATCCTGTTGATGAATGCCTTTTGTTCTGTGTGTTGTTTCAGTTTTTCTATGTAAATCTGCTTAATCTGTAATACTCATTGTTTCTTTTTCTATGTAATGTTGAATCATTCCCCATTTGCTTGCATGCACTTTTTTTCCTAATTTCTTTTAGCAATGTCCTATATTCTATAAAGTATGAATTGTTTATTGTCTCCTTTTCCTCGTGTCTAGAATTGCATCTGTCATCCATTCCATTTTTCCTTCTTTAGTTTTCTTTGGGATGATCTCTTTTGCAGAGTTCCCGTACCTTTTAGTGCATTTTATCTGCTTTTGAAGCATTGCGTATTCTCTTTCAAATCGAATCATTTAGGAGTCTGTCGTATCGCAATTTGGGTACTACGTTGTTCCTCTTTAAATTCTGTATTTTCATTCTCTAAGGTTGCCCATCAGTGCAAGATGGTCACTCCCACAGTCAGCACATAGGGATGTAAAACTGCATTTCTGAATCTCTTATTGATCGTTATGTCGTTGATTTGGTCTTCAGTTCTCCTCCTGAAGTTTTCCATGTCCATATTAGTCTCGAGTATTTTTGAAATCATCAGGGAAACTACCTGGTCGGACATTGGACTCATTGGACTAATCTTTTTCCACGTTCATTGCGAGTTCCTAGAAAAGCGATGGCCATATTGCTTATTTGAATGAAGGCCTTACGAAGTGAAATACTTTACCAATTCAGAACCTCTAGTACTTTGCCAATTAGGCAAAAAATAATAGGACGATAATTCGAAAGATGAAAAAGTTCTTCAGAGTTCTTAAAGACATAAACTACAGAAGAGGATTTCAAACAACCGGAAAAGAAGCAGCAAGGTATTTATTGTAAAGCTTAGAGATAACAGGGTTCAGTCACGTGGTAATGAAATGGAACATCTTCTTCGTATTTATTTAATGTTTTTTGCTGCAGCGTTTGTAACAAACGTTTGTAACATGGTAACCAAATGATTATATTTATTTTCTTTGATTTTCATTTGTCTAAATTTGATCAGATCTTTCACAAATAGTTTTCCCTTATTCTTTGTTTACGTAGCAACTAAATACATTTTTCTTTCTCTCAGATGTACAGTCTTTAGCAACAGACACCACAGGAGGGAGCTTTAAATTGGACACGTCAAACTCAATGCGTGACAGAAATTCGACTGTGTTATATAGCAAAAACTGTTGGAATATGTGATACAGAAATCCGGAGAAGCTTCGGTATAGAGAAAGATAATTTCCAGAAACTAAGTAAAGTATTAAGACATATGAAGATTTCCTTAGAAACAAATAAAAGAGTAATGCATTGCAATGTCATACCTATCCATTTATATGGCAGTGAATGCTGGAATAATTTTTTGACGAAGAAAAGACACGAAGTAACAGAAATGTGGTTCCACAGACGGAGGCTGAGAAGATTTTGAACTGACGATGTAAGCAGCGAGATTTTATTGAAAATTGAAGCTAGAACATCAGAAAGCGAAAACTGAAGAATTTAAGAAGCACGGCTGGAAAAGTTTAATCATCGCAGAATGTATTTCTGGTGGTTAACAACAAGATATAAAATATGACTCATCTTCATAATTGTAATGTTTAGATTAACTGTTTCCATACAGGAAACATTTGCCATTCATCGACCGAACTGTTAGTCTTACTGTCAGTTGATTTTATAAAATATTTATCTTAAAACTGTTTTTTCAGAAAAATATCTTCTTTTTAGATCAATTGCTGTATTGAAAGATGTGTCCTTCCTGAAATTTTGTTTAAAGAAGTGTGTAAAGTCAGTATCTTGATTATCTAATTATTTTTCTATGTGCAATTCATTTTAGTTGTTTCAACTCTTGTAATTCTTAAGTTACACTCAATCTAGGTCCTATTATAACGTAAATACATATTTCTTACCTTTTTAAAATTACACATATCAACATTCAGTTTGCCATCGAAAATCTTTCACTTTCTGATTTCTATGATGTTTTTCTTCATTAGGCTTTAAACTGTAGCTGATGTTACAGTACTCACATTGACATTTTTGCATGCACCACTATTTTCCGTAAAATGCTTGTTGAATATGGCGAAAATCTTTTGCCAGTTTTGTTTTTTAATTGCATAAATTATTTTTCTTTTTCTCTTGTATGCTATATTTTCTTCTATAACAATTTCATTTTCTCTAACCTTCAAAACAGTATTATATCCTTCACGTTTTAATGCCAACCTGTAATCTTATTTAATATTACATATGTTAGCGATATGGGGATGTTTCGACAACCTGTACTCAATGATCGATGACTGAATGGTTAAACTTGACGTAATTTATTGATTAATTTCCAGAAAGTCGGTTTTGTGACAAAAGCGTCGTTGCGATTGAAACTTACATCACGCTACTCCACAGTTTTCCAACCAGCCTCAATTCCAATTTCGAATTCAAGCTCTTTAAACATTTCAAATACATTTCCTTCTTTTCATTTATTATGTGGTCTTAGCCGGAGATTAAAAAAAAAGTGCCTTCCTAAGCATCTAACTTTAACATCTTTCATTCTTTGGTCTGAGACTAACGTTCTCGTCTCTCCTCATGGGTTTTCGTCTTACCAGCCGGCTGAGCTCTTGTCACTAATTCAGACTTCAACCTTTCTGCAATTATTGAAAAATGATTACAAATACTGGAAATATTCAAGCAACTTAAATAAATTGTCTGTATATAAATACAAATGTTATTGTAATAAATATATTAAATGTTAAGGATGCTTATGGAAGACCGACTCAGAGATTCGCGATGCTTCGATTATCAGGATCTGGAAACATCGTCAAACTATGTGCGCGCGCGTGCGTGCGTGTGTGTGTGTGTGTGTGTGTGTGTGTGTGTGTGTGTGTGTGTGTGTGTGTGTGTTATACAGCTTATGTTATTCTATTGGATATTTAGGTACTATTAAAGGATTTTGGGAATCTATTATTTCGATAATTTATTTTAAATTTACATTGTCTTTAAATCCTCCATTACTTAATAATATAAACCGCCTTAATTCTATTCTTTATATTAATTGTCTAAATACAATTAGTCCTATTAAAACATATTTGTTGTTGGTATAGTTTGATATTCCCTATTTATTTTAGTTTTTACCTAGTCCTCTGACATATTACTTGTTTTTACTTTCATCTCTTTATAGTTTAAATTTATTCTGTCTTATATCTATTTTTATCTTATCTATTTCTGCAGTTGTGAATCTTCTATTTCGCATGATGTCCCTGCCATGTTTGGGGTGATGGTTGGTCTTATATCACTTCCTACCATAGTTCTCCATATTTGGGAGCTGTTTTTTAGAGCTCTCATAAAATAAAAATTATTACCTATGGGATTTTAAGTGTTTGATATTCTTTAATTAATAATAATTTTGCTCTGTCTATAAATGAATTGATTGTTTGGGCAAATGGAATTTGAATACATCACGTATATAATACGTAAAAAAAATTTTTCTTTCTCTGCCCTGCACTGATAGCTTAGGGGTAGAATCACTAACTGATGCCAAATCGGTCGAGTTTCGATCCCGGCTTGAAGCAATCAGATGAGCTCTGATACAGCGAAATAGGCAAGAAAGAGGGTAAAAAAAAAAGAATACGGCTGCGTCTGCTATTGACGTATCGCTCTACAGTTATGAATTGAGCACTATTGGCTACTGGGGCTTGTATATATCACATATATAATACGTTAAAAATGTCCCTTTCCTTGCCATGCGCCTAGATCTTATGGGTAGAATCTCTGACTGATGACAAATCGGTCAAGTTTCGATCCCAACTTGAAGCAATCTGATGCCTAGTCAAACTGATTCAGCGAAACAGACTTGTATGTGCATGACATATATATATATATATCAGAGATAGAGCGAGTGTAAATATAAAAGTGAAATAGAAGTCAACACTTAGAGGCGACAGTCTGTTTCATGCTATATGCAATCGTGGCCTGACGATTGCATATAGCATGAAACAGACTGTCGCCTATGTTGATTTATGTTCACTTATATGTTATATATATATATATATATATATATATATATATATATATATATATGAATAACAGATATAACAGCTGGAATTGAAACTGGATACAATAGGAAGTTTCTATGCAAACCATTCCAATTACTAAATAATTTCTAAGTAAATTTAGAAAATAAATAGAAAACGATTCTTCTAACTTAGTTTTGATCATGTTTTTTTCTTATTTTCGAGGTTCTGTTTTTTCTTGAGGCAATGTTTTTCTTGAGGCAATGTTTTTCTTGGGGCAATGTTTTTAGGTCAAAAACTTCGAGGAAACTAGCATCTTTTCATTTATTGTTAATAATCATAAAAGAGTAACCGAAATCAGCAAGAGCTTGTTAACAGCAGAATTTTAATTTTCCAATCTTCAAATGTTAATACGAGACTCTCAATTTAGGTGACGAGAAGATATCATTTATAGTTGCATGAAAAATACGATGACAAGCAAAGTCCTAATAGACAGACTTAAAAGTGAAATTCCACCTTTATTCGATGTTATGAAACAATTAAGAATGCCCAAGTCTCGAAGTTAGAATTACTGGTAATGGTTTTTGCATTTTAACCAAACCGAAAAATAGTGGTTATCACAAAATGAGTAAAGATTACCAACACCAAAAACAAAAACAAAAAAAAAAAAAAAAATAGTCCATCCACAATATTCCTTGATTTGTGCCTGATGGAATATAAAACGTGTCGTCCATTAAGAAGAGATACGGTAAGATGAAAAGACCATCAATGCAGATGTTTTTGTTTTTAGGGTTGACCAGGAAAATGCAGCATTATGTCAAAAATGTCCTGCCTTTATCAACAGAAGGAAAGTGTCACTCTGCCACAAAACAATTCAAGGGCACTATCTTACCAAACTGTTACTCAACATTCTTCATATTCTCCACATTCAATATAGTTAACCTCTACAGATTTTTCATTTGGTCGATAACTAGAAAATTTCATAAGTGGCAGAGAGTTCCGAAAAAATCAAGTTGAAAAGAGTTTTTCGAATTTTCTTTCGGTGAAAAGCGAGATTTCTTTAAACGTAGAATGGGAAGGTTGTATTCCTGCCGGGGACTGCAGTCGTTGAATATTGTAAAAGATTACATTTTGTTCATATATATATATATATATATATATATATATATATATATATTAGCAAAACTATGCCTATGCATTTCGAGTTAAAATTTAGTTTGCACTAGATCGAATTATATCTCTGGTTTCATCTGTCACTGTAATAAATTATGCTGTTCTATATGCAAAACTTATTCATGTATTGTATGAATATTTTCTTTTCAAGTAACCTGTATGGTATCTATGCTGTGGTTTCTGTGGTATGTAAGTATTTTACAATTTGAAGTTCTTAGCCGTATGCCCAGTCGTTGAGTGGGGGAGAAGAGATGTCGGTATATGTTAGTGATTTGCATTCATATTTGTTTAATCATTGTTAATCGTATTATCATGGTTAATTAATAATTCTCTTCAAGACTTGTCAAGTATCAAAAAATCGTTCACAGCGCTATTTTATTATTTTAAATCGACTGAATAAACAAACGATAACTGGTTTCTTGATGTAAAATTTCACGCAATCTTATTGCATATGTAGAATAGATTACAGTTGACTATAGCTTGAAGAGGTTAAGACAGTTGTGATTAGGGAAGCGTCTTTTTTGGAGTTTGTTACGTAAAGTAGCATTTTTTCAGAATCAGCAATCGAAGTGAAACTTCCTCTTTATCATTGACATACTGAGGAAAAGAGAATGATTTGACACTGACTTTTTTGACGTCTTAACCTGTGAGAACGTTTCGCTCATCGAATGGAGTATGAAATTC
Source organism: Acanthosepion pharaonis (assembly GCA_903632075.3). Lineage (NCBI taxonomy): Eukaryota > Metazoa > Mollusca > Cephalopoda > Sepiida > Sepiidae > Acanthosepion > Acanthosepion pharaonis. Next base: position 114,401 of record CAHIKZ030002020.1, read on the forward strand.
TTTGGTGAAACGAACGATTGAAAAATCGATATTTTTGTACATCTTTTGTCTATTTTATTCGATTTTTTAACAGATGTTTTGAAAAGACGGTACAGAGATCGATCTCCTAGATTTTAATTTTACGATCAGACGTCATTTATACTTTTTGACACTTCTTCCTAGCCACAACTTCTAAATATTACAAATATTGACAAAGAAAAAAAAATACATCTTCTTTCTTAATACAGATCACAAGTCAGCGAGCTAAATATATCAATTTGTCGAGAGAAGACCTGCATCAGATTCATCCAGAATTTCTTAAGAACTTCCCAATTCGCTGTTGAAGAACTTTTTTGAAAATTACAGCGTTCCTTCATCTCTAAAGTTGTGAAGAATTTCTGTTTATTTGTCAAATCTGCACTACGATCCAAATTCGCAATATATTTATAAATATTCATAATATTTCATAGAAACTATTATCTTTTTTATACGCCTTTAATCCTAATAGTACAGATACATATTACCACAATTCTCCAAGTAGACATTGAGATTCAAATAAGTATTTATTAAAATATCGATAAAACATAAAGTGGGTTATAATGTTATAATTTTTTCTCTCTCTCACTCTTTACACATACACACACACACACACATATATATATATATGTGTGTGTGTATATGTGTGTGAATCTTTGTGTAAAAAAGATTTAGTTATTGAATTCAATCCTTACATCCAAAAGAGTTTATAATTTTCTTACTTCAGCATGTTTCTTACATGGTGGGTTTAATTACTTCCCTGTCATATTATTTGCATTCCTTCATATAATTCACAGATAACATTAGATACATGAGAAGGAACATTTGTCATGCATAAATACACAATTCAGTCTTGTCCATGAAATCGCAATAGTACTAATTAGTTTAACGCCATCATAGTCCAGTAATGATTTGGTCGAGAAATTCCAGCCCATATCGCCACACTGTCACCTCCTTGCTGCCTTCTTTTAGCAACAGGTACATCTAAATCGGATAAAATCCATCCTTTGATCCATCAGATCCATCGAGAAACTTCAATAGCACAATTTTTCACTTGGGAGATTGAAGATGTCAGTCCAAGGGGCGTCACGTAGAAAATCCCGGAATGAGTCCCAATCAGCGTGCTGGTAATGGAAAGATGTATTAAGAATAAGTAGTTTTTGATTAACGGATGATTGGAAGGGGATATCAATAGCTACCACAGAGTGGTCCGAGTTACCAAAAGGGCAATCTTTCAAAGCTCGTCAAGAGCGAAGAGAAGAGGTAAAAAATAGATTCAGTAGAGAAGCCTGTTGCTCGGTTTAGCTAGGGAAACGATTTAAGTGAGGGATTGGACAAAAGAAAACAGGGACTTAACGCTTTTAATGACTCGTTTACATTTATTACGAGCAGTAGCACAAAAGAAATTGTTATGACGAGAGCTGTCACGCTGGTCTAGCCGGAAATAGTGGTTTCTGTCTGTTGTTGGGCTCGAGCATGCATGTGTAAACCATGAAGAGGATTGTAGTTTCACTTGATATTTCTGAGAAGGGATGAAAGCATCCATGCCGACTTTGACCCAAGAAGAATCCTCAATAGCACAATTTTTAATTGGGAGTTTGAAGATGTCAGTCCAAGGGGCATCACGAATGAATCCCGGAATGGGTCCCAATCACTATGCTGGTAACGGAAAGCGGTCTTATGGATATGGTGTTCTTGACTCATGGATTCTTGAGGGAAGATATCAATAGCTACCACAGTGTGGTCCGAGTTACCAAAAGGGAAATCTTTCAAAGCTCGTCAAGAGCGAAGAGAAGAGGTAAGAAATAGATCCAGTGGAGAAGCCTGTTGCTCGGTTTAGCGAGAGAAACGAGTAGGAAAGTCTACAATTTAAGTGAGGGATTGAACAATGTCCGCTTATCTGTAACATCACTACTTTTGGAATGTTTCAGCCGCGTGTTGTGGTGAGCATTAAAGTCATTGAAGACAAAGATCGCAGATGGATGGAGAGAAAGTGCCTTATCTATACTTTCAGCTATTGTGTCTAACATACTGCAGTCTTTGGAACAGGGGAACAATAAAGGAAAAAGAGATAGCTGACAGTTTAGTAGCAAAAGACGGAAGCGTAGTCGGCAGCCTCGAGAGACATTTACTGGCCATCGGAAGATTATTCTGGATGTAAGCACCAAGGCCATGAAATCTTTTCGGCAACGCGGAAGATAACCTGGAACCAAGAATTCATTGGTATCAATGGAAAAATTCATGTTGATATCTTTTTTATGTGATTTCCTTAAGATAAGTTTTGAGGAGGGAGGGAAAAGATCATCATAATTGTCACTATCTGTCGTCTATGGCAATACGTACCAGTGAGTGCGCAGCTAAAAGCAGAGCATAGTGTGGGCTCAGGGTTGTTCACCGGAAATACATGCAGGGATAAATACACATGCGCGACATCACACTGCAGATAACCCGACTGTTGATCGAAGCAGCCTTTTTAAGCGCTACCAAAGAGTCTGGGCTGCTAATGACAAACCGGAAGCAGCAGCCAACAATCTGCCAATCCGCTACACACTCATAATGGAATGGTCACAGCTACTGGTTTAGTCCGATCACTAAAAAGTTAAGACAGTTAAACAATTGTGGCTGTGGTAAAAGAAAGAAGGGGAGAGTACCGGTAAACCATATCCTGAATAGGAAACAAGGGATGAACTGCCACTTCTGTTCAATAAACATGGAAGGAGTGCGGAGCGGACGATAAGTAAGCCTATCTACTCTTATTAACCTGTAAAAAATTGGGAAATAATTCATGTAATGGCTTAGTATAAGTCTTGGTGTCTACTAACAAACAGTGGGATGGTAAGACTTAATGCACTCTTGTCGCATCAGTTTTTCAGAATTGATAAGCAATACACTGATGTAAACATATTCAAAATTAAAGAAGTTGTCGAGAAGGGATGAAGTAAGAAGTTTAATAATTAATATCAATGAGGTGAAATACACACACACACAAAAAAAAAACTAGAAGCGGGCACATCACGTGATATAATGGTTAGCAATTAGACATTGAGGTCATTTTGCTTGTAATCAATGCATAAAATCTGTTTCCTGTATTGATTTTAACAGACTTGAACGCCTTTCATCTTTTAGAAAATACATTGATTTTCCCTTGGGCATAGCATTCAGACAGCAATATTTATCTCACTCCTAATCTAGTCTTTCAAAAGCTAAGCAAATTATTAAGAAACAGGAAAATTTTGTTAGAAACAAAGAAAAGAGTATTGAACTATTACATAATATCAGTCTTCTTATATGGCAGTTAAGGCTGGACAACATCCTCAAAGATGAAGAAGAGATTTGAAGCAACAGAAATGTGGTTCTACAGGTGGGCGCTGTGAATACCATGTACGAAACACGTGATAACGACGAAGAATTTGAGAAAATGGAAACAATATGGACACATACTTAATATCAGAAAGAGAAAGTTGAAACTAATTCATCTCAGTTATGTCCCTTGTTTTCTAGCACTTTTCCTCATCTTTTGATGTATGAATCACTTCCTGTACAATAATCCGTGTCACTTTTCATAATAGTCTGTTCTCGTTCTTTATCTGCTCAGGACTCAAAACGAAACAAGACGGTAACTTTTTATTGCACTAGGCCTTTACACGCCTTTATCATCACGTCTGCTGTAAGCTATTCTTTTTCTGTTTTCCTTTCTCTCGATCTGAAATTGCTGATTACGACCCAAATCAAGGCTGCCTAGTTTCAAAGGGTAAACCTCTCCCACGCACATTTATTTGGAAAATTAGGTAATATTTGTAGCGTTCAGTTGTATTAAGTTATTAGAAAAGTGAAATACTCACTCAGGTACACATTTCTACTCTTACAAATTCTCTCCCACATATTTCTAATGTGTAAGAAAAACATCAGTACCTACTAACAAATCATGCCTTTGAACATGTCGGCCCCAATTCAGGATGGAAAACAATTTTGTATATGCAAGACGTTCATTCTCGGTAACTGAACGTCGTTACGCTCAGATTGAGAAGAAAATGTGGGTGCGGGGATAGAGAAAGCAACCAAGAGGCTCTAAAACCTCTTGATAAGGATAAGTAATAATATAACATCACAATAGAAGCCATTAAGAGAGATCTCTCAAACATAATTTTTTATTACTTTAAATTAAAAGTGTCTACGTGGTCTTGTGAGCAATGAATTATTTTCTACCCTATAACCCCGTTCATAAAGACAAGCAAGAAAGTAAGACGATTTTAGTTGTCTCTTATTTTACTCTTTCCTCCGTCGGATATCGTCAACTGAACAAAAATCGAAATGCAATAACGAATATATAAAAAGAGTTCAGAAAGCAAATTGAAAATCTCTCTTCAATTTACTCCAATCACAGTACGATGCTTTCTTAAGAAGCATAGATTTGAGGATAACAGTCAAATTAATGTAAATAATGCAAGTAATCATAATACCTCATCTCAGAGATATAGACAGATAATTTATATTTTATAGAACTTTAAATATGGTTATTGCCTTTTGCATCTCAATATTATTCGCATTATTATTATAATTCGAATTATAAACACGACATTATTATTTTCCGATGGAGCGGGGTTATAATTTCCAGTTTTTCCACTTTAATTTATACACCAAAAGAAGTTTAGGATACTGTATATTTTCTCAGGATATGTCCTACCGTCGCTCAAATGAAATTGCAGACAAATCAACCGAAATTCTCCCATCATAAAAAAGTTCACAAGTATCTGTTAACATTTCGTTATATATAGACTTAAGTACTGTCACTGGAAACTCATTTTTTTTTTTTACTCAAAACCGGCTCATACAGAAATTAAACTCGGTTCTAAATTTGAATTTCTATATTCATATATATTAAGTAATCATCGACATCATATGAGATGCGCGATATTCTTTGAATTCGCAGACAATTAGGATTTATTGTTTGATACGAAATTTGAGAAGATAACTTTAGAATATGATCAACAATACTTTCCCGTCTTTAAAATAGATTTTTAAAAAATGTGAAAATATTTATTAACCAATAAAACTTGAGATTAATAAATCTATTTTTACCTGGATCCTATGTTTAATCATAAGACGATAAATTATTTTTCGATAACCTTTGACCCAAGGTGGTCGTTCATTTGTTATACAAAAGTGAAATTCTTATACTTAATTACATTTTTGCATATATATTCCAGTATATTATATCACAAGAAAACTGCTTAGCGATGTTGGCACAACCATACAGACCAAATTATTTATCAACAACAGATATTAGTATTAATATTGAGACAGCTCACTGTTTATTTAGCTTCCGACTGCTACAATTTATACGCATTCATAAAACAACGTAAATCCGTGTCACAAACATACTCACATGTAAACTCATTCTGTTTCTACTATAGTAACGCAATTCATTTGGCTCTACAGTATGGACGATACACAACATATTTTGTGTGAAGTTATTTCCAAAGAATCTTTGTAATTTATTCATTTCAATCTGAAAGAAAAATAATACCAAAATAACAAAAGATTATTTACATTTATAGAGTAGATTTGACGATTCGCTTATTTCGTCGTTTATCTACGCATATTTCGCTTAATATATATAAACAGACTGAGATAGGGTGAAGGCTGTTTCACACACGATGAATATATTTATACACAAATATATGAGATTAGATAGATAGACATGAACAGACTGTAAGAGATAGATAGGTAGATAGATATGAACACGAAGGTAGATTGAAGATTCTTTCGCACACTGTGGATAAATTTACCCACAAATATATGGGATTAAATATGGAATTAGATAGATGTGGACAGACGGAGATAGACTGAAACATCTCTAATTCAAGGGTCAATTGTTATCTATCCTCCATATCCTCGTAATCTTCACTTTCTACTTCATCCTTTTCCGTTCATATCACATATATCTCGTTTTGTAATCTTCTAATTCGATTGGCCATTGGGCCTTGTATTGGATAATCTTTAGTGACAAAATAAAAGTTTGCCTTTTATTCATGAGGTTTGGCTTCTGTTTAATAAAGGATTACAAGCTTCGGTCAAATAATAAAATATTAATTCTATGAAAACGGTCATCTTACATTCGTGTAAAAAACTAACACAAGAGGGACAAAGCAACATTTATCACACGTGTACAATTGTGGATAGTCTGTCATCAAAGTTTAACGTGTGTAGGAGTGAGAAATGTCCCCTTTAACAATGACTATGGATTCAGATCATGAGCGGGCAGATATGAGTTTTACATATATCTGCACGAATGGTAATGGACGCGAGGCTGCACGGCTGTATCAGATTGCTTTTCCACACCGAAGGCATCCGACATATCCAATTTTTTCTGCTATTTATCGTCGCGTAGCTGAGACAGGAACTGTAGCACCACAAACTATGGACCGAGGAAGATCGAGATCTACTCTGACGGCTGACCACAAACACATTCTACAAGTTGTCGGTGATGATCCAAGTATCAGCACACGTCAAGTGGCCCTAGCATATCCTACATCACATAGTATCGCATAATTCAAGAGCAGCTCTTTTATCCGTATTATTTTCAACGTGTCCAGAGTCTTTCACCCTCTCATCACTCACCACCAGAGAAATTTTGTCGATTCGTTGTTTATATCTTCAGTCTTGTTTACGGATGAAGCAACATTTCGAAGATATGGAATAACAAATTTACATAACCAACATTTCTGGATGGATCGGAATCTCCATTGTAGCATACAGACACCAGCATCAGTTTACGATTATTACGTGGGCTGTAATTCTAGATGGTTCTCTGGTAGGTTCATATGTTCTCGCGGCCTCTCTTACAGGAGTTGTCCACAGGGACTTTACTTCGAACACACTTACAGACTTGCTAGAGGATTTACCTCTTCTAATACGAAGATGCATGATGGAGCTCCTGCACTTTTTAGTCACATTGTTCGCGATGCACTAGCTGACATCTACCATTAAAGATGGTTAGATAAGAGAGAACATGTACCATGGCCTGCACGTTGCCGCGACATTAATACTTTGGATTTTTATCTGAGAAGCTACCTAAAACAATTGGTTTATGCAGCAGACATTTAGAATGCAGAGACGCTTCATCAACGTGTCATGGGGGCCTACGAAACCATTCTACACCATGTGGGAGTATTTGAAACGGTCCACTAGTCAATAATCCGACGGGTTCATGCGTGTGTTTACAGTTGGCCATATTGTAAACAACTGGGATGCTGTTCCTATCTTTGTTGACTAATACTGACCTTATATGTCATTTGGCTTCCTATTCCCTTATCGGTTGGAGGTGGTGTGTCGTCGTCCCGATAGGGTTGATTCGGGTTTACTCAAAATATTACGATATCGGGATTGACAGCGAACTTTATTGTGAAAACCTTATAGACGCTGTGTTTCACAGATAAGATTGCGTAATTTCAGCCTGTATCCGTGGTACATTTTTATCTCTTGATGTCCAAGTACAACTTCTGAAGTCAAGCTGGAATGAGAAATCCGCCAATAAAATGCACAACACTGAATATAAAGAAAAACTGGTTGAATAAAATGTCGCTGTCAGCTGCTGCAAATCAAGTTCTCTGCTGTAGAAATGGTGAACTGGGAATTCTAGTCGCAATGCAGGATTAGCCAAAAATCAATTCTAGCACTGTGCTTCAGACAGCTCTTCCTCAGTTCTTCAAAGCAACAACTACTCTGTCAAAACTTTCTCAATTCTTTTGTCATGTTGACTGTGTTTTCGTACCGGCCCGGGAATTGCGTGTGTGCTCTTTAGCGACGATTGTCTTAGAAGAAATTCAGGGTCGTCCCCTTCTGTCTCTCACCCTGGAGGATTTCGTTCATATAGATAATTCACTCTCACAAATTTGATACTGATATCGAATTTCTCCACTCGACCGTCTTAACAAAATCTTATCTTTTATATTTTTATTCTCTACTCAGAATCTTCGTAGATATCTATTTGTAAAGATAATTGTTTCTTGGGTAATCCACACAAACAAATTCTACATAAACCAGATGTTATTTTGTTCTTTGTCCAGAATAATTTATAAAAACACAGATATTCAGTGTAAACAAACTACCGAATTTTAATTTCTGAGGACCTAAGAAATTAATCTTGTTTTCTTCTTATCGACGGGAGGTGGATAAGGTTGTGTACACTACCTGTGATACTGTTCTTAATACAGTTTGTGAGGTTACTTACCTCCTCGGGACCCAAGAAGAAACCTGATCGTAACTTTTTTATTGGACTACGCCTCTATACTCTTTGATGTGTCTATAAGTCATCATGTCTACTGTAAGTTATTCAATTTCTGTTCTCTGAAATCACTAGCTATGATCCAAATCGAGGCTGCCTTGTTTCAAAAGGAAACCCCCTCCAACGCACATTGACTTTTGTTTGGAAAGTCATATATTATTTGATCCGTTCGTTTGTATTTTAAGAAAAGTGGAATGCTCACTCAGCTTCACATTTCTGTTGTTAAAATGTCTCTCGCATATATTTCTATTGTGTAATAAACAAAAATCTCAGTACCTGCCAACAAATGATTCCTTTGAACATGTCGGCCCTAATGCAAGATGGAAGACCTTTTTGCATATACAAGACGCTCACTGTCAGAAACTGAAAGGCGTTCGTCTCAGATTGCATACCACATATAGGATCATAATTCTATATTTAATGAAATTATTAAAAGTCTGTCCTTAAAGGGTTTCAATATTGGGTATGAGTTTAGACAAGTAGCGCCAGTAAACCTTGCATACCAATATATGGGATCATAATTCTAAATGTAATGAAATTAGTAAGTGTCTGTCTGTAAAGGGTTCAATATTGGGTTTGAGTTTAGGCAAGTAACTCAATAAATCTTACTTATAATATTGATAGAGAAGAAGAATTCTTAATGGAACTGTGAAAGTTTTTCCTTTAATAATTATTCTTCTGATATTTTTCATGGATTTTCCCATTTCCTTGAAGGTAGATGATTCCACTTGATACGATGTAGGCAATGAATAAAAAAACGGTAGCGAAATAAAAAATAAAATCGTAAGACTGTGTAGCATCGAACAATCTGCATACATTCAATCATACGTAAAATATTAAATATCGAATATTTTTATTAAAATAAATTCTACAGATTGTGAACGAGATGCAATGCCCCTGTTTTGTTTTACTATTTGTCATGGAATTTCCCATTTCGTTGTAGGCAGATGATTCCACTTGATACGATGCAGGCAATGAATAACGAACCAGTGGTGAAGTAAAAGATAGAATCGTAAGACTGTGTAGCATCAAACAAAGAACCTGCAAAGATAAGAAGTTATCAAGAAAAACATTGTTTTTTTAACATCTATAGATCGATACTTACTAATTCTCAATATTTCATCTTTATTTTTATTTCAACTCAATTTAAATCAAAGATTTATTGGGTAAGGGTTAGGACAATAAAAGAACATATTTCAGGAAGACAGAAGATGGCGACTGATGTTGCACTTCAATTTTTGAAGATTGTAGTTGGCGGGAAGTAATAAATCGAAAGATATAAACGGTTAGATCTAGCTATTTCAACAGCAGTATTATGAAACCTTATAGGCAAACTAGTAGAACTACTCTTAAATCCATGCAGTTGAAGTACCAAGGAGTGGGGAGATGATACAAATAATTGCAATGAAGATATTTATAGAAAAGACAGAGGGAAGCCATGTTACGTTGGTTATAAAGTAGCTGAAGTCGAGAACCAGGTCAAGACCTGATTACATTACAGACCATTCCTTGGATTTTGTCGAGAATCTCGCGATATAGAGCCGGAGAACCAGACCAAATATGGTAGCAATATTCAATGAACGGACGATTAGGAGACATATCAATATGCAAGATGGATTCTGGTAAGAAATAATGTCTGGCATGACACAGAAATACAGCTTTCCTAGCAGTAGACCTAGCAATTGATTCAATATCAGTAGAAAATGTGAAATTTCCTACATGGCTCTCTATAATGATTAAAAGATAGAAGTTTCATTGTCGGATCTATCGGACAGGAATAAATAGTTGTGTTATCAGCGTAAATACCCAGTTGGGAACTGATGACATCATGAAGGTCGTTGATTAAAATAAGAAACAATTTAAGACCAAGGATAGAGACCCAGGGAATACGCTCATTAATAAATATTTCATGAGGGCAATATTCTGTGGTTTGATAGAATTTTGCATTGGGTTTCTGTTTTTCGAGTGTAGGTTCTTCACGGGTCGGTGGGTGAAATGTCGATTGCTATTTAAGTATCAATCATATAAAAAACAAAACTAGAAGCGGCCACTTCGATGAGATGTAATCGTTACCAATTAGACATTGAGGTTATTTTGCTTTGAATCAATGCATGAAAACTGATTCCTGTATTTATTTTAACATTCTTGCACGTCCTTTCATCATTTAGAAAATACATTGATTTTTTCTTGAGAATCACATTCGAGCAGCAATATTTATCTCAGTCCTAATCTAGTGGCTGTAGTAAATTGATTAGTAAAAGAGCTCAAAGTTTATTCTTCAATTCAATTGTTGTCCCAGTATTTCTGATGTGAAACTGAACTCTTCTTCTCTACAATTGTCATGCTTGCATCTTGTTTCATATGAATCATATTCTGTGAAATATGTTTATTAATTGTTTGCCGTAATAATTAAGAGAAAATAAATGTTTAAAGGTTGATTGATTACAAAATAAAATAATATGTTTAAAATTCGTTTTTAATTTGTTTGAAAAGAAGTTAGCTTATGTTTTTGTTAAGAAAATTATGTAAAACGCAGAAATTGAAGAAATATGAACGATGTGGAATTACCTGCGATTTTCGAATCGATAATGAAAGTGAGACCAACCAAAAGGCACAAGGGAGAATATCCTTTGGTCAGGTTTCTCCCTCCCAAGATGGAAGCCACAAGCACCATTCGAAGGGTAAAGGAAACTCCTGCAAATGAAAAACATTATGTTTATCTAAATATCTAAGATGAGAAATAATTGAAATACAGATTTATTCGAAGTGATTTTCCCAACAGTTGTAATGTCTAGACTTCTCTATGTAATCGATAACATTCTGATAACATTGAACCGAACAATTTATACCTTAAACCTGAGGAAATTTTAATTCATCCTTCTGGTCGCGTTTTCTGATATTTCACTGAAAAATTGGTATACGAATTTCGCTGCCTAACACAGAGATTGATCTTGCAGTCACCAGCAAATCAATGTTGTTCTTTACCTGTTTTAACATCGTTTTTGCATTAAGTTTCTCTGATTCTGTTAAATGAGTAGAAGCGGCATCACAAGGACGTATAAAACAAGAATTAACTATAATTAAGTATTAATAAATTAATTAAATTCTCCAATTGAGAAAAAAGATTTTATAATTAGACAGACTTTAATAATAAGGCACAGATGCTTCATCTAGAGAGTTTGTGTAACAATCCCCAATGCTATACATTGCCAAAAACCTTTGCTATATGTAAGACAATTTCCCACGCCTTGAAGATATCACAAGTTCTTCACCGATTTTGCATGTAACGATAATTATGACATCAGCTGTTTATCTGCTCATGAGGTTGTTTCTAGTTAAATGAACAACAATCTCCTGAAGAAGAGATTCGAAGAAACAGAAATGTTTTTTTTTTCTACTGAAGAATGCTAAGAATACCATGGGACGAATATGTGAACAATGAGTGAGATTTTGGGGAGAATAGAAACAAAAAGCAAACATTACTTAAAATCAGGAAGAGGTAGTTGAAATTTCTGAGACACGTAATGAGGAAGGAAGGCTTAGAAAATCTGATACACACAGGACAGATAGAGGGAAAGAGGAACAGAGGAAAGCAACGTGTGACATACTTGATCAAATAGATGGCAGAAAAGGGTTAGGGAGAAATAACAAAAAGACAAAACATATTAAGAGCTACAAGGGAGAGGAAGATGTCCAAAATAGACCAAAATATAATCCTTCTATATTTCTAATCGCATATCCTACCAACGTCTTTTTCTCCAGGAACGCTGCAGAAGACCAAACATTGGAAGCACTGGTATAAATTCAATTCAGGACTGGTGCCCGAAAGATGCAAAAACAACTGATAGTAATGGAAATGCATGACCCAACAGAACAGATATCACATGTTACAAAGGGAAACAGGTGAAGAAGGTCAAAACGTTGTAAAGAAAAAGGAAAATACAATTAAGAGAATAACAGAACGACATGTCTGAAGAAAATCAGACAAGAAATGGAAAGAATTGGATTTGTTTCTCACTATACGTCATAGCAAAAGGGGATGTGAAAATGTAGAAGAAGAAAAAGAATAGAGGGAATGTAAAAGACATCATTGGAAGCCATGAAAACATCAGAATGTTATTTGTCGAAATGTGAAGCAGGTCAGCAATAATCTCAGCTGCTTGCATACAGGGCCAATGATCTTCTGGATAGAATGGACATACAAAAGTAGTGATTTGCATTCGATAATTCACTTTGGTTCCGGAAAGCGGGTAGCAGTGCCATCACAAAGAAAAATCAACTAAGAATTAACTAATGTGAGGCATTGCCTCGCATGAAGAGATGAATGAAAACATTGCAAGCGAATGGATTGAATAAAGTGTTTAGTTCTTAACCCCTTAGCATATAAACAATACAATAATTCATTCTGGTTCCAGGAAATGGGTAGAAGCGACATCTCAAAGAAATATAAACTAAGAATTAAAAAAATTAGAACATTCCATGCGAATGGATTGAATAAAGTGTTTATGTCGAATCTACCCGATGGTTGTCATATACAACAAACAAGTAAAAAATAAAAAAAAGTGGCGAATACAACCGCCAGAGATCTATGATTCAACCAATTAAGATAAGGAAAATAGTTAAATTAAATATGCGAATGAAAACATTTTTTACTTTCAACAAATTTGAGTATTTAATTGGTTTGTAAAATAAAAAGAAATGGTGAAAATTAGGATTTCTTAAATAAAACCAGAATAATATTGTTTCTGTTTGGTCAATCATTGTCTGTTGTGTAGCATATTATTTTATTCGTACATGCGCATTGCTACCTAATCACGTCACATCCGGTATCTTTACATGTTTTGATATTTTTTGTTTGCACTGTGAACTACGTGATTTCGATCTTGTGTGTGTGTGCATATAAACTCAACTGTATTATTATCCAGTATTTCTTCTTGTCAGTTATCATCACAACGATAATTGTAGATATTAATCACGAAAGGAATGAGAGGCTTGAAATTCCAAACCAACGGATACACCGGATGTGAACATTTTAACAAGTAACACGCATGCTCGATTCGAACAATTTTTAACTTTTAAAAATAAAAAAGACAACCAAAGAAGAGACAGTGATAAAGTCCATCCGAAAAAAAAACCTCGAAAAAATTTTTAATAAAATAATTTTCTACAAGAAGTGGAACGACTTTCTCGGAAAAATATTATGAATTCGTTGACTTTGCTTTGGAATACTTACCATAGAAAATGGCGAAAATAGACGCACACAGAGCGAACAATGAGAAAGAGTTGCAGAATGTAAAGGCTAAGGTAGTGGCCGACAGGCCAAACAATGAAGGCATCAGAAGGTAGCTTATAGGGATGTGAAATACGTCACCAAGAATTCCAGTAATAATTTGGCTAGGTCCAATAATTGCACCGATGATGGACATTATCAAGGCTCCTTGTTCACGGGTGAGTCCAACATTCACAACTTTTGCCGGGAGATAGACATAAATTTTTTCGCTCGCTGAGAAAAAATATTAAAAATGTAACAATTGAAAATGATATAAGGGAACAAAAAAAAAAATTGGAGCACATTATTTATACAATTCTCTTGATATATATATTATATCAATCTTATAAGTCGTAATCGATCCAATTATTCAGAAGGATATGCAACATTTGCCAAACAATTAAATCTAAAAGAAGATTTATATATTTTAGAAAAGTATCTTCAATTTTCGGATATTTTGAAGGGCACATTATTTTACAATTTTTCACGTGTACAACCAAATATATATTTGAATAATCAACTTTTCTTTCAGGATTTTGTCTCGATTCTGTGATAGATTTTTAAAGTTATATAAAAAGTCAAATCAAACAAAGTTTATCAAATAATTTACGTCAGAATTCTGCATTTGTATAAATAAATACGATGAAAGTGGAACTTTTTATCCAATGGCGACATCATAAGAACGAAACCGAAATCGAACTAATATTATATTTGACCAATGAAATAAGTTAACGTCGTACAATAAATATAATAAAATTCTCTCTGTAGACATAAAAGGAAAGAATCAACTAAAATTTGGCCAAATTGATCATCTACCCTTACAAGTTTTATGTAAAACGTTATGGAACCGTTTATGTTATGGTCGAAGATTCTTAATTGAAACAACATAATATTAATAAAAATGAAATTTGCTAATTTATTATTTATTAATACATTTTTGTAACTTACATGACCAAAAAAAGTAAACAGTTAGAAGCAACTGCATGCCTGTATTCTTCATAACATCAAGATCAAATACGATTTTGTGGAGATAAGTGCATTTGCTTGAAAATCTTTTTATCATATTGGTTGGAAGCTCGTTGGCAGAATGTCCAGGATTTTCAGAGTTGTCCAAATTGTTGGCCTGAAAAGTAATTTGATTGTATTTTTAAGAAATGTTTCTAACCTTGCCGAATGACATTTGAGTAAGAATAGAGAAAACTAAGCTGTCGTCGAAATTATCTGATCTTCCTAAAATTTCTGCTTAATCTTTTTGAGCAAGACATCTGTTTTCGAAAGTTTTTTTTTAGATTTTGCTAAATAGTCCGATTGTATTTCTTACTCTGGACATAGCAACATAAAAGTGACCATGAAAGAAACATTTGAATAATGCTCTACTGTTTATATTATTATTATTATTATTATTATTATTATTACTATTATTATGATTATTATCATTATTGTTGTTGTTGTTAATAATAATAATAATAATAAGAAGAATGAATGAATGAATGAATTCGGAAAAGTTATTATTTTTCGGTAGTTTAAATAATTTGGTACAGTTTTAAGACAATCTCATGGAACATTTCATTTTGACATATTTAGATAACATCAGGAAAGAAATGTTGGCTTCTTTCGACTAATTCTTAATGTGAAACATTTAGTCATTTAGATCATTTTCTGATAATCCTGGTTTCTCGATAATATTCGTCTATGTATTGAATATTAATAGGCTGGTTATTATTTTACTTTTATTTAAAATCTAATTTTAATATAAACGAAGTGAAATATAAAATATTAATCTTTTCCAAATCTAAAAAATATGAACACTGTTTTATGAAGGTACCCCTAAACATTCACTGAAAAAGCGGTACATAAACAAAAAATACACAAAACATTAAAAAAAAAATACAATTTTATCGTCAAAACATTTGTGTTATCATTAAGTTGAAAGATATTTTCAGGTCAGTTTTTCTTATCCTTTTTAGAACCTTTGGGTTAAAATTTTGTTTTTCTGGCTTCAACGCGGGACAGATATGTATAGGAAATTTCAAAGTATTTTTCCAGCGAAAAACACATTGATTTCGAAAAATAAAACTTTCAACACACATTCACAGAAAATCTTAATATTATTTAATCCTTTTTTGTATCGCTTCATTTCTACATTAGTTATAAGGACAAGTACTAGGAAAATTTAAATCTGGAAATCTTTTTCGTTTAAGAGGATCTCCAGCCCCCGGATTACAGATAATTGGCATTGACTTGTAAAATAAATAATTGCAATAAAATTATGACATTATTTAATTAGAAAATCTTTTCATTATTTTTAAGTGTAAATGATAAACACTAATTTTTTTACCCGACTCTTGACGCCTTATTCGAACATAGCAATGACAACATCAGAACTATTTCTAAAACGAAAAGAATTAATCATAGTGAAATCTCAAATCATAAACATAATCGTACGGAGAAGGAAGGTTCTGTGGTAGCTATATAGAATTTCTCCACAAGCTCCAATTTAATGTATTGTAGATTATGTGTTTATGAAGGACATCGGATGACTAAATGTACCAAGTTCTCTATTGTTGAGGCTCGCAAAGAGCAATGTAAGTTAATGTACTTATGTGCTAAATGCTCAACTTCAAAGCATAAAACAAATAATTGCCCCGGACACAAAGCTAAATTGCCTTATCCATGCAAGAATTGTTCTTCTAAGGAACATATAACAGCATTATGCGAGAAATTAGAAGGCATATGTCTATATACACACGTGTGTACTAACATCTGTGAAGAGAATACATTCTTATTACCTATAGTAAGATTAGACATCCGGCGGGGTAGAAAAAGGACGGTGGTCAATTGCTTGTTAGACACCGGTAGTCAGCAATCGTGTATTTCGAGCAAAATAATAAAATGACTAAATTGACCCGAGAGGGTGTTAAGAAAAGTGAGTTTTCAACTTAAAAAACGTATTTAGGCCAAGCTAACAGACGTAGAAGAGAAAGCATCTTTCTTTACCTGTATTAATTGATAGCGAATATCTTAATATTTGATGAATTAGATTCAAGTGAGAAAAATCTAATCCGTTTGAACAAAAGATTATCCTTTTCAAGGAATAAGCATGGCCAGTTCGATATCTTAGGATTGATAGGTGTCAATATATTTCAATTCATGCGTTCTAGCAAACTCGTTAAATGTAAGCGAGGCTTAGCATGAGAATTACCGAGTAGTATAGCGACATTTTCTATATGGTCATCAAATAAAATCAGTAAATTTTAAGATTGCAAATAATCAAAACAATTATCATACTATCTTAAAGAAGTTAGCTAAATGTCCTGAGTGAGAAGTAGAATTTGTATTAAATCCAAAAGGCACCTACCCTGATAACATACCTGATACCTTTAATATGTCTCTAGTAGAAAGAACTGTAGAGCGTATGTTAGAAGCAGACACGGCTATTACGGAAGTAGATATAAGTTCATATGACAGAAAAAAATAGAGGAATTCAAGGAATCTGTTGAATTAAAAAAAAAACAATAAATATCATGTGGATCTGCCGTGACATAAGGACAAAATTATTTCTGTTCCATCTAATTATAAAGTAGTCCTAGCTGTACTTCAGTGAACAGTGCAGTCTACGTAAAGATTATAATGAAGTATTCTTTCAGCAAGAAAAAGAAGACTTTCTAAAAAAAGAAATACAAATGCTATCAGAAGAGTATAAAAAATATGTCTGAATTCCACATAGACCTGTGTTCCAAATGGAATCTCAAGCTACAACAAAAACTTTTCAATTGTTCACTGAAAACAGAGGACAAGTGCTCCTTAAACGAGGCTGCCTATTCAGGAATAAACCTGATCAACAATATGATCGACTTATTGTTAAAATTTAAAAAAAAGTATGTTATGTCAGGCGACATAAAGAAAGCCTTTCTAATGATTAAATTTTAAAGGGAGATATTAGCCCAGTTAGTCGGTTAGTTAAATATCATTAGATAACGAAACTAATCAACACATTAATGCCGAATTCATTCAAACGCACAAATGTGAATGAAGAAATAAAACTACGTCATAATATAGCATTTAACAACAGTACTGGACCAAGAAGAAACGAATTAATAGAATCTCTAAGAAACTGAGATGTATTATTCGAGAAATTCAAAGAAAATTGGTACAATGATTATTTACTCGACCTCAGAAAAGGATGTAAAGAACTACATGAGATGGATTATGACAGTAAAATTTATGTTGATGATATTGTACTAATTGTACTAATTAAGAACCCAGCAACTGGGCTGGGTCACAAAATTACATTTCGGAAGTGACAAAAAGATTCTCTCAACTGACATAATGAAAGGAGACGGCGGGTCTGTGGAGATATACTCTGCCTAAAACACTTATTTCCATGGCAACTGTCCCTGACCCATAGTCATGACGCAAGAAGATTCACCCCAAGAAATAAAGGACCATACCAGGCCTAAAAGAAAAAAGAAAAGAAAAGTAATACAGACTCTGAATTTGTTTACTATTAATATCATTAAAATAAAATGAAATACAGTAATTAATAATTTCTGTACTAACAGAATAGTATAGCCAGAATAATGTTAAGTCAGCCCAGAGAAATCTGCCAGCAAGATTCCAAATTTGTCTATAATTTGTTACTAATCATCCTTTAATGCAGTTATTATTGCAAATTGAATATAACACTAACTGTAACTAAATTGATTAAAAATGTAATTTAATATTTTTTCTTTGATATTATTCTTCATAACAAAAATGGATTTAAAAAGTAATTATTTACTGGTATTTAAAAGAAAATGTATGTTTAAATTCTGCTAGCATTCTTGTTGTTAAAAATGTAAAACAAAAAATTTAACCAGTTTAATATTTTTTAAATATACTGTCAAAATATTAAACTGGTTAATTTTGTTTAGTCAATCGTTTTTTATGAAAGAGGATGGGATAGATTCGCATCTCCAAAAATACAATTATCCAAATGTTTTAATAAAGAAGATTCAATTCATTATGTAATTTCAATATAAAACGGATCCTGACCAGTGAAACAATTTGGAAATCATTTGAAACCACGTAATTCCTTAAAGACAACGGAAAGTAACATAAAATGAAAATTTCCTACATTCATACAAACTTTAAAATTCTTAATTCTAAATCTTAATCTCTCCAGAATTAGAATATGAGGTTTATACATTTTTAGAAGAACCGTGTAATATTTTTAAAAAAATAATAGTTTAAGTTAAATTTTTTTAAATTTCAATACACCAAAATCTGTCTCATAATGGTAAAATGTACCGTGTAATAGGTTGCTATGGTAACTATGATTGACAAAATAAGCTGTGTATTTTTTGTCCTCGCCAAGATCAGAATGATCAAGAACGATGGTTAAAGGCAATACCTCAAAGCAACACACCTGACAAATCAAACACTGGTGTTTGTAAAAGTCATTTTCTCTCTGCTTATGAAACACTGGTTATTACAAGAAAATTACGACCCAGAAATCCAGCATCAATATTTGATAATTTGCCAAAAGTGTGTTACCTCGTCCCCGACGAAAACCAACAAATAGAACTACTGCTTCTATGCGAAATGTGCAAAATGATGAGCTGTCAGGGTTTCAAGAAAGGGACAAAATCCTCACGTTTGAAAAATTGTATCAGAATATTGATCAACAGGATTTTGTCTTAGCAATTACATCCTATAAATCAAACAATCGGTTTTTATCCAATCTGTTGATTTTTCAATGTTTTGAATACTCGAGATTTGATTGTTACAATGCTTATATATATCCACAAAAGACTTTCCCTTTCAAACAGTCGAATATCAATGTTTCATCACTGGTTACAATTTATTGAAGCAATTCGTTATCTTAGTAATTTAAAAATTGAAAATGAGAACAAAATTGAAAAGAGCATATCAATGTTATGTTACTAGTAAGGATTGAGACAAAATATTATGATTCTGTTATTTTTATATGAGAAAATATTAGTTTTTATTTTCAAGAATAAGAACTTAATAAATTGTGTTAATTTAAAAATTCCACTAGATACCACAGATATAACAGATATTTTTTTTCACTTTCCCTCTTTTTACATATATTTAATTGGTTAACTCACCAAATTCACCTGTTAATTAATTTTGTGTTCTTAATGTAAATTGATTTTAATTTTTAAAACTATGTATACAGGTAATATCTATTATCTTATCATAGCAAATCAGTATTCTCTTCATCTTCTGTGAATCAAAACTTACATGTAACAAAAATCGCAATAAATTTTGTAAAGCTGATCAAAATCATTGTTTCTATGAAATTCACATTTTTGTAAAGTATTTTCAGACCTTGTTGATACACGATTTTGTAAAATGCTGAATGTATTATACAATTATATTTTCTATTATAAATTAGCATAAACATATTAACTCATTATTTTTGTAATATTATCTAAGATGTTTGTGTATTTAGATATTTTATGGTATTTTATATTTCTTTATACATTAGTATTCATGGAAATAAGCCAATAAGATGCTTCCTAATATTATAAGTTTTATTCTGACCGTACCTGTCACATCTAGTTCGCTTCATTAAAGCGAGTAAATAATTATATCATGTGTTCTCAAAGTGAAGAAATATTGAAGAATTTGGTCTTCATTACCAAGAATAAAAATCTTTGAAAAAGATGAAGATGGTTCTGATACGTTTTATAGCAAAAACGATCAATGGATTTGCCAAAAAGAAACGAAGAAATGAATGAATTTGCAAATAAGTTTTAATTATCTAATAATATAAAAGTTTAATAATTTTCTATGATTACTCTCGTAATCAATAACGGTCGTTATGGCAGATCCTTCGCCAAGGTATTACTAGGGGTTGAACATTGAGTCTATGCTTAGATAGATAGATAGATAGATCGATAGATAGATAGATATATAGATAGAAATCAATGACTTTTTAGTCTTCTGTTTTTACAACGAAATTGAAAAGATGATCACATCTTATAAAAGAAAATTTCATTGAAGATTATATTCTTGAAAATGTACTTACGTTCATGTCCTTCATGTTGACGATCTTAAGCGGCCGACATAGGGTGCCATAAACGACAATGTTTAAAAACAACCCACTTATTATTAAAAATGTCCCTCTCATACCATAAAAGGAAATACTTCGTTCTAATAAATTATTAAGGACAAATGCACCAATTCCAGTTCCACTCTGAGAGATTCCCACAGCCAAAGTTCGTTTCTTCTTGAAATAAGATCCAACGATGGTGTTGGATGAAAAATATGACATTCCAGCAAAAATCCCTAAAAGAAATATTAAGAATCGGCGAAATTAATAAGCTAGAAAGCGGGCGAGTCATTCAAAAGAAAATGTAGTTATGAAAATAATCTTGAAATTCAGATATTGTGCATTTATAAAATAAGTCAAGGGAATTTAATTGAAATAAATGGAAACGTTTCAGTTGATTAAATGTGAATTATTATGGAATATTTAAGTGTAGATTCATGATAAGAATTTCTATATTGCTTGGATCAGGAATAAAATTCAGTCGTCGATCTGTCAGGGTCTATGAAAAAGGCATGTTAAGTATAACTTCATGATAAATGTCTGTATATTGTTTGTATGAGGACGAGAATTCAGTCTGGTAGTCCTGGGAAAACGCATGTTGTTTGTATGAGGAACAAAATTCAGTCGTCATATAGATCTCTAATGAAAATGAACAGTCATTTTAAATTAAGAATGATAATTTAGCACGATTTTTTGCAATGATTTTGATATCTAGCTATCTACTGCAGTTTATTTCTATCTTTCGTTTATTTTTAATCGTTTCATCCCAAGCAAGGCGATAATGCCACTAAGACGCAAGCATTTACAGCAAATGAATGAGATGACACTATTGGAAAGATTGAGGAAAACACAAAGAAGGAATAGGGTTCAAGAAGATTAAATATGGCCATTGAGTTTGCGTTTAAATTTTTGAAGGATGTAGTTATCGGGGCAGCAACAATTTGGAAAGGAGTTTCTCGGGTGAGTAGTGCTCGAAAACAAATTTTTAGAATAAAAGTTGTATATATCTAGTTTGACAGTAAAACGGTGAGACCTAGATGCCAATCTAGTAGCAAGATTAAATTCATGTAGTCGATGCACCAAAGGAAAACTCATCAGAACTGTTGCCATGAAAATATCTGTAGAAAATACAGAGAGGGGCCATATTACATCTATGAGAAAGTCACTGAAGTCGAGATGCCTGGTCTGCACCGTTTACACTAAAGACCCTTCTTTGAATTTTGTCAATAATCTCGAGATGCAAAGCAGGGGCACCAGACCAGATATGGCAACAATATTCAATGTGCTGGCGAATGGTAAATTTATAATTGTGCAAGATGGATTCTGAAGAGAAAAAATTTCTGTCACGACAGAGTGAACCTTGCAATAGCCGTAGCAATTGATTTTATATAGACGCTCCATTTTATGTCAGTTGAAAACGTGGATGCAAGAAACCGTAGTGTAGATCTCCTGGAGTTTAGAATCAGACAAGCTGATGGCTAACAGAAAGGTTTCTATGTGGTGATTAAACGGAAGCAGTTTCGTTTTGAAGGCCTTAAAATTTACAATTCATATTTTTCCATAGTTAACCATGTTGCCAGATTTATCTGCGGTTGTCGGACTTGAAACTAAGATAGGAGAAAAGTGGTTGTGTCATCTGCATAAATACCTAGTTTGGAATTTGATGACATCAGGGAAGATCATTGATGAAAGTCAGAAACAGCTTAGGTTTAAGGATAGAATCTGGGAGACTCTTGCGTTGGTATGAAATAATCTGGAAGTATGCCTGTTAAACTCAACCTTAATTACACGATCTAAGGAACAATTGGATCGGTGCCGTGACACTTTAGCTCTTAAGCATGCGTAGGCCAGCATACTAAATCCTGTCAAACGCCTTCGTGATATCTAGAGCCACAGTCCGAGCTTCGCCATTGGTTACCAAAGCTTGATAAATCGTCGGTAGGAGGTTCGTGACTGATGGTAAATCGGAAAGACACTACTAAATGGCCGGGCATGCCAAGAGAACAGAGCTGCCGAGTACGACATGAGTCCAGGATGGAGGTAAGGAAGAGATCATGTAGAGAAGCATGTCCGATAGAATTACTGAGGAAACGCGTGATGAAGTTTACTATTTGAATGAGAGATAGAGTAATAGAGAAGTTCAAGGCCTGGATGCAGCATCCAGAAGGCTGCTAAGCCAGCATTCTCAGTATGAAGAGTCGTAGCCGCTATTCAGTCATATCACTAAAAATTCATGACAGCCGCACTTATCAAAGTGTCAGAAGAAGGGAACAGGAACCCCCATCCTAAATACAAAACAAGGGATAAGCCTTTACTGCTGTTCAGTAGAAATGGAAGAGGTATGGACCGGACGATAAGGAGACCGATTTACTCATATGAACAAAAAAAAAAAAAGAAAGAAAAGAAAAATGAATTGATTAAACCATAAAATATAGGCAAGGAAGCATAGATGTTATTTTACTGATTAACTTGAGTCGATCTCACTTTTATCCATTTCGTCTCTCGCCACCACATGGAGAGAGGAAGTTAAGGGCGGTATGGTTCAGTGTAGAATTAGCTGAAGATAATGATGTTGGGGTAGATTACTTAGGAGACTCATAGTACGATATTGTCTATTAGGTTTTAACTAAGAAGACCTCGAATAAAGTCGAGTGGGGGATTAAGTCTAAACTTATCGATTGAATATGAGATGCTTCTCAATAGATTTTGATTCAGCATTTCAAGTATCATCTTAGAATAGCCACAAAACTTTGCAACGGACTTCTGATTACTCTATTATAATTTCGACTGGCCGCATGT
The DNA here is from genome assembly GCA_903632075.3 of Acanthosepion pharaonis. Lineage (NCBI taxonomy): Eukaryota > Metazoa > Mollusca > Cephalopoda > Sepiida > Sepiidae > Acanthosepion > Acanthosepion pharaonis. Next base: position 137,831 of record CAHIKZ030002020.1, read on the forward strand.
TCATTATGCGTAACCCTCTTTTTCCGCTGATTTAAAGCTTCATCCGCTTGTTTCACTGTTAGGGTCTTTGGTTTTGGATGCGCTTATTCTGGGACTTGCAGGAGTTTAAAACTCCAGACGGCATCGCTCTCACAATCATTGGACCACGCAAGCCCCTCCATCACGTCAAGAGGCGACTGTCAGAAGTACGCACATAGAAACGTACACACATAAAAACACATGTATATTTTACATTCGATGTCAGAACAAACATTTCGTTACTTATTTAACGCTTTCGCTCCAGCTCCACTGAGCATCCGTAGATTATTCGACCGGTCCACTGGTTTAATCCTGCTTCCTGCCCACGTTGTGTTTGGTTTGATCCAGAAAGCAGAAATGATGTTCATCCATTCACGGTCGACTGAAGATGTAGACACGGCTGGAGAGTCTGCGCTAAGAAATTCAGTCCACAAAACTCACTATGTAAAGATTACCTGTATGTGTTTCTCCATAGGGACCGGAATATCAATGCTTACTTTCTGAAATGGATAATTCGAATCATCCGTTTCTAATACTGGGGCAACCCTACTCCTTCGACGCTGTACTTGGCATGTTACACTTTTTTTACATGGTTCACAACATCATTAAACAACTTAGGCCAGTAGTAATTTCTCATTATTAATCCATACGTCTTATCAATTCCCAGGTGTCCTAATCTCCTATGGCACTGGTCTAGAATTTCAGCTCTCAACTTCTCAGGTATCACCATTTCTAAACTTACTTCCTCATCTCTTCCTGAAAGGTAATACAACATTCTATCGTGCACCATATATTTGGAGGTACGCCCTGCCTCTACCCTGGATCTGATAGTTGCTATCTCACTATCCTCTTGGTTTTGCCTAATAATATCTCTCCAGTGGGAGGTCGGAAACAATCCCCGTTTCACTCATTTCCCAACCAAGTCTCTCTTTCAATGCCTGTGAATTGATCACATTAATTTGGAATACATTATCATCCACACCCGGCTCCAACCTGACAGATTCGGTCTCTAATTGCCTCGGAATCCTCGATAACAGGTCAGCACAGGTATTATCCTTCCCTGCCAAATATTCTATTCTGCACTTATACCCACTTAACTTCAATGCCCACTGTTGTATCTTCTTATTCGTCCACTCCGCCTCTAACAAATATTTGAGGGGTTTTTGATTTGTTTAAAGGGTAAACACAACCCCACTCAAATAATAATCTAATTTCTGCACAGCATGCAGAATGGCGAACGCCTCTTTTTCTATTACTGGCCACCTTTGCTGAGTCTCGGAGAGCCGATGAGGCAGAAAATAGATCGGCACTTCCTCAGGCACACCCGGCACTGGTCCATCCTTATCAGGACATGGTTGTGTAAGAACTGCCCCGATGCACTTATCGCTAGCATCGGTGTACAGCACCATCGGCTTACTCATGTCTGGGGTACAGCTGTCAGTTGGTCCTTTAGAGCCTCGAATGCACGCTGACAATCCTCGGTCCACTTGCACCTAGCATGCTTCTTAGAGCTATTAGAGGGCCTACTAGCCGACTAAATGCTGGTATGAACATCCAGTAATATCCGATGGCTCCAATAAATCCCCTAATCTCTCTTACGGTCTTCGGTGCAAGCATGGCTCTTATAACCTCTACTTTGTCTAAATCCGTTTTTATTCCTTTTTTCTTTATGATAAACCCTAAGTACTTTGTCTCTTCTTTCATAAACTGACACTTCGATAATTTTTACTTTAATCCATGTTCTCTTAAACTATCGAACACATCCTGCAGATGTTCAAAATGCTCCTCCGGTGATTTTGAAAACACCATGATGTCATCTAGATACGCCATGGTAAAGGCCCTAGTACCATTCAATACGATGGACATTAACTGACTAAATACACCCGGAGCGTTTGCCAGCCCAAACGGCATAACTCTAAAATTGAAGAGACCCATGTGGCAGGTAAAAGTGGTCTTTTCCTGATCCTTTTTGCTCAGTGCTACCTGCCAATATCCCAACCTCAAATCCAAGGTGGAAAAACATTTAGACTTTCCTAAAAGAGATAGAATATCATCAATCAAGAGAAGAGGCGGTTTCGTAATGGCATTTAATTGACGAAAATCCACACAAAACCTATGCTCTCCATCCTTCTTTTCAACAATCACTATTGGAAAACTCCAGGGAGATTTGGATCTTTCGATTATCACTGATTCAATCATTTCATTCACTGTGTTCTCTACTAATTTTCTTTCGTGGATTGAGGTCCTATACGATCTTAATTTAATAGGTGGGTGATTACCCGTGTCTATCTTCATTTCAACTGTCTCCGTCTGTCCCAGTTCCTTATCCGTAATGGCTATTACCTCCCGATTACCGTTCACCAACCCCCTCAATTTCCTCCTATAACGCCCAGGAGCTGTTATATCTTCATGCCTTATTTCATTGCTACCTGTCTTATTCCTAGGCCTATTCTCGTTCCATATTCTCACCTGTTCGACTTCTCTCACTGGGCACACCTCTGCCAGCTCCTCTCCCTGCTTTATTTTAATAGTCTTATTGGCAGCATTGGTTAACAGTAAGGGAACGGTCTCCGACCTCTTCACCAACAAATCACACACGGTTAATTCCCCTTTACATCAAATCTATCAGTAGGGACCACTTGGTACAGGTCACTGTTCAGCACTCCTTCTGTTATAATCTTGCCCTTCCCAGATACAGTAGTCCTAGGGGGAAGCTTTATATCTGTCTGGGCCACCACTGGCAATTGTTCATAATTATCCTTTCACAACAATATCCCTATCCCGACCAATGTTAGGGTGGTTGGGTCGAAACGGATCTGTGCGTTATTCTGCCTAAGCCAGTTACTCCCCAAAATTAGCTCACCACTCAAGTCAGGTGCTGGAAAGATAGCCACGTTATACCCTCTATCCTCATCCTGCTACTATCATTATTAGTAGATCGACGGGACTAAGCTTCGTTTTCAGTCCACACTGTCTAAAAACCTTGGAGCTAACCAGTGACACTGAAGCTCCAGTATCGACAAGGGCCTTCACCTTCTTGTCTCCCAGCAACACATTACAGATGAAGTCTGGCCTTTCCTTCAGCAAACGGTATACCTGTGCCTTTCTCCTTCCCGTATGTTCTCTCACTTCCTCTCCCTTTCTCGACAACCGAGACGTGGGAGTCGGTGACATGAGTTCAACTTTTTCTAGGGGCTCCCATTTCTGCCCAGGGCTCTCCTGGGTGGGCAGAGCTCCAATGACTCTCTTTTCTCAGACTAACAGCCCATTTCTCCCCTCTATTCGAGTTAGGGTTGTTCCGTTCGGTGTCGTCTGCGAGGACAGGTTCGTCTCAGGTGACCAGCTCCTTCACAGCGCAGACACCTTCGCTCCTTGTAACTTGCCCAAAGTGCATGTCCAGCATCTCAGAGGTCTTACTTGCACTGTGACCACCCTGCCTCTTTCTTTTTCGGTCCTTCTTTTTCATCAATACTTTACCGCCCCCCACCCGGTTCCTACCTAAAACTCCTCTTATTCTATCCCAGAGTCGTTTGCTGGTCCGAGCCGCCTCTATGGCTGCGGCCAGTCTGACCGGTCCCAACTTCAGAACATCGCACCTCAGGTCCCTGTCACTCAACGCGTCCACATACACATCGGCCAACAAGGCTTGAATAGGACCACTGTCCCGAGTCGCCAACTCCGGAAAAGCTAACGCCGCTAGCCCCGGCCGTACGCTCACTTGCTTATTGCCGCACTAGAGCGGATTTAAGCTCGGTCCACGTCAGGGCCGGGTTTTCTTTGTACTCCCCTGCCTATGAACTTGGACACCTGCCCCGCTGAGTCGCCGTAAGCTAGGAGCACCATTTCTTGGTCGGAGAGGCCATAGATCACCTGCTTCTTATGAATGGACAGATTCCATTCGTGCAGGTCCGAAGGGTTTCCTTTATAGGTAGGTAGCTTCATGCTACCTATCAACCTCCTGAAATCAATCGATATTTCGGGTACTCCCATATCCCGAAGGTCATCTGTGGCATCTGATCCTGCTACGCTCATCCTAGCGTCTTGTCAGCTACCACTTTCCTACGATTAGAGAGACCAACGACAGAACGAATGGAAAAATACTTAACATGGTGGTGGCGCTTCAACTGCGTACAAAGTCGACAAAGTCAAAACAAGATCAACAATATTACTGACAGACCTAAATGCAATGAGCGAAAAAAAAAGAAACCAAAAAGTGACTTACCTGAGGTTCGCCGCTTCGTGTTTTGTTCCCCCCACCCACACTTTTTGCTTCGTTCTCTTTTCCTCCTTATGTCTCTTTCAGACCAATGTAGTCCGAAGACTAGAGTCCTTTCTGGTCTTACTTGGTCGCGACTGGACAAAACAAACTTCTCTCCTCTTTCAGACGGCTGTGGTAATTCTCACGGGTATATCCTGTTCAACACGGCACCAGTCTAACACTTTCGCCCCAGCCCCTCAACCTCCGACATCTTACTCTCTGGGTTGAGGTTTCTACTCGGTCCTAACCGAACTTAAGGGAGTGGCCGTAGGTCCACTGAGCATCCGTAGATTATTCGACCAGTCCACTGGTTTATTCCCGCTTTCTGCCCACGTTGTGTTTGATCCAGAAAGCATGTTCATCCATTGACGGTCGACTGAAGATGTAGACACGGCTGGAGAGTCTGCACTGAGAAATTCAGAATGCAGCAAAAAAAAAAAAAAAAAAATCTGCAGAAAGCCGGACAAACAACCATTCAATGATTGAATTGTTAATGTATTTTATATAGCAGAAAAAAATAATATAGAAAAGAAACGGGTTAAAAAAAAGTCAAGTAATTGACGAGAGAGAGAGAGAGAGAGAGAGAGAGAGAGAGAGAGAGAGAGAGAATGTGTGTGTGTGTGTTATGATTAACTTGTTAAATCGTCTCAGAAAGATATACGACTCTTGCGATGGTGAAATAAGATTTCTGTGCGCGGCTTAAAGTTTATAGTGTCGTTCCTCCTTAGCAGTAGTAATAGTAGTAGTAATATCCACGGTAGCAGAAGCAGCGATACTTATATCAACAGCAAATGTTAGCGGACGATTCCTTCCAATCTCTGACGTCACGTTCACTCCTTCTTGAGTCTCCAACTCAACTTTCCACTGTCTGTAGCCCAAATCTTGCCCGGGCTAATTCTCTTCTATCTCTCTCTTCCGTCTGCCTATTCCGTCTGCCTCTTCCGTCTGCCTCTTACGTCTTTCTCTTCCATCTCTCTGTTGAGGTAAAGAAAAGACTGTCAACTGACCGTAGCAACAGCAATAGATTTCTTGTTTTTCGGCCGCAGTACTTGTAGCCAAATCGCAGTTCACACGATAGTCCGACGTAACAGTCCAACACACACCGTAGAGACGACAAAATGGGGTCACAAATCCAACCTTCACTTCTCGCCAACAACAACACGTGTTCGTCCCACAGCTCAAAAAATCATCTCCTTTTATAAGCGAAAAACAACGACTTCTGTTCACCGAGAAAATTTTCTGATTGGTCACGCCATTCAGGGGAAGGAAGAACATTAGCATATTTTCTAGTCATTGATATAGATTTTTGCTGATTACTTTTGGATAATTTTCCCTCGGCAGATCGCACACAAAACACGAACTTTTTTTCGGGGTACCTTTCACTACACTCTCTCTTCCGTCTGCCTCTTCCGTCTCTCTCTTCCGGCTGCCTCTTTTTCAGAATAACCGCGTTTATATAGAAAAACCCGGTTGATCATAACCGACCCTTGGCCCTACTACACGGGGTTATGGCTGTTTCAACTAAAATCATGTGAATTCTAAAGGTCCTCCTTGCTTATTCAGCTCTATTCCAAGTTTTAATCAATAAAAATTATTTCGTCCATTTCCATTGTCTCCTGATGACCCAGATTCAATGGGTACAGCTCCTGCCCTAGATCACCATCAGTAAACAAAAATGCTCTGATTTAATTTCGCTCTTCAAATCCTCCAATTTCACTAATATATATATATATATATATATATATATATATATATATATATATATACGTATGTGTGTTTCCCAGACTCTCTCTGTCACACTTAAACTTTGTCCTTTTACCATTTCTCCCACCCCACGTTCCACCATCCATTTACACAAGCTCATTAGGTGAGTCTCGCTTCTTTCCTCTGTCGCTCATTCAATACGTCCTTTGAGTGTCAAATTTTCTAAGCCTTCTTTTCTCATTATCTTAGAGGTTTCAATTACTTATTTTTGATTGTACATATAATTGCGTTTTATTATTTCCATTTTCCTTAAAACGTCCTCATTACTCACATGTTCGGTCCATGCTATTCTCAACATCCTCCAGTAGAAACATATTTCTTTCGCCTCAAATCTCTTTTTTATTTTTGGGACATTGTGCAGCATTCACTGATATATCGGAGGACAGATATATAACAGCTTCTAACATGATTTCCGTTTTCTCACCTCTTAAAGCATTTCTCATGAATTTAAATATTTAGATTGGATTTACTTGATTTTCTTTCCTCCATTTCATAATTTGCAGCATTGGACTGTTCCATTTTCTGACAGCCGTACATTTTGTCTTCTCTCAATATATACTTCGCCCTTTCTTCACACTTTCCTTCACTATCTTCTGTAGTAGGTTCTGTTGTTTCTCTTCTGTTTCTGCTATCAACTGTGTCATTTGCATATCTTATGCTGTTAAGATTGTATCCACCGATAATAAATCCTGATAGGACTTCTAGTTTTCTCAAGACACCCTTGATGTAAAGGTTGAATAAATCTCATATTGTCTTACGCCCCTTTATAAGTTTTGTAAATTTACTGAATGTCTTTTCCATCTTTATACAAGCGGTCTTCTCCCAGTATCAGTTCTGAATTATTTTAATACCTTTCGCAAATAAACCAAGTATCGTCCCTTATCAAACGTAAGACGAGTAATCATACAAAACAAACACCGTTATTATAATACTGAGGAAAGTGCTGGTGTATTGAGAAATGTTACTTTCACTCTGTCTTTTGCGAATCTTTAATTGGTAGGGTATAATAATGAGAGAAGAATAAGAAGAACTTACATTTATATTATAAACAAAATCTATTCTTACCTGAGAGAATCCCATATGTAAGGTAAAGAACTTCAACTTGGTCAACAAAAAAGCTTCCAGCGGTTGCCACGGCAGAAACGAATCCTCCGCAAATAATAACTTGGCGATGGCTTACATTAAACATCATTAGAAGCAATACAAATGGACCTGGTAAAAGGGAAATTTGAAGTCAAGAACAAAATAGTACAAGTCTTTTATAAATTCATCAATATGGAAACTTACCAGCGCATAAAACGACTCCAATGAAAATTGAACCGACCATGGTTGTTTTCGAAATAGAAGAATCATAAATGGTAATGATTCCAAGAGCGACAATACCATTTGAGTAAACCAGTCCAACAATAGTAAAATTCACCATGAATCCAGCAAAGCAAACGGCCCAACCCCAACCTCCATCAGGAATGTGTAAGGAGTCTCCAGCATCAGGATCTGTTTCTGGTTCCACTTCGTTGGTTTGTCTTTCAATGTTACTTGGACCTGTCTGTTCCATTCTGAAAAAGAATCTGCAGATGTAGAGTTAAGCATTTTGGATACAAATTTACCAAAATTCTAAAGTTAATGAAATAATCAAATGATTCACAAGATTTAATTTACTCTAGTAATTTTATTTATCTATTTTCAGGGCCTGCAAGAGAAGTGCTGTAACGTAGCACAATACTTTTTTGAGTACCCGAGGCAGGCAAAGATTTTTCTCAAAATTGAGGATTTGATGCCCAATAAAATCTATGTGTAAAGTCTCATAAAGGCATTATTTCCATTATCTCTTGTGGATCTGTGAATAAAAGCTTTGGTTGAAGTAATCCAAAAGTGACTTTATCTAAAGACTTATGATTTTAATAACTGGTCACAGCAGAGATGAACAAAAACTTCAAGAGTTGTGTTACTATATGGAAGTAACTGAAACTGAGATTTTCAGAAAAGGCATGGCACGTGGAACAAGAATAATCTATCACTGTGGACTAAATAAAAGGTTCGGTTCGATATTCCAATGAATATCACCTAAATAAGTCCATAACGCCTGAAGAAGGACGAAGCGTACAATGGCCGAAACGTCGGGAATATTAGAATGAAGTAGACATGTGTCCGAGTAGTATATATACATATATATATATATATATATATATATATATATATATATATGCATGTTTTATTGAATGTGACGGGCAAGGAAATAGTGTCTTTTTATATAGATTTTGAATGTATTTTATGGGGACTAAGCCTGTAGAAACTATCATTCGTTTTAATTGTCTCAATGGCTTTCAGTTGATTGTACTAAGAATTCCATGTTATGTTACCTTCAGTTTCAAAGCAAGTAATTTTCTGTGCCAGTTTGTATTTTTTTATAAAATTTTTTCATTATTTTCAAATACTTTTTATAACTAAATGTTTTTAAAATGACAGTATTATTTACAAATAGTCTATGTTTTTTATGGGGGGAAAAAACCATGAAATATTAAAATAAATCACGAATACATACAATAATTATTTTCATTTAGTTTGCCAGGAAATTATTTAACTGATCCTTCGCGATGAAGTCACAATTGTGTATTTATTCACTTATAACTTCGGTTCATTCAAGTAGTATCTGTTTCCGTGACTAGTGTGAGCAAATTCTCTAGAGTATAAGTACAACTATTGACAAAATGATAAACCTGGAATAACCGGACTAAAGTTAAACGACTTTCATTCGAACAATTACGTTTACAAACTTTCAAGAATTATTTATCAGCACAAGAATCAAAATAGGATTTCATATTTATACAATTTAAATGTTGAATAAAAAACAGGAAAGTAAGAATGAAAACAACAAACTGGAGTAAACATTAAATTACAATAACGAAATAAAAAGAGGAAAAATCAATATAAAAATGAAGTCATTTTACTTACAAGGCAGGTGAATGTATGTAAAACTCCTAGTGAAAACGTTGTCCTTTTTAGGTTCTAAGTTGACGGGTAATTTATTTAAATTAAAGACGAATGTTAATCCATGGAATTTGTATGCGTTTTGCAATCCTAAAAAAATGCTGGTGTTGTCTGTTTTTAAGCGGTTATGTAAAAAACAGAAACACTCACTCTGGATAGGCACATAACCTGATTTTCGAAGAGAACAAGTGAAGTGGAAACAATATCACTGAATTATTTATGTCGACATTAAAAAAGCAAATAAACTTTTCTGTTTATATGTGTCGCTATTGACGATTTCCTAATTAAATTCATTCAATAGATGCCATGCTCTCTTAGGCGACCATGTCTCTTTTCGATTCATTATTAACTTGAGAAAAGAATTCCCGCAGGGGTCTGGTGGTAGACTGGTTCCCAACGAAGGCTATAGAACCGAATCTGTCCTGCTATTTAACCCATATCTGGGAGGGAGGAGGAAAGGAGGTTATATGGATTTGCGTATGGAATTAATAACTCAATTCGAATTCTCATTTCGAAATCATTATACACCATCCGAACATCCGTTTATACTTTGATTTCCCAAATGGTAACCAATTCGACATTCTGAAGTTCTCTGGTTGAGTTCCAAAATAGTGGTAATCATATTAAAATAAAACGGAATTTTAGGAAAATGAATTTTAGTCGAAAAGCACTTCTTTTAGTAATAATTCATTTATAGTAATAATAGTTTCTATATAACATTTCCTGGGGTGGTGGGATAAACTATTTTATTGTTTATCTTTGTTGCCATATTCACGATGTACAACCCGGCCTTTCTTCAAAAAGAACCCTTTATTTCGTCCACCAGGAGGATTGTTCTAGTTCTACTTCATGGATATCTGTTATCCCTTTAATCGTTGCTTAAATCAGTCTCACAAAAGGATAGACCATTCTCCTGGGTTTTCCAGTGATTTCGCCAAAAAAGTTCAATACCTTTCTGCGCCTGAGTTAAAGGAAATAGCATAAATGATTACAAGAATTTGATTGCAAAAGACATTTGATCAGGATAGACCCATCGTTGAAAATGAAAACGATTTTAAATCTCGCCTCGGGAAATATATAAATGATTACAAGTATTTAACATTTTAAAAAACGTTTTCTTTATAACCATAATTAATTGGTGCTTATTCTTTTTATCCACAGATAGATAGATCGATCGATAGATAGATAGATAGATATATAGATAGATAGATAGATATGTGAACAGACAGATATATTAAAGCCTCTGAAGCGTCAATAGTTATCTATCCTCCATATAAAGGTAATTCCTAATTCATCCTCTTCCGTTCATATCATATACACCTCATTCCGTAATCTTTTACTATGAGAGGCTCTTGGGCCTTGTATTTGGTAAATTTTAGTAACTAGAAAAGTGTTTTACCTTTTATTCATTATACATTGCATATATTATTCGGTCAAATACGAAAAATTTATTAATGCTATCAAAACGGACACTTTACAGTTGTATAATGAAAAATACAACAAACAGGGAAAAGAAGTGAAGGATAATAAGAAGAGCAAGGATAAGAAGTAAAAAGCTAAGAAGAAGAGCAAGGATAAGAAGTAAAAAGCTAAGAAGAAGAGCAAGGATAAGTAAAAAGATTAAGAAGAAAGCTAAGAAAAAGCTAAGAAGAAATAAGGATAAGAAGTAAAATTTTAAGAAGAAGAGCAAGGATATTCTAAGATTTTTTTTTAAGAAAAAGCTAAGAAGAAGAGCAAGGATAAAAAGCTAAGAAAAAGCTAATAAAATAAAATTAAGAAATAAAATTGGTTAAAGTGGTTAAACAATAACAAAAAACAAATACTAATTTATATATAGAGAGAGAAATGCTCACACTAGTCACGGAAATAGATACTACTTGAATGAACCGAAGTAATAAGAGAATAAATACACAATTGTGACTTCATCGCGAAGGATCAATTAAATAATTTCCTGGCAAAATAAACGAAAATAATTATTGCATATATTCTTGATTTATTTTAATTTTTCATGGCTTATGTGTAATGATAAAAAAGAAAGAATATATTGTAAATAATACTGCCATTTTTTAAAAAGCATTTAGTTATAAAATGTATTTAAAAATAATGAAAAGAATTTTATTTTAAAAAATACGAAATAAAAGAAAAGTTTATTTGCTTTTTTAATGTCGACATAAATAATTCAGTGATATTGTTTCCACTTCACTTGTTCTCTTCGAAAATCAGGTTATGTGCCTATCCAGAGTGAGTGTTTCTGTTTTTTTACATAACCGCTTAAAAACAGACAACATTTGGTTTTTTTTAGGATTGCAAAACACATACAAATTCCATGGATTAACATTCGTCTTTTAATTTAAATAAATTACCCGTCAACTTAGAACCTAAAAAGGACAACGTTTTTCACTGGGAGTTTTACATACATTCACCTGCCTTGTAAGTAAAATGACTTCATTTTTTATATTGATTTTTCCTCTTTTATTTCGTTATTGTAATTTAATGTTTACTCCAGTTTGTTGTTTTCATTCTTACTTTCCTGTTTTTTATTCAACATTTAAATTGTATAAATATGAAATCCTATTTTGATTCTTGTGCTGATAAATAATTCTGATAAAAAAGTTTGTAAACGTAATTGTTCGAATGAAAGTCGTTTAACTTTAGTCCGGTTATTCCAGGTTTATCATTTTGTCAATAGTTGTACTTATACTCTAGAGAATTTGCTCACACTAGTCACGGAAACAGATACTACTTGAATGAACCGAAGTTATAAGTGAATAAATACACAATTGTGACTTCATCGCGAAGGATCAGTTAAATAATTTCCTGGCAAACTAAATGAAAATAATTATTGTATGTATTCGTGATTTATTTTAATATTTCATGGTTTGTGTAATGATAAAAAACATAGACTATTTGTAAATAATACTGTCATTTTAAAAACATTTAGTTATAAAAAGTATTTGAAAATAATGAAAAAATTTTATAAAAAAATACTTAAAAATACAGAAAATTAGTTTGCTTTGAAACTGAAGGTAACATAACATGGAATTCTTAGTACAATCAACTGAAAGCCATTGAGACAATTAAAACAAAGGATAGTCTCTACACGCGCTTAGTCCCCATATGGTAAAATAATGATTTGTAGTTTTCTCTTAATTTCTGTTATTTAAAATTTTTTCTTTTAAAAAAATGAACGTTCGTAATTGAGTCAAAGTAAAAATATTACCATCAAATATAATATTGTTGTATTTTATGTTGCTGATGCTTCTGCTGATAATGACGAAGTAATATATTATGAATACGTCATTTTTATAAACATTCAAAAGTATTATTCCAAAGTATTGAGAAACAGGATAAAAGAGCAGTGAACTGTTGCGCAATTTCAGTAGTCTTATATGGCAGTATTGGCTGGATAACCTCTTCACAAATGGAGAAGAGAATCGAAGCAACAGAAATGTGGTTCTAAAGATGGACACCGAGAATACCATGCATTGAACATGTGAGTAACGAGGAAGTTTTACCGAAAATGGAAAGACTATACTGAATCCTTTGCTAGGCCAGCTGCTAAAAAAGTTCGTTAACTGTGTTATTGTTGTAGAGCAGTTTTCACAGTGGAGGCTTGTATTTCAGTAAGTCGTCCTAAATTAAGTTCGACGTACAAAACTTTAGGAACTTGAAATAAGAGTTAATGACGCAGCAATCTAGTTGTGATGGTTCATACTTTAATGCCCGACATCGACTGGCTCACTCAACACCACTGAGCCCAACTGTCGACCGCTACTACTACTACTACTACTTATTATGTGTGGGAGAGTCTATTAATAATAGAATAGGTACGTCAAGTATAACATCCCCCATAAAACTTTACTCCGTAGGAGTAAACAGTTTTCTTTCTTTATTTATTTTTTAAATTTTTACAGAAAATATGAAGAAAAAATAACAAAATTTGTTTTTTTTAGCAACATCGTAGCGTAATTCCTACTTTTTTTTTTATCTACTTTTGAATGATCAGTTGCCTTTCTTTTTTTTCTTCTGGATCGGCGTACCTTAGGTAAAATTATTTACAGGGGTTGTTAGATCAAACTTATTGAAAATCACTTCCATCGGCGTTTTTTTTTTCGCGGGACCGCTGTCAACCACGTCTGAAAAAACGTCGTCTGATCTGTTTACTGCACGTGAGTTTTTCCACTTCCACCAAGTACGTCATATAGCCAATCCGCTTTTCTATTTTTTTTTTTTTTATATCTCCAAAGCGTTATCAGAAGCAACCTTCCACTTTGAACTTCTTAAACTTCTTAAAGATGGACTCACAGTTTCTGTAGGTTCTTCTTGTTGACTTAAATCATTTAATAATACTGCATGTCCTTGGTTTAATTGTAATGTCGCTCCTCTGTTTTTTCTCAGTGTATTCATTTTTACTTTTCGGAGCTTGGTTTTCACGTATATTTTCGGTGTTCCCCATTCAACATTTTTAAATACGCCGTTTTTCTCTAATCTGTCCAATTCTTTATCTATCTGTTCAGTTGAAGCAAACAGCACATTCCTTTTTTTTTTTTTTTAATATCGCCTGAGCGTTTTGTTTTGGCTGTAATTTTGCCTCCGTCTTGATACACGTTCCCGAACCCGGAGAAAAAAACAGTAGGAAAAGTTCCCTTAAGTTTCAGTAGTAATTTTTGGGCTTCGCAGTTTAAATTTTCAGCCTTGTAATAGAAATAATTTATTGGTAAATCCCATAATTGAAATTCTGTTATCCAATACGTACCAAGTAAGTTCGTAGTATTTTTTATGACAAATAGTGTAGCTTTTTTTTTTTATTTAACGTGACGTTTGTAACAAATTCTCCAATAAATTGTATTTTTTCTCCTGTCATTGACCTCGCGATTTTTTTTGTCTTCATTAAAGTTGGTTTCCCAAAGGTTCCACATATTCAAATTTATGATAGATAGGTCGGAACCACTGTCGAGTTGCATTTTTTTATTTTTTATTACTTATTTCGACGGTAACAAATTTTCTGGTTATTCCGTCGTTCACTTTGTCGGACTTAAATTTTATTTTATTGTCTTTATTTTTTGACCTGCAGTGCGAGCTTTTATGCCCCACTCTTTCACAGTTGAAACATTTTTTATTCTTAAAATTGCATTATCTGTACCAGTGAAGTTCACCGCAAGCAAAACATGGCTTCGGGAGTTTTTATTTATTTTTTTCTGGTATTTCACTTTTTGTTTGATAATCCGCAATTTTAGAATTCTTTTTGTAGACTGACTTTCTTTTTTGTAGCGTATTTTTCTTACATGCGAAACGCCAGACTGTTCTATCTTTTTCGAGTCTTTCTTTACGCTAACATATCTTGTGCAGTCTTCTGCCAAACTCTGTACCGAAATCCTCGGTTCGTTTTCCAATTTTGAAAGTACCAATTTCCTCAATTCTGCGTCTCTTTCTGATACTAGATCTTGAACAAATACTAAGCACTTAAAATTGTCAGCGCTTAATTCTTCACAATGCTTCTTCACATTAGCTGCATATGTTATAAAGTCTTGTTCATCTTCTTTCATCAGATTCAAACATTTCCACCTCTTGTGAAACAAAGATGTCTTTTTACTAAATAATTCACTTAATATATTTACCGACTCGGTAAAATTCAACTCGCTAGATTTTTTCGGTAAAATGTAGTTTACCAATTTGTTATGCTCAGCAGTTCCTAACTTAAAAGAAGTCTAAACTTCTTTCCTTCAGACCACGAGTGGCAGTTCTCGTTATACACGTCCGTATATTTTTAATAATGCTTTTCAAAAGTTATCTCTTCGTCTGGACTGTACGTGAATATTTCAATCGAATTCAATATTGTATTCTCTGGGAAAGAATCATTTCGTAGATTTTTCTCTTCTCAGTTATTTCCAGAATTTTGTTTTGAAACTCCTTATGCATCAGTTCCATTTCTCTTTGAAACTGTATCTGTCTATTAAAAGTTTCCTCCTGTAGATGTATCTGGAATGTTTTCTGTAGCTCTAATATTGTCTTTTGTTGTTCCGGCAGTTGAGAATACGATTGATTTTTTCGTCACTAAGTTGACGTCTTGTTTTTCCGAAAAAACTTTTCTAAGTTTTTTTTTTTTCTTAAAAGTGAATCCGAGATGTTGTCGCCGAATATTTGACGAGCAAATTTTTTTTCTTTTTTTTTTTTCCTCCGTATGAAAAACGAATTTCGTCACTAAATAACGTGGCGAGCGATTTTTTTTTTTTCACTGTATGAAACGCAATCCGTCGTACGCCACGTTTGTTATGGCGGGTTACTTTTTTTTTCTCTTCTGCATGAGTTACGAATCAACGTTGACAAGTGTTGTAGAGTGAACGCGAAGTTTGTTTTATTTTTTTTCGTATGAATCCAAAATACGTTCGTCGCCAAGTGCTGTATATGGGGAAACGAATTTTTTTTTTTCTTAAAATTTTTTTTTTCGTATGAATTTCGAATTCTGGTCGCCAAAGTTGTTATAGAGTGAACGAAAAAATTTTATTTTCCCGTATGAATTACGAATTCCTTGTCGCCAATGTGTTGTGGAGTAGTTTTCACAGTGGAGGCTTGTATTTCACTAAGTCGTCCTAAATTAGGTTCGAGGTACAAAACGTTAGAAACTTGAAATAAGAGTTAATGACGCAGCAATCTAGTTGTGATGGTTCATACTTTAATGTCAGACATCGACTGACTCACCCAACACCACTGAGCCCAACTGTCGACCGCTACTACTACTACTACTACTACTTATTATGTGTGGGAGAGTCTATTAATAATAGAATAGGTACGTCAGGTATAACAGTTATACTAGACAATTTTCTCTCCAGAATCTATAGTCTCTGTTCCTTCTTGTAGTAGGATACCACTTTCGTTCAGGCGATGGAGTACGGAAACGAGTCTTCCTATTTACTTTCTTTACATTTGCGATAGCAGTTTCTTTCTATTTTTCTGAATCTTTTTAATGCTTACGCATTGCTGACAGTACTGGCTAGCTTTTGTAGTGTCATGTTTTGGTCATTTTCAAGCTTTGCTAAAATGCGTCTTCGCATTTCGCTATCTTTTTATAGACACTAAGCCTAGCACGAATATTAGACACTTGAAATTGTCCGCCGATAATTCGGACAAGCGAAAATCGTCACACGTCTTATTTACGATTGACGCGAACATCGTGTATTTCTTCCTGCTCGCTTTTTTGAATATTAAAGGCATTTCCACTTTTTGTGAAATACTGAAAATCTGGGGTTGAAGAGCTCTTTAGTAATTCAATCGCTTCGTCGAATTTTAAATCTCTTGTCTTTTTGGGTAATATAAAATCCGTAAACTTATTATGTTCTGCCGTTCCCAGTTTTTCGTAGTAACAATCTTATCTTTTTCTCGTCTGTCCATGTTTGGCAATATGTTCATAAAAGTCCTGATATCTATGGTAATATCTTTCGAAAGTCTTTTTCCTCTTCTGGGTTATAGGTAAAACTTTCGATCGTCGACCATATTGTGTCTTGAAAAAAAAGTATAAGTTTTAATCCGAGTCTTTCTGCTTAGACAGTATAGCTTTATGGAAAGGTTCAGTCATTGCTAACTGTTTCTTTTCATTTTCTTCTTGTATTTTCTGAAAATTCAATAGTTTTTCCTGAAAACGTTCTTCACTCTCTTGTTGTCTTTGCATCTGATACTTAATGAATTCCAGCATAGATGATTGAAATTGCTCCATGATTATGTATGTGTAGAGAAAAAAAAGAAAGCAAAATTATGTGTGTATTTTTTTCTCTCTCTGAGGGGGGCCAAAAATTAATCAAATTCTCTGGCACGACCACAATTATTTTTTTTAGCACAATAAATTGGTTATTAAAGATTCCAATTTAATCAATAAGTTAATGTCTAACTTACAGTTTTTTCTTTTTGTCGATAACTTTTCAATTTTTTGCTGTGAAAAAATGCTTGAACTTTTTGAATTTTTAAAGTTGAAAAATCGTTTCTTTCATTGTTGCGATATTTACTTTTTTTCAACGTGGGTAAATTTTTATTCCGTTCGAAGCCTCGTCGTCACTGTTGAGTTGTTGGGAGTGTTCCCCGCGTGTGTGTATTCGAATAAAGACAAACACAGTTGTATGGATAAATACTGGTATATTTGTAAGAGGTAATTAACAACAGAGTGATTAGTAATAAGGAACGCCGGTTAGTAAGTAACAATAGCAAAAGTCTACAGTCCAACGGTATGTAATGGTAACCTGATCCTTCACACTACACACCTACTCTCTCTAGCACTGACTTATATCGTAGAGGGATAAGTCCATTATCAGTCAGAAGGTGGGTGCACCCCAACAGTTTATTAGTTTTTAGACTACTGTTTATTCTTTGGAGTCGTGATGTGGTTGTATGTAGCATTAAATAAATTTTTCAGCCAGTAAAAACCTTTAAAAAAAATTAAACACAACCCAGTCCCTTTTATGGAAGACGATTTGAAAATTTAGCAGCACAGCTAATCACAGAGTTATATCGTCCAGACAGCACGTCGTTTTACCTGTGCCTATGAGCTTCACTTACCACTACAACAATAAAACGATAAAGGAAAAATAACTGTATAAGAAACTAACTTGTCCCAGTTATGTCCCTTGTTTACAGCAGTCTTCCCCATCCCTTTGATCTATGAATCATTTCCCGTGTTAGTGTTCTTAATAATTTCTGTTCTAGTTCTTTATCTCCTCAGGACTAAAGAAGGAACATGATGGCAACTTTCTATTGAACTACATCTCTACACTTTGATGTATCTACATGTCGTCTCTAGTTTAGGCTATTCTTTATCTGTTCCCCTTTCTCTCGATCTGCAACCCAAAATGAGGCTGCCATGTTTCAAAAAGAAAACGTCTCCCACGCAGATTGACTGCGTTTGGAAAGTTATATAATATTTGATGCGTTCGTTTCTATTGTTAGAAAAGTGAAATGGTTACCCAGGTTCACATTTCTATTGTTAAAAGTCTCTCGTAAATATTTCTACCACCCTTCGTATCTTCTAACAAATGATTCCTTTGTACATGTCGGCCCACATTATGGGCGGAAGATCCTTTGGACTGTGCAAGACGCTTACTGTCAGAAACTGAACGAGGTTATACTCAGATTGAGAAAGAAATGTTGGCAGTAGCGTACGGACTTGAGAACTTTCATCATTACACTAATGGAAGAAAAGTGTGTGTAGTGACAGATCACAAACCCCTGGTGACAATATGTGCAAAGTATTCATGAAAGGCATCCAAGCGATCGTAAAACCAGTTGGGAAGCACACAACATTAAAATATCCGAAAACAATACAAGTCATAAAAAAAAGATAACCCAACCAAACTTCCTTTACTACTTTAAATTTAAAGTGCCTACGCGGCCTTGTGGACGATGAAATATTTTCCACCCATAACCTCTTTCCTAAAGACGAAACGTCGCCATGCCATGTATACGGTGTCGAATCATCCTCATCCCTCTCGTAATTGACTGGTAGGAATGAATTTCCATTTGGACAGCTTCTTTTCAAGAATTGTTAAGCATAAACTCGTGAGCATACATCCCTGATCACTACAATCTTAGTTAGTCTCATAAAATATGAGTTCAACTGTTGTCTATCCTACATATACCCATAATCTGCACTTTTACTCATAATCACTTTTTATGTCCATAAAACAACATCATTCAGTAATCCTCTTAGTTGAGTGAAGATTAGCTCTTGTATCGAGCTGAAGTTGGAATGAAATGCAATGACCCTAATTCGTTCTGCAAGTTGATGACAATTAGTTCTTCACTTTTGTCATTTCTCCCTATAAAAAGGACTGATAACCAACTGAGAAGATTTTATAAAATTAATTATATTTAGAGATATTGGATTAATACGTAATATAAAATATCAGATATAAAATATTTTTATTAAAATTCTGCAGAATGTGAATGAAATGCAATGACACAGTTTTATCTGCAATTTGATGACAACTAATTCTTCACTTTTATCTTTTCTTACCTTAAAAAGGACAGATAAAGAACTGCATAATTTCATCCGATGCCTTCGAAGCGAAAGCTAAGATTTTATTTATCATTATTTCTCTGTTCAGATTTTATAATATCAAATAATGGACAAGATCATGTCACTTGCTTTTTAGCCATGAGAGACAGCAAACCATTCTGTTAAAAGTTGTCACATTGAATATTGTAATCGTTCTATTCAACAAAGCGTTTTTGTTTCATTTGAGACGAGGAATTGTCGCTTGATTTTGATTTATCCCAATAATTAGAACTATTGTCTTCATAGAATTATGAAAATTATTATCATCATATAAAATAAGGTTTATTATTTGTTCATTATTTGGAGACATAATGTGGTTGCATCTAGCGTAATCCATGCCCACTGTATGAATATTTAAGATTTTTGTCTAAAGAAACGACAAGAAAGAAAGTATGTCGATATTATTTGTCTTTTACTTTACTCTTTCCTCCGTCGAATCTCGTCGAGTGAACAAAAATAGAAATGCAATAACGAATATATATATAAAATTTCAGAAAGTGTCTCCGGTAGAAAAAATAAACAAATATTGTCAGTTATTTGCAAATATATTTATTCTATAATATTTCATGCTGATATATAAATTTATTTCATCTTTGTAAAACAATATAATAAAATTGACGATGAATTACGAACCCGATACGAAATTGAAATCTCTCCTCTTCAGTTAATACTAATAGCTTTACGATGATTTCTTCAGAAATTGGGAAAGAAGTTAATTTATAATATTATTACATGTTGATATATAAATCCATTTCAACTTTATAAATAAATACCAGAAAATCGACGATGAATAACGAACCCAATACGAAATTTAAATATCTCATCCTCAGTTAACTCGAATCAAGTCACGATGATTTCTTCGACACAATGAGGAAAAGAGGTTAAATCATGAATATTTTAAACTATAATATAAGCTGCAATTTAGGTTCCATTATTAATAATTTTAATTTCTGAAATTATTTTATTTTGGGTCGAACAAATCATGCAAATAATACAAACTGGACTTGAATGGATTGAGTCATGTACGAAAGAAACAGCGAATATTATGGTAGAAAAGAAATAGTTCAGGTGAATGCAAATTAATTCATCGGTATACACTGAAATATTGGATATGAGATTAGACAAGTAGCAACAATCAACCTTACATACCACATATCAGAACATAATTCTAAGTTTAATGGAATTAGGAAGAGTTTGTCTGTAAAGGGTTCAAAATTGGGTATGAGTTTAGACAAGTAACACAAATCAATATTGCATACGACATATAGGATCATAATTCTAAAAGTAATGAAATTAGGAAGACTCTATCCATAAAGGGGTCAATATTGTGCACGAGTTTAGACTAGTAGCATCAATCAACCTAACATACCACATATAGGAACATATTTCTAAATGTAATGTAATTAGGAGAAGTCGCTCCAAAAAGGGTTCAATATTGGGTATGAGTTTAGAAAAGTAGCATCAATAAAACTTGCATACCAGATATAGGAACATAATTCTAAATGTAATGAAATTAGGAAGAGTCTATCCATAAAGGTCTCAATATTGGGCATGTGATTAGACAGGTATGATCAATCAACCTTGCATACCACATATAAGATCATAATTCCAGGTTTCATATAAGATCAATCAATATTGCATACCATATATAAGAACATAATTCTAAATGTAATGAAATTAGGAAGTGTCCATCCATAAAGGGTTCAATGTTGGGTATGAGAATAGACAATTAGCATCAATCAACCTTGCATACCACATATAAGATCATAATCAATGGAATTGCATATCCCATGAGAATATTAGCATCAATGAACGTTGCATACCACATATAAGATCATAATTCTAAATGTAATGGAATTAGGAAGAGTCTATCCATAAAGGGTTCAATATTGGGTACGAGAATAGACAATTAGCATCAATGAACGTTGCATACCACATATAAGATCATAATTCTAAATGTAATGGAATTAGGAAGAGTCTATCCATAAAGGGTTCAATATTGGGCATCAATCAACATCAATTGCATACCACATATAAGATCATAAATTCTAAATGCAATGAGTAATGGTAATGGAATTAGGAAGAGTCTATCCATAAAGGGTTCAATATTGTAGCATCAATGAACGTTGAATAAGATCATAACAATTAGCATCCATAAAAGGGTCAATCAAATTAGCATCAATCAACGTTGCATAAGATCATAATTCTAAATGTAATGAAATTAGGAGGAGTCTATCCTCAAAGGGTTTAAAATGAGGACAGTTGTCTCTCTGTAAAGGATCATAATAAATAATGGAATTAGGAAGAGTCTATCCATAAAGGGTTCAATATTGTGTATGAGAATAGACAATTAGCATCAATCAACCTTGCATACCACATATAAGATCTAAATGTAATTCTAAATGTAAAGGGTTGATGTGTTTAGACATGTAGAATCAATCTCTTCATACCACATGTAGGGTTCTAAATGTAATGAAATTAGTAAGAGTCTCTCCGTATAGGGTTCGATATTGTGTATTAGTTTAGACATGTAGAATCAATCAACCTTGCATACAACATATAGGATCATAATTCTAAATGTAATAAAATTAGGAAGAGTCTTTCCATAAAGGGTTCAATATTGGGTATGAGATTTGACAAGTAGCAGCAATCGACCTTGCATACAACATATAGGATCATAATTCTTAATGTAATGAAATTAGTAATAGTCTGTCAGTAATGGGTTTAATATTGGGTATGAATTTTGGCATGCAACTAAATAAATCTTGAATGGAATATTGATAGAGAAAAACAATTTTAAATGGAACCGTGAATGTTTCTTTTTTTTTTATTAATTAATTTTTCATGGAATTTCCCATTTCGTTGAAGGTAGACGATTCCACTTGATACGATGCCGGCAATGAATAAAGTACAGGCGGTGAAGTAAAAGATAGAATCGTAAGACTGTGTAGCATCGAACAAAGAACCTGCAAAGATAAGTAGTTATCAGGAACAATTCTTCCTTTAATATTTGTACACAGATATTTACTAATTGTCAATATTTCATCTTTATTTTTATTTGAACTCAATTTAAATCATAAATTTGTTGGGTAAGGTTTAGGCCAATAAAGAACATTTTTCAGGAAGGCAGAAAATAATGATTGATGCTTCACTTCAATTTTTAAAGATTGTAGATGGCAGGAATCAAGAAATCGAAAGATATTTAAAACGGTTAGATCTAGCTATTTCAACAGTAGAATGATCAGACCTTATAGGCAAACTATTAGAACTACTCTTAAATTCATGCGAGTTGAGGTACCAAGGTTGGGTAGCTGATACAAATAATTGCAATGAAGATATTTATAGAAAAGTCAGAGGGAAGCCATATTACGATGGTTGTAAAGTGACTCAAGTCGAGAAACCAGTTTTGGAGGCGTTCAAATTTACAAGTCATTTCTTGTCCCAGTTAACAAATGACTGGATGTAATTGTCGAAATCAGCTGCTAGTTTTAGTTTATCAGATCTATCCGACAGGAAAAATAGTTATGTTATTAGCGTAAATATCCAGTTGCGAAGTGATGACATCAGGAAGGTCGTTGATTAAAATAAGAAACAATTTAAGTCCAAGGATAGAGACCCAGGGAGTATGCACATTAATAAATATTTCATATGGGCATTATTTTGTGGTTTGATAGAATTTTGCATTGGGTTTCTGTTTTCGAGTGTATGTTCTTCACGGGTCGGTGGGTGAACTGTCGATTGCTATTTAAGTATCAATCATATAAAAAACAAAACTAGAAGCGGCCACTTCGATGAGATGTAATCGTTACCAATTAGACATTGAGGTTATTTTGCTTTGAATCAATGCATGAAAACTGATTTCTGTATTTATTTTAAGATTCTTGAACGTCCTTTCATCATTTAGAAAATACATTGATTTTTTCTTGAGAATGACATTCGAGCAGCAATATTTATATCAGTCCTAATCTAGTGGCTGTAGTAAATTGATTAGTAAAAGAGCTCAAAGTTTATTCTTCAATTCAATTGTTATCCCAGTATTTCTGATGTGAAACTGAACTCTTCTTCTCTACAATTGTCATGCTTGCATCTTGTTTCATATGAATCATATTCTGTGAAATATGTTTATTAAATGTTTGCCGTAGTAATTAAGAGAAAATAAATGTTTAAAGGTTAATTAATTACAAAATAAAAGTATTTTAAATTGTTTTTAATTTGTTTGAAAATATGTTATCTTATGTCTAAGTTTTTGTTAAAAAAATTATGCAAAACGCCGAAATAGAAGAACGATGAACAAAGGTCAATTACCTGCGATTTTCGTATCGATAATGTAAGTGATACCAATCAGAAGGCACAAAGGAGAATATCCTTGGGTCAGGTTTCTCCCACCCAAGATGGAAGCCACAAGCACCATTCGAAGGGTAAAGGCGACTCCTGCTGATCAAAAACATTATATTGTTCTTAATATTTAAGACGAGAAATAATTGAAATACAAATTTATTCGAACTGTTATCCCCATCTTGTTTGTTATACCAAACATATCAGCCGCTGTACTCTCTGGTCTTCTCTGTGTGTCTGTCGTAATCGATAACCTTCTGCGAATTTTGAACCGAATCATTTATTCCAAAACCCGAGGAAAATGTTTCCATTTTGCTAGAAAACAATCTCGTATTGTATAATTTCGATTTATTAATTCATCCCTCTGGTCGCGTTTCTGATCTTTCACTGAAAATTAGTATATAAATTTCACTGCCTGACAAAGCGATTGATCTTGCAACCACCAGCAAACCAAAATTTTTCATTGACTGTATTAAAATCGTTTTTGCATAAAGTTTCACTGATTCTGTTAAATGAGTACAAACGGCATTACAAGGACGAATTAAGTAAGAATTAACTATAATTAAGTATTAATGAATTAACTTCTCAAACCAGGAAAAAAGATTTGATAATTATGTAGATGTTTTATCTGGAGAGTTTATGTAGCAATCTCCAATGTCATACATTGCCAAAAACTTTTGATATATATTGCTCCCGTCTTGAAGATATCACAAGCTCTTTACTTATTCTGCGTGTAACGGTAATTATGACACGAGTAGTTGATTTAGAGGAGTGAAACCCATACCGATCAAGAGGTTGTTTCTGGATAAATGGGCAACAATTTCCTGAAGATGAGACTCGAAACCACGGAAATGTGGTTCTACAGAAGGATGCTAAGGATACCACCAGACGAACATGTGAGAAATGACGAGGTTTTGGAAAGAATGGAAACAAAAAGAAAACTACTTAAAATCAGGAAGAGGTAGTTGACATTTCTGAGACACGTAATGAGGAAGGAATTGAGAAAAAAATTTTTATAATTAGACAGACTTTGATAATAAGGCACAGATGCTTTATCTAGAGAGTTTGTGTAACAATCCCCAATGCTATACATTGCCAAAAACCTTTGCTATATGTAAGACAATTTCACACGCCTTGAAGATATCACAAGTTCTTCACCGATTTTGCATGTAACGATAATTATGACATCAGCTGTTTATCTGCTCATGAGGTTGTTTCTAGTTAAATGAACAACAATCTCCTGAAGAAGAGATTCGAAGAAACAGAAATTTTTTTTTTCTAGTGAAGAATGCTAAGAATACCATGGGACGAATATGTGAACAATGAGTGAGATTTTGGGGAGAATAGAAACAAAAAGCAAACTTTACTTAAAATCAGGAAGAGGTAGTTGAAATTTCTGAGACACTTAATGAGGAAGGAAGGCTTAGAAAATCTGATACACACAGGACAGATAGAGGGAAAGAGGAACAGAGGAAAGCAACGTGTGACATACTTGATCAAATAGATGGCAGAAAAGGGTTTGGGAGAAATAACAAAAAGACAAAACATATTAAGAGCTACAAGGGAGAGGAAGATGTCCAAAATAGACCAAAATATAATCCTTCTATATTTCTAATCGCATATCCTACCAACGTCTTTTTCTCCAGGAACGCTGCAGAAGGCCAAAAATTGGAAGCACTGGTATAAATTCAATTCAGGACTGGTGCACGAAAGATGCAAAAACAACTGATAGTAATGGAAATGCATGACACAACAGAACAGATATCACATGTTACAAAAGGAAACAGGTGAAGAAGGTCGAAACGTTGTAAAGAAAAAGGAACATACAATTAAGAGAATAACAGAACGACATGTCTGAAGAAAATCAGACAAAAATGGAAAGAATTGCATTTGTTTCTCACTATACGCCATTACAAATAGCAAAAGGGGATACGAAAATGAAGAAAGAGAAAAGAATAGAGGGAATGTAAATCAGACAAAAATGGAAAGAATTGCATTTGTTTCTCACTATACGCCATTACAAATAGCAAAAGGGGATGCGAAAATGAAGAAAGAGAAAAAGAATAGAGGGAATGTAAATCAGACAAAAATGGAAAGAATTGCATTTGTTTCTCACTATACGCCATTACAAATAGCAAAAGGGGATACGAAAATGAAGAAAGAGAAAAAGAATAGAGGGAAATAAATCAGACAAAATGGAAAGAATTGCATTTGTTTTTCTCACTATACGCCATTACAAATAGCAAAGGGATACGAAAATGAAGAAAAAAAAAAAAAAAGAGGAATAAATCAGAAAAAATGGAAAGAATTGCATTTGTTTCTCACTATAGAAAATTACAAAAGCAAAAGGGAAACGAAATGAAAAAAAGAAAAGAATAGAGAATGTAAATCAAACAAAATGGAAAATAAAGAGAAATACGAAAACAAAACAAAAATACGAAAAAAAAAAGAAAGAATGTAAAAAGACAAAAATGGAAAATTGATTTGTTTCTCACTAATGAAAAAAAACAAAGGGAAACGAAAATGAAAAAAAGAGAAAAAGAAGACAAGGGAAATGAAAAAGAAAAAAATAGAAAAGAAAAGACAATTTGTTATGATACTATACGAAAGACAAATAGCAAAAGGAAATGCGAAAATGAAAAAAGAAAAAGAATAAAGGAATGTAAATCAGACAAAATGGAAAGAAAAAAATTGTTTTTCTCACTATGAGAAATTACAAATAGAAAAAGGGATACGAAAATGAAGAAAAGAAAAAGAATAAAAGTCTGTAAAAAAGACAAAAATGGAAAGAATTAAAAAAAAATGAAAAGAAAACATTAGAAATGAAAAAAAAAGAATACGAAAATGAAAAAGAAAAAAGAATAAAGGGAATGAAAAATGACAAAAGAAAAAAGAAAGAATCAATAGAAAATGAGAAATGAAGAAAAAAGAAAAAGAATAGAGGAATAAATGAAAAAATGGAAAGAATGTCTAATTGAAAAAAAGAAAAAAGAGATACAAAAAAATGAACGAAAAAAGAAAAAGAAAAAATGAGAAATGAAGAAAAAATGATTTACACTCATAAATGAAGAAAAAGAATTTAACAAAGAGAAATGAAGAAAAAAAATGCCTAAAAGAAATGAACGAAACAGAAGAAACAATTGAGAAAAAAAAAGCAAAGGGAAAAGAAATGAAGAAAGAGAAAAAGAAAGAGGGAATGTAAATCAGAGAAATGAAGAAAAGAATTGAAATTTAAATCAGAAAAATAAATAAAAAAGAATTACAAATGAGAAATGAAGAAAAAGAAAAACAGAAAAAAATGAAAGAAACAGAATAGAAAAATTGAAAAATGAAGAAAAAAGAAAAATTAAAGAATTGATAAATGAAACGAAAAAGAAAATATACTGAGAGAAATGATAAAAAAAAAAAAGGGAAATGAAAGAAAAAATAAAACGAAACAGGAAACAAAAGAAAAATGAAAAAAAAAATTTAAAAACAATAAAAAACGAAAAGAAAATCTAAAATTGAGAAATGAAGAAAAAAAAGCCTTAAAATAAATGAACGAAACAGAATGAACAATTGAGAAATGAAAAAAAAAAATCCTAAAAAATAAAAAAACGAAAGAGAAATCTAACAATTGAAAAAATGAAAAAAAAAAAAAGAAAACACTCATAAATGAATTAAAAACAGAAAAGAATAAATGAGAAATGAAGAAAAAAAAAATACACTAAATAAAGAAAAGAAACAGAAAAGAATTGAGAAATGAAAGAAAAAAAAAAACTCATAAATGAACGAAACAGAATCTATACAATGAAAAATGAAAAAAAAGCCTAAACTCATAAAAGAACGAAACAGAAAAAACAAGAAAGAAATGAAAAAAAAAATACACTCATAAATGAAGAAAAAAGAATCTTAAAATTGAGAAAGAAAGAAAAAAAAAAAGAAAAGAAATGAGAAAATGAACGAAACAGAAAAAACAATTGAGAAAAAAAAAAAAAAAAAGCCTACAAAGAAAAAAAAATAAACAAAAAGAAATAAAAGAGAAATGAAGAAAAAAAAAAATGAAGAAAAAAATGAACGAAACAGAAAAACAAAATGAGAAATGAAGAAAAAAAGAAATGACAAACAAAAATGAACGAAACAAAAGAAATGAGAAATGAAAGAAAAAAAAAGCCTAACTCATAAATGAACGAAAAGAATGAACAATTGAGAAATGAAAAAAAAAAAAAAATTACATAAAAAGAAAAACAGAAATTACAATTGAGAAATGAAGAAAAAAAAATAAAATAAATGAACGAAAAAGAAAGAAAGAAATTGAGAAATGAAGAAAAAAAGCCTAAAAAAATAAATGAAAAAAAGAATCTTACAAAAGAGAAATGAAGAAAAAAAAAGCCTACACTGATAAATGAAAAGAAAAAGAATCTTAAATTGAGAAATGAAGAAAAAAAAATAAGAAAAACTCATAAATGAACGAAACAAAAAAAAACAAAAAGAAATGAAAAAAAAGAAGAAAAAAGAAACGAAACAGAAAGAAAAAGAAAGAAAAAAAAAATGAAGAAACAGAAAGAAAAGAAAGAAAAATGAGAAATGAAAAATGATGAAAAATTGAAAAATGAAGAAAAAAAACTAAAATAAATGAAAAAAAAAGAATCTTAAAAAAAATGAAAAAAAAAAAAAGAAAATAAATGAACGAAAAAGAAAAACAATTGAGAAATGAAGAAAAAAAAAAGCCTAGATCATAAATGAACGAAACAGAAAACAATTGAGAAATGAAGAAAAAAAGCCTTAAAGAATAAATGAAACGAAAAAGAATTTTAGAAAAAGAAAAAAGAGAGAAAAAGAAGCCTAAAAAAAAATGAACGAAAGGAAGAATTCTGACAAAAGAGAAAAAGAAAAAAAGCCTAAAAAATAAATGAATGAAAAGAAAATGAAAATTGAGAAATGAAGAAAAAAAAAAATAGAAAATGAAAGAAACAGAAAAAAACAATTGAGAAATAAAAAAAAAAAATGAAAAACTCATAAATGAACGAAAACAAAGAACAAATGAAAAATGAAAAAAAAAGCCTACAAAAAAAGAAAAAACGAAAACAGAAAAAAGAAAAAATGAGAAATGAAGAAAAAAGAAAAAATATGAACTCATAAATGAACGAAACAGAAAGAAAAAGGAGAGAAAAAAAAAAAAGAAAGAAAAATAAATGAACGAAACAGAAAAAACAATGAAAATGAAAAGAAAAAAGAAAAAAAGAATTCAAAATGACGAAAAATTAAAATAAAAAAGAAATGAAAAAAAAAGAAACTCATAAATGAAAGAAAAGAAGAAAAAAGAAATGAAAAAAATGAAGAAAAATAAACACTCATAAATGAACGAAAAGAAAAGAATTTAAATGAAAAATGAAGAAAAAAAGCCTAAAAAAAAAATAAACGAAAAAGAAAAACAAAAAAGAAATGAAAAAAAAAAGAAAAAAAGAAACAGAATTAAAAAAAAAAATGAAAAGAAACTCAAAAAATGAACGAAACAGAAAAAAAAAAAAAAGAAATGAAAAAAAAGAAGAAAAAGGAAAATAAAATGAAAATGAAACAGAAAAAAAAAAAGAGAAATGAAAAAAAAAATTTATATAACTCATAAAATGAAAAAAAAAAGAAAAACAATTGAGAAATGAAAAAAAAGAAATGAATAAAGAAAAAAAGAAAAAAAGAATTACAGAAAGAAATGAAGAAAAAAAAAAAAAAAAAAAATCTACACGAAAAAAAAAAAAAAAAAAAAAATTGAAAAATGAAAAAAAAAGAAAAAATTTAAATCTTTGAAAAGAATCTTAAATTGAGAAAAAAGAAAAAAAAAAAGAAAAAAAAAAAAAACGAAAAAAAAAAACAAAAAAAGAAATGAAGAAAAAAAAAAAAAAAAAAAGAAAAAAGAAAAAAAAAAAAAAAAAAAATGAAGAAACAGAATAAAAAGAAATGAAGAAGAAAAAAAAAAAATGAAGAAAAAATGAAAGAAACAGAAATAAAATAAGAAAAGAAAAAAAAAAAAAAATAAATGAAAAGAAAAAGAAAAGAAAGAGAAATGAAAAAAAAGAAAGCCTAAAAAGAAAAAATGAAAAAAAAAAGAGAAATGAAATGAAGAAAAAGAAAAAAAAAAAAAAAATGAACGAAAAAAATTGCATTTGAAAAATGAAAAAAAAAAAAAGAAAAAAAAATAAATGAACGAAAAAGAAAATTAAAAAGAGAAATGAAAAAAAAAAAAAAAAAATAAATGAACGAAAAGAAAAAAAAATTGAGAAATGAAGAAAAAAAAAAGAACACTCATAAATGAAAAAAAAAGAAAATAAAAATGAAAAAAGAAAGAAAAAAAAAAAGCCTACAAAAATAAATGAAAAACAGAGAGAAAAATGAAGAAATGAAGAAAAAAAATGAATAAAAAAAGAACGAAAAAGAAAAAAAAATGAGAAAATGAAGAAAAAAAAATAAAAAGAAAAATAAATGAACGAAACAGAATCTAAAAATGAAGAAAAAAAAAAAGAAAAAAGAAAAATACTGAGAAAGAAAAAAAAAGAAAAAAAAGAAAAAAGAAGAAAATGAAAGAAAAAAAAAAGAAAAAAGAAAAAAAAGAAAAAAAAAAAAAAACGAAAAGAAAATGAAGAGAAATGAAAAAAAAAAAAAAAAGAAAAAAAGAGAAATAAATGAACGAAAAGAAAAGAAGATAAAAATTGAAAAAGAAAGAAAAAAAAGAAAAGAAAATAAATGAAAAAAGAAAGAAAGAATAAATTGAGAAATGAAGAAAAAAAAATGTCAATAAAATAAAAAAAAAAGAAACAAAAAAGAAAAATTGAAATGAAGAAAAAAAAGCCTAAAAAGAAAAATGAAGAAACAGAAAAGAATTAGAAAGAAATGAAAAAAAAAGAAAACTAAAAAATAAATGAAAAAACAGAGAAAAAAAAAAGAAATGAAAAAAAAAAATTCTGAAAAAATAAATGAAAGAAAAAGAAGAATTTAAAATTGAAAAGAAGAAAAAAAAAGAATTACAAGAAAAAAAAAATGAAGGAAAGAAAATTCTTAAAATTGAAAAAAAGAAAAAGAAAAGAACTGACAAAATGAATGAAAAAAGAAAAAAAAACAAAAAAAGAAATGAAAAAAAAAAAATCACAATCAAAAATAAAAGAAAAGAATCTTAAATTGAAAAATGAAAAAAAAAAGCCTACACTCATAAATGAACGAAACAGAAACAATTGAGAAATGAAAAAAAAAAAGAAAACAAAAAAAAATGAAAGAAACAGAATGAAAAAATTGAGAAAAAGAAAAAAAAAGAAAACTCATAAATGAAAAAACAGAAAAAGAATTGAGAAATGAAAGAAAAAAAAGAAATCATAAATGAAAAAAACAGAAGAAAAAAAAAGAAAGAATTGAGAAATGAAGAAAAAAAAAGACTCATAAATGAAAAAAAAAAAGAGAAAAACAAATGAGAAATGAAAAAAAAAAATACAAAATAAATGAAGGAAACAGAAGAAGAAATTGAAAATGAAAAAAAAAAAAGAAGACAAATAAATGAAAAAAAAAGAAAAATGAAAAAAAAAGAAAAAAAGAAAAAAAAAATGCTTTCTCATAATTAAAAAAAAAAAAAAAATGAGAAATGAAAAGAAATGAAGAAAAAAAAAAAGCCTAAAAAAAAAATGAATGAAAAGAATCTGAAAAAGAAATGAAGAAAAAAGAGAAAAAAAAAAAAAAAGAAAACTCAAAAATGAAGGAAACAGAATTTGAAGAAAAGAGAAAAAAAAGAAAAAAAAGCCTAAACTCAAAATGATGGAAAAAGAATTTTAGAAAAGAAGAAATGAAAAGAAAAAAAAAGAAGCCTAAAAAAAAAATGAAAGAAAAAGAATGAAAATTGAGAAATGAAGAAAAAAAAGCCTACAGAAATAAAATGAAAAAGAAAGAAAGAAAAAGAAAAAGAAAGAAAGAAAAGAAAAAAAAATGGAAAAAAAAAAAAAAAAAAAAAAGAAAAAAGAAGAAAAAAGAATAAAAAAAGAGAAAAGAAAAAAAAAGCCTAAAGAAAAAATGAAGAAAAGAAAGAAAAAAGAGAAATGAAAAAAAAAAAAAAAGAAAAAAAATAAGAAAGAAAAAAAATGAAAAAAAAAAAAAAATAAAAAAAGAAAAAAAAGAAAAATGACAGAAAAAATGAAAAAATGAAAAAAAAGAAAACAAAAAAAATGAAATGAAAAAAAGCCTACAAAAAAAAGAAACGAAACAAAATCTTACAATAAAGAAAAAAAAAAAAAAAAAAACACTCATAAATGAACAAAAACAGAAAAAAAGAAAGAAATGAAGAAAAAAAAAAAAAGACATAAATGAACGAAAAGAAATTAAACAATTGAAAATGAAGAAAAAAAAAAAAATCATGAAAAATGAACGAAACAGAAAACAATTGAGAAAAAATGAAAAAAAAAAACAAATAAATGAAAGAAAACAAAATCTACAATTGAAAAAAATGAAGAAATGAAAAAAAGAAACGAAACAGAATCTTACAATTGAGAAATGAAGAAAAAAAAACAAAAAATAAACAAAAAGAAAAAGAATCAAAATTGAGAATTGAAATGAAGAAAAAAAAAGAAAATGAAAGAAAAAATGAAGAAAAAAAAAGAGAAATAAATGAAAAAAGAAAATGAAAAAAAAAAAGAAAATGATCATAAATGAAGAAATGAAAAAAAAAAAAATAGAAAAAAAGAAAAAAAAATGAAAAAAAAAATAAATGAAGAAGATGAAGAAAATTAAAAATAAAAGAAATGAATGAAAAAAAAAGAGAACTCAGAAATGAAAAAAACAGAATCTTAAAATTGAGAAAATGAAAAAAAATGAAATCAAAATGAAAACAAAAAAACGAAACAAAATAATTACAATTGAAAATGAAATGAAAAAAAAAAAAAAAAAAGAGAAATGAAATGAAAAAGAAGAATTAAATTGAAAAATGAAAAAAAAAAAAACTCATAAATGAAAAAAAGAGAAAACAATTGAGAAAAATGAAAAAAAAAAAATGAAAAGAAAAAAATGAACGAAACAGAATTAAAAAGAAAGAAATGAAGAAAAAAAATGCCTAGAAAAAATAATAAAATGAAAAGAAACAAATCTTAAATTGAAAAAAGAAAAAAAGAAAGACATAAAAAATGAAATCTTACAAAAAGAAAAGAAATGAAAAAAAAAAAATACACCAAAATGAACGAGAAAAAAAACAAAAAGAAGAAATGAAGAAAAAAAAATTGACAAAGATAAATGAAGAAAAAGAAAGAAAAAGAATTGAATTTGAAGAAAAAAAAAAACACTCAAAAATGAAAAAAAGAAAAAGAATCTTAAAAAAAAAAAAAAGAAATGTCTGAAAGCCTACACTCAGAAAAATGAAAGAAACAGAAAGAAAAATTGAGAAATGAAGAAAAAAGAAAAGACATTCATAAAAAAAGAAAAAATGAAGAAAGAAAAATTGAGAAATGAAGAAAAAAATCAAACAAAATAAATGAAGGAAACAGAATCAAATACAAGAAAGAGAAATGAAGAAAAAAGGGACAAAATAAATGAAGAGAAACAGAAAAAAACAATTGAAAAATGAAAAAAAAAGAAAAATTTCATAAATGAAACGAAACAGAATTAAAAAATTGAGAAATGAAAAGAAAAAAGTAAAAAGAAATGATAAATGAAAAAATGAAAAATTAAAAAAGAAAGAGAAATGAAGAAAAAAGAAGACAAAAAAATGAAAGAAAAACAGAAAGAAAGAAATTGAAAAAAGAAAAAAAAAAAAAAAGGGGAAATGAAAATGAAGAAAACAAAAAAACAATAGAGAGAAATGAAGAAAAAAAATGGAAAAAATGAAAAATGAAAGAAACAGAAACAATAGAGAAATGAAGAAAAAAAAAAACACTGAAAAAAAATGAAGAAAAAGAAGAAAAGAAAAGAGAAAAAAAAAAAAGACAAAATCATAAAGAAAGAAAGAGAAAAGAACAATAGAAAAATGAAAAAAAAAAAGCCTAAACTGAGAAATGAACGAAAAAGAAAACAAAAGAGAAATGAAGAAAAAAAAAGCCTAAAATCATAAATGAAAGAAAAAAGATTATTGAGAAACAAAAAATGAAAAATGAAGAAAAAAAAGAAAAGAAATAAAAAAAAAAAAAGAAAAAGAAGAATAAAATGAAAGAAAAAAGAAAAAAAAAAAAGAAGAATAGAAAAAAAGAAATGAAAATGTCTGAGAATCAGAAAAATGAAAAGAATTGAAAAAAAAGAAACTATACGCCATAAATGAACGAAAAAAGGGAAGAAAAAAATGAAAAAGAAGAAGAAAAAAAAAAAATCAGAAATGAATGAAAAGAATTGCAAAAAGAAATGAAAAATAAAATGTCTGCATAAAAGGGATAAGAAAATGAAGAAAGAGAAAAGAATGAAAGGGAAAAATCAGAAAAATGAAAAGAATTGAAATTTAAAAAAAAAAGCCAAAAAATAGCAAAAATGAACGAAAATGAAGAAAGAGAAAAGAAAAGAGGGAATGTAAACAGAAAAAATGGAAAGAAAAAAATTTGTTTAAAGAAATGAAGAAAGATTACAAAAGAAAAAAATGAAGAAAGGAAAAAGAATAGAGGAATGAAGAAAGAAAAAGAAAAAAGAAAAGAAAAAAAATAAAAAAATGCGAAAATGAAGAAAGAGAAAAGAATAGAGGAATCTACATGAAAGAAAAAATGAAAAGAAAATGTCTGAGAAATGAAGAAAGAGAAACAATTAAAAGATAGAAAATGAAGAAAGAGAAAAAGAATAGAGGGAATGTAAATCAGACAAAAATGGAAAGAATTGCATTTGTTTCTCACTATAGAAAATTACAAATAAGCAAAAAGGGATACGAAAATGAAGAAAGAGAAAAAGAAAGAGGGAATGTAAATCAGAAAGAAAAAAAAAAAGAATTGCATTTGTTTCTCAAAATACGAATTAAATTACAAATAGCAAAAGGGATGCGAAAATGAAGAAAGAGAAAAAGAATAGGGGAATTGAAAGACTGCATTTACAGCCAAAAAGACATCTGAATGTAATTTGTTGAAATGTGAAGCAGGTCAGTAATAATCCCAGCTGATTACCTACAAGGACGATGATCTTCTGGATAGAATGGACATGCAAACGTAGTGATTTGTGAATGGTTAGAATAAAGGGTTTAGTTCTTAACCCCTTAGCATACAAACAATACAATAATTCACTCTGGTTCCAGGTAATGGATAAAAGTGACATCACAAAAAATATCAACTAAGAATTAAAAAAAAAAATTCCATGCGAACGGATTGAATAAAGTATTTTGTCGAATCTACCCGATGATTGCCATATACGACAAACAACTGACAAATAAAAAAGTGGCGAATACAACCGCCAGAGATCTATGATTCAACCAGTTAAGATAAGAAAAATAGTTCAATTAAATATGCGAATGAAAACATTTTTTTACTTTCAACAAATTTGAGTATTTATTTCATTGTAAAATAAAAAATGAAAATTAGGATTTCTTAAATAACACCAGAATAATATTGTTTGTTTGATCAATCATTGTCTGTTTTGTAGCATATTATTTTATTCGTGCATGTGCATTACTTACTAATCACGTTTTACATGATTTGATGTTTTTTCATTGCGCTATAAATTGCGTGATTTCGGTTTTGTGTGTGTGGTGATAAACTCAACTGTCTTATTGTCCTGTATTTCTTTTTGTCAATTATCATCACAATGATAAGTAGAGACAATGACGAAACGAACAGGTGGCTTGAAGTTCCAGAACAGCGGACACTCCGGATGTGACAATTTTAACAATTAATACGCATGCTCCAATCAAACATGTTTTAACTTTTAAAAATAAAAAAGACAACAAAAGAAGAGCCAGTGATAAAGTCCATCAGGAACCTCGAAAAAAATTTTA
This sequence comes from Acanthosepion pharaonis, assembly GCA_903632075.3. Lineage (NCBI taxonomy): Eukaryota > Metazoa > Mollusca > Cephalopoda > Sepiida > Sepiidae > Acanthosepion > Acanthosepion pharaonis. Next base: position 173,129 of record CAHIKZ030002020.1, read on the forward strand.
ATAAAATAATTTTTTACAAAACAATAAAAAGAGTAGAACGACTTTTTTCGGAAAATATTATGAAGTTGAATTTGCTTCGAAATACTCACCGTAGAAAATGGCGAAAAGAGACGCACACAGAGCAAAAAATGAGAAAGTGTTGCAGAATGTAAAGGCTAAGGTAGTGGCCGACATGCCAAACAATGAAGGCATCAGAAGGTAGCTTACAGGGATGTGAAGTAGGTCACCAAGAATTCCTGTAATAATTTGGCTAGGTCCAATAATTGCACCGACGATGGACATTATCAAGGCTCCTTGTTCACGGGTGAGTCCAACATTCACAACTTTTGCCGGAAGATAGATATAAATTTTTTCGCACGCTGAGAAAAAATATTAAAAATGAAAGAATTCAAGATCATATAAGAAAACTAAAAAATAAATTGCAACACATTATTTATACAGTTTTCTTGATATATATTTTATCAGTCTTATAAATCGTAATCGATCCAATTATTCAGAAGAATATACAACGTTTAGCAAACAATTAAATCTAAAAGAAGATTTATGTTTTTTTTTTAAAGTATCTTCAATTTTAGAACACATAGGCACATTATTTTACATTTTTTCACTGGTACAATTTGTGATAGATTTTTAAAGTCATATAGAAAGTCAAATCAAACAAGGTTTATCAAATAATTTACGTCAGAATTCTGCATTTGTATAAATAAATACGATGAAAGTGGAACTTTTTATCCAATGGCGACATCATAAAAACAACGAAAGCAAAAGATAACTAATATTAAATTTGACCAATGAAATAAATTAACGTCGTACAATAAATATAATAAAATGCTCTCTCTAGACATAAAAGGAAAGAATCAACTAAAATTTGGCAAAATTGATCATCTACCCTTACATGTTTTATGTAAAACGTTATCGAACCGTTTATGTTATGGTCGAAGATTCTTAATTGAAACAACATAATATTAATAAAAATGAAATTTGCTAATTTATTATTTATTAATACATTTTTGTAACTTACATGACCAAAAAAAGTAAACAGTTAGTAGCAACTGCATGCCTGTATTCTTCATAACATCAAGATCAAATATGATTTTGTGGAGATAAGTGCATTTGCTTGAAAATCTTTTTATCATATTGGTTGGAAGCTCGTTGACAGAATGTCCAGGATTTTCAGAGTTGTCCAAATTGTTGGTCTGAAAAGCAATTTGATTGTAGTTTTAACAAACTTTTCTAATTAGCCGAATACCACGTGAGTAAGAATAGATAAAACTAAGCTGTCGTCAAAATTATCTTATCATTCGTTATAATCGTTTTGAGCAAGACATCTATTTTCGAAAGTTTTTTTTTTTTAGATTTTGCTAAATAGTCCGATTGTATTTCCTACTCTGTACATAGCAACATAAAAGTGACCATGGAAGAAACATTTGAATAATGCTTTACTGTTTATATTATTATTATTATAATTATGTCATCATCATCATCATTCGATTTCTGCTATGGACACACTATTACCAAGTCTGCGGAAAGACCTAAGGCAGGTCGTGGTGTGTTGTTATATGGCCATTTCATGTTAATTTTTTTTTTTTTTTTTTTATCTCCGATGAAGTTGCTAGCGTTACATAACAAAGTTCTCCTTAGTGTGTGTGTGCTGTACTTAATAAGACAATTTCTGTATGTCTGAAGCTGGGGTTTCAGGATTCTTTCAATGTGTTGTTTTGTTCCATTTTTATAATTTTGGTGCAGTTTTACCACTGGTATTATTCTTGTTTTCATTTTCCACATTTTTATTTCAATTTCAGGTCTTTGTATTTTGATAGTTTTCAAATTCCTTGGTTGCTATGTTAAATCCGCTGGACAATTTATCAATTAGTAGGCAATTTTTTCTTTCTGGTTTTTGACAATGATGTCCGGCCTATTTGCTTCAATTTTTCTGTCTGTGTGGATGGTATAATCCCATAGAATGGTGACATCTTCTATTTCTTTAACCGGCGCTGGCCGATGTTCATAACAGTGTTTATAAAATTTTAAAGTTTTGCAAATCTAAAGTGTATGATTGCCCCACTCTATCATGACGATTTTTATATTCATTTGGGGCAAGTATAGAACATCCTGAGATTAGAAATTGTTTCTTGGTATTTAAAAGAACCTGCATTTTGGATCCAAAACATTATGTATGATATTTGCCTGAAAATTCCTAGTGAAAAGACTCTGGTCTTGCGCTGCAAGAATAAAGCCTTCAGTTTCAGACTTTAATCCAGATGCTCGTAACCATCGATGAGTATTAACTTTATCAACATTGGGTTTTATTATTATCATTATTATTATCATTATTATCATTATTATTATTATTATTATTATTATTATTATTATTATTATTATTATTGTTGTTATCGTTATTGTTGTAATAATAATAATAAAATAATAATAATTTAAATAATAATAATAATTTTAATAAGAAGAAGAAGAAGAAGAAGAAGAATGAATGAATGAATGAATGAATGAATTCGGAAAAATTATTATTTTCGATAGTTTAAATAATTTGGTACATTTTTAAGACAATCTCATGGAACATTTTATTTTGACATATTTAGATAATATCAGGAAAGAAATGTTATCTTTAGACTAATTCTTAATGAAAAACATTCGATCATTTAGATCATTTTTGATAATCCTGGTTTTAATATATTCGTTTTTGTATTGAATATTATTATATAATATTATTATTATAAGGCTGATTATTATTTTACTTTTATCTAAATCTAATTTTAATATAAACGAAGTGAAATATAAAATATTAATCTTTTCCAAATCTAAAAAATATGAACACTGTTTTATGAAGGTACCCCTAAACATTCACTGAATTTATTTTATGTATCTATAAGCGTGTTGAACCTTCCTTCATTTTTCAACCGATTTCAACAAAACTTCACTTTTTTTTTTTTTTGGCAGGTAGTTTTTCTTATTGTCTTGAACACTTTTTTCTTTATTTTTACATTCAGAATGCTTTAAAAATTCCATTTACAAGACAATTGTTTATAAATTCTATTCATTCGGTAGACTCATAACTATTGAAAACAATGTTTTTGTTTGAGTTTGGGTTTGACCAATTCGTAAAAAAAAAAAACTAATTAAGACATGCGTATCCGTCAACCTTAAACAATAATCTTTGTCAATTTTATTTTTCAGTCTTTATGATGGTCGATACTTGATCTATCTCTTACTGTTACATCCCCGGGCAACGTCGGGCTCTACTGCTAGTCAAATTATATAAACAGGCGTTTACTTTCTATTCGTCAAATAATTTTTATAGTTATGTACACTTACCAAAGATCAAGTTATCGATGTATATGCCAACACCTTATAAGAACACCCACTCCATGTTTAAAAGATACTTTCCTGCGATATTTTAAATTAAGATTAAGTATATTTGTTTCCATTCAGATTAATTAAACATTAAATCCTCTATTTTTTTATCAAATAATATTTCATAAAATTGGTTTTTGAGATTTTTTAGTAATGGTAGATTTCTCAAAATGGACAATTTTATAGATTTCAGTAATTATCAAAAATGGAAATACATCAAATTTCTTTTTTAAAAATACAACAAAGTGTTTTGTTTGAAATGCTTTACTCTATTTCAAACAATTTTGCAGTATTCTAAGTCCTTCAGTGTAAAATATTACCTTTTATCTATTATTTTGGAATTAAAACTAAAATAAAAACTTCAAGAAATATTTTGAATTTTTTAAATGCATTTGAAACCTTAAATATTGCTTATTTTGGGGGTTCCTAATATATATGTAACACTTCTCCATGACAACGGCCGTAGGTATTCATTTTGTTTCATACAGCCAAAACGAGAAATATTTCATTTTCATTTAACACTTTTCGACAGAATATACAAGATTTATCTATTTAAAGAAAAATATACGAACGTTTGATCTTGTAGTGAAGATTTATTCAATGCAATTTGACTACTGCTCATAAGTGAGGTTCAACCATTTCTTTTCTCGTCGAATATTTCAGGTGGGAGATAACAAAATTTGCCTTCAAGCTATAGATGTTAACCATTGTTCTATAATGAAGCATTTCGAAAATACAGTAAAACGGAAGAATCAAACAATATGGGTAAGTTTAATGCTAATGTTATTTAGAAGGAGCAATGCATCCCTAATTGTAGGAAACCTTAATGGTAATCGAACCACCGACATTCGTAAAGATCTGAGAAATGATAATGCCAGATATAGCTCCTAAGCAAAACGGCCATATTGATAATTATAAAAGCGATAAGAATCTATGTTTCTGTAGATATTTCTCGAAATAAAATGAATGTAGAAAGAAAATGAAACATTGACATTTACGTTTGTTCCTTCTTCATATTCAGTCGGCTTATCGTCTGGATCGAACCCTGATTCCGGTTTTAATAGAAACTCATTCACAGACTTCAATTGGATTTCTGAAACGAGACGCTTTCTATAAAACTTACAGAATACAATTTAAACAAAGCAAAATAAGGAGAATATTAAGAGACAGCAATATCTTGTTAGAAACAAAGAAAAAAGTATTCAAGTGATATCTGTCTTCCTTTATGGCAGAAAATGCTGGACAATCTCGTCAAAGATGAAGAAGGGACTTGAAGTAACAGAAATGTGGTTCGACAGAAACATACTGAGCATATATTGGGCCGAACATGTGAACAACGAGGAGGTTTTTGGAAAGAATGGAAACCAAAAGGAAACTTATACTTAAAATCAGGAAGTGGCAGTTTAAATTTTGGGGACACGTAATGAAGAAGAAGAGTTTTGAAAATCTGATACTCACAAGAAAGATTGAGAGAAAGATGGACAGAGGAAAGCAGCGCGTATCATTCTTGTTGAGCTTGAACAAATTCATGGCAGAACTGAGTTTAGGAGAAATAACAAAAAGACAAAACTTATTAAGAACTAAAAATGGCACAAAGATGTGGAGGGCCTTCGCCGCCTAAGTCCCGAAGGGACACGGCATATAAAAGAAGAAAATCTTCTGTTCAAATTATTTAAAAAGAGAAGATTGTGCATTTTCTGAAACTTATTCATACTAGAAGCTATTCTATTGTCATTTTAGTTATCCATTTTACCAATTCTATACAAAATTAAAATATTTCTATTTTGCAAGGTTTGAAAGGTATGTGATTAGAATATGTATTTGAACAAATAGAAATTTATAGGTTTGGTAATCACTGATTATTTAATATATACATGACATTATTGTCCTTTCTTCTGAATCGAATCTTGATTCCGCTTTTAATAGAAACTCAGTCACAGAGTACAATCTGATTTCTGAAACGTGAAGCTAACCTAAAAAATATCTGTAAAAACATTTTCAAATACGAGGAAATTTTGTATTTCTGAAATTCATTCCAATATTTATTTTATTCAAATAATTGTTGTTCAAAATATTTCATTGATGCATATTATTCATTTTTCTGATTATTAGTTCATTGTTTTTGGTTTCAAAAGTTTTAGCCCTATTAACATGAAAATGTTTAGCGCCATTGTTAACCAAATGATTATCGCTACTGATATCAACATGTTCCATGCCATTGTCACTGATAAATATAAGTTGAAGTAAAATTCATAAATGAATTTCTTTTTGATGTTTAGGTAAAGGATGTTTCAAACAATTATTTTTTTAGTGGCAGTGTATTTTGGCTCATATCTTCTGAAGCTGTCCTTTATGGTCAGATGGTAGATAAAATAGGGATGTCGATTTTGATTGGCTGAGCCGAACGTGGGAGAGATAGAAAGTGATTTCAGGGAGTTAAGTTTTTACACGTCATACACATTAGACGTGGTTATTTTGTGTTTCGGGAAACATGCTCCCCCGTGAGGGTGAGGGTGATGGAGTGACCCCACCGGCTAGTTAAAAATGTATACGTCAACATATTTAATAAAATAGATATTTTTTCAATTTCTTTTCATTTCCGGACTCCAAAAACATTTCGACACCCGGCTAGAAAAAGATGGCTAAGTGAGAAGAATGTAAATTTGTTGTGAAATTGACCTCGTCGTCCAAGAGAATAGGCAATACAACATATACGTTATTTGGTGTACACTGACTAGTTCCTCACAACAAAGAAAGGCACAAGAGAACTATGGTTACAACACAACGTGGAAAACTTCGGAGAAGATTTCTTTTACTGAGGACTCAAAAAAAAAATGGGAATATAAAAAATATCTAGACATATTGGACAATATGTAAGTACGATGATATTATTTTATTTTACTACCACACCCACAGAGATCTAAGCAACAAACAAATTAGGAAGTAATGATAAAAAAAATGAGAAAAAACAGAGTTTGACGAACAGAAAAAAGTGAGGACGAATGTTTTGTCTTGTTTGGGTTTTACAAAAGTTTAGACCGTGTACAGAAATCTATTGTTTGATTTTGATTGGCACATTTAATGTTTTTGGGTGCATCCAAATTTTGAATGTCTGTCAAACTTTTCTCACAGAATGTTAATTTAATTTTTTTCTTTATGCTATTATTCTTCATAATAACGAATATCTTGATTATAAAATTCACGATGCATGTTTATACCGTTCTTGTAAAAAATAAAACAAAAAAATGAATGTATTTTTAGCAATGCTGATTTTCCAAAATTACTATACAGAAATTGCACATTTGAAAAAATTGAAAAAAAATTTAATTTAATATTTTTCTCTGATATTATTCTTTATAACAAACATTGATTTAAAAAGTAATTATTTACGGGTATTTAAAAAAAAGTGTGTTTAAATTCTACTAGCATTCTTGTTAAAATTTTGAAAAAAAAATTAGCCAGTTTAATATTTTTTTTAAATATACCGTCAAAATATTAAACTGGTTTTTTTGTTTAGCATTTCAATCGTTTTTATGAAAAAAAACATGGGATAGATTCGCATCTCCAAAAATACAATTATCCAAATGTTTTAATAAAGAAGATTCAATTCATTATGTAATTTCAATATAAAACGGATCCTGACCAGTGAAACAATTTTTTCATTTGAAACCACGTAATATCAATTTTAAAGACAACGCCATTTTAACAAAAAATGAAAATTTCCTACATTCCATTTAGAAACAAAGGATTTAATGTTTTTTAATCATAAATCTTAATCTCTCCAGAATTAAATATGAGGTTTATACATTGGAAGAAGAAAAATTTCTTGTCAATATTCATCAAAAAAAATAATTTTTTAAGTTAAAATTTTTTAAGGAAATAAACCAAAATCTGTCTCATAATGGTAAAATATACATTTTAACAGGTTGCTATGGTAAAACTATGATTAACAAAATTTTTTTTTGTGTATTTTTTCCTCGCCAAGATCAGAATGATCAAGAACGATGGAAATTCGTTACAAACCTCAAATTGAAAACACACCTGACAAATCAAACACTGTTGTTTGTAAAAGTCATTTTTCTAAATGAATTTATGAAACACTGGTTATTACAAAAAATTTTATTATCCAGAAATCCACCATCAATATTTGATAATTTTAAAAAGTGTGTAACCTCGTTTTGACGAAAACCAACAAATAGAATTTTGCTGACATGCGAAAAAAAAAATGATGATATGTCAGGGTTTCAAGAAAGGGTCAAAATATTACGTTTGAAAAATTGTATCAGAATATTGATCAACAGATTTTTATTTAGAATTACATCCTATAAATCAAACAATCGGTTGTTTATCCAATCTGTTGATTTTTCAATATTTTTTAATAAAAAGTTTTGAAACGTCGAGACTTGAATGTTCCAATGCTTACATATTTATTCAAAAAAATGTTTCCCTTTTATTTACATTAGTCGGACTATTGTCCTCATCTTTGTCGCCATATTTGTCACAACGTTTCGGCCGTTGTACGCTCCGGCCTTCTTCAGGTGGTTGGAATTTCGAACTGAACCCTTTATTTCGATCACTGGGGTAGACTGTTCTAATTCCACGTGCCATGTTTGATGGATGTCAGTTATCAGTTATCTCCTGCTAATTTTCCCTCTGAAAGTTCTCCACTGCCTTAACCAGGAATTGAACTCACCTTCTTTGGGTCTGTCACTGGATCTAACCAACGCCTTTATCCACTGTGCCATGTGTCCTTGAGGACATCTGGGTATGAACTTCTTAGTATTATAAACCTAATGTTTTCAGCATCATTTTTTACCAGTGCTCATATTGCATTTTTTTTGCTGTTATCATTGCATTTCTTTACCAGAGTTCATATTGCAACTTTGTTATCATTGCTTTTCTCTGGCACTCCTTATTACTGGTTCCCATATTGTATTTATTTCTATGCTTGGTCGGCTCAGGAGATTTTTGTGGCCTAGCATATGTGCTGATTCCTTAAGTTTACGAATTTTCCAATGGTGTTCCCTGTCTATGATCTCAACATGATCCCACAGGGGCGGTGATCTCCTTCTCTCTCCATATGTGGTCAGCCACGCCTGATTTTTCTACTTCCCCTCGCGTTACAGCTTTCTGGTGTTCTTGAAGCCTTACCTTGAGGGGGCGGCCTGTCTCTCCTTTATATTCCTTTCCGCAGCTGCATGGGATAGCGTACACACAGTCTTTAGTCATGTTTCTCTCTATGGGGTTCTCACTCGTGAGAGATACCTGCGAAGTGTTGTCACGCTTTTGAAGGTTGTCCTGATGTTATATGGACCGCAGATCTTTTGTATTTTCTCTGATAACCCCTTCACATAAGGCAGGCAGACTGTTTTCTGAGTGTTGTTGTCCTCCTCCTCCTCCTCCTCTTGTACCCGCCTATCCCAGTTTTTGGGGGCTGCTGCCATGTACCCAGGGTAGTTGTTGCGTTGTAGGGTACTACTTATACTGACCAATTCCTTATCTAACGTCTCTGGATCGCCACTTATGACTTTTTTGCTCGGTGTTGTAAGCATCGGACGATCCCTTTCTTTACGCTGTATGGATGGTGGGAGTTGAAATTGAGGTACTGTCCGGTGAATGTTGGTTTACGGTATACGGATGTCTTGAACCCATTCTCTGTTCGAGATATTAGTACATCCAGGAATGGGAGTGAGTTGTTACTCTCTTTCTCCATTGTGAACTGTATCGAAGGTCTTATTGAGTTCACATGGTCCAGAAGAACCTGGACTTCTTCCTGATGTGGCCAGAGTATGAAAGTGTCATCTACGTACCGTAACCATATAGTTGGCTTTAGCGATATAGACTCTAATGCCATTTCTTCAAAGTATTCCATGTATATATTCGCCATTGCTGGTGATAATGGCGAGCCCATTGTTAAGCCCTCATCCTGTCGATATATGTGAGATCCCATTCCGAAGTGTGTTGTTTGTGTACAGAAAGTCAACATCTCCATCAGATTATCTATTGGAATACTGGTCCGCTCCTCTAGGGAAGAGTCAGAGGTTAATCTATCTCTGACTACTGAGAGTGCCTCCTCCGTGGGTACCTTGGTGAACAGACTCACCACGTCCAAGCTCACCATCTGGTTGGATAGGATGGGAGCATCTTTGATTATTTCCACGAAGTGGGCGGAGTTTCGGACATATGAAGGAGACTTTCCGATCAATGGGTCAATTATATCTACAAGGAAGCGACTCAGAGGGTGGCACACAGAGCCTTGGCAACTAACAACAATCGGCCTGAGTGGAATACCGTCTTTGTGAATCTTAGGGAGACCGTATATGTGAGGTAACTTGCTGTAACGCTGCGATAACTGCCTATACGTCTTGGGTGCGAAGTGATCCTTGTTCTTGATTAGGATCTGTGACAGTTTGCGTTCCGTTTTCATAGTAGGATCTTTCTTCACTATGCTGTAGCTACCATTGCTAATGAGGTCTTCCAGTTTTCTTGTATAGTCCGGTTTGTCCATCACTACAGTCGCATTACCTTTGTCAGCCGGTAGTATGATGATGTTCTCATTCCTCTGTAGTGATTCAATCGCCAGTCTCTCCAGTTTTGTTATGTTAGACCTGGGCAGCTTGGCTCTCTCCAAGGCCTGTCTCACTTTCCATCTCATTTCATCCGCCTGAGCCTGAGGGATGTTCAAGGCCACCTCCTCTACTCTGGCAATGATGTCCAAGTATGGCACCCGCCTGATGGTTGTGGCGAAGTTGAGACCCTTATTCAATACTGACTCCTCAGAGGCACTCAGCTGATATTGGCTGATGTTGACTACTGCTTTCACTGGTGGGTGATGGACCTTGTGTGTCACCTTCTGATCTTTCAATCTATTTATTTTTTGCACTTGGCGAGCCTTGACTACATCAAATTCATGTCTGAAGGATTTATCCAGGTCATTTTGGATCCTTCTCTGGTCTTCTTCATTGGTAATTCTGTTGAAGAGATCCTCGAGCGTCTGGGAGAATGAGCATGTACTCGATGTTTCATCCAACGGTTGTACTGGATTCTCTCTCGGACAAGGGCGTGTCCCTTTCTCTATCGACAGGATGAGGCTCTCCTTGAATTGATAGGAAGTCTTGGTGCCAAGCCTGAAGGGATGAGTTGGCGAGGTATATGCATCGGTGTAGGAATGTCAGATGGTTCGATATTCGTGCCAGAGTTTATATGCTAAAGCCAACTATATTTACGGTACGTAGATTTTTCATACTCTGGTCCGTAGGAAGAAGTCCAGAGTTCTTCTGGACCATGTGAACTCAATAAGACCTTCGATACCAGTTCACAATGGAGAAAGATTTTTAAACAACTCACTCCCATTCCTGGATGTCACAAAGAACTAATATCTCGAACAGAAGAATGGGTTCAAGACATCCGTATACCGTAAACCAACATTCACCGGACAGTACCTCAATTTCAACTCCCACCATCCATACAGCGTAAAGAAAGGGATCGTCCGATGCTTACAACATCGAGCAAAAGTCATAAGTGGCGATCCAGAGACGTTAGATAAGGAATTGGTCAGTATAATTTAGTACATCTATACAACGCAACAACTACCCTGGGTACATGGCAGCAGCCCCCAAAAACTGGGATAGGCGGGTAAAAAGAGGAGGAGGAGGAGGAGGACAACAACAACTCAGAAAACAGTCTGCCTGCCTTATGTGAAGGGGTTATCAGAGAAAATACAAAAGGATCTGCGGTCCATATAACATCAGGACAACCTTCAAAAGCGTGACAAACTTTTCGCAGGTATCTCTCACGAGTGAGACCCCCCATAGAGAGGAACATGACTAAAGACTGTGTGTACGCTATCCCATGCAGCTGCGGAAAGGAATATAAAAGGAAGACAGGCCGCCCCTCAAGGTAAGGCTTCAAGAACACCAGAAAGCTGTAACGCGAGGGGAAGTAGAAAAATCAGGCGTGGCTGACCACATATGGAGAGAGAAGGAGATCACCGCCCCTGTGGGATCATGTTGAGATCATAGACAGGGAACACCATTGGAAAATTCGTAAACTTAAGGAATCAGCACATATGCTAGGCCACAAAAAAATCTCCTGAGCCGACCAAGCATAGAAATAAATACAATATGGGAACCAGTAATAAGGAGTGCCAGAGAAAAGCAATGATAACAAAGTTGCAATATGAACTCTGGTAAAGACATGCAATGATAACAGCAAAAAATTGCAATATGAGCACTGGTAAAAATGATGCTGAAAACATTAGGTTTATAATACTCAGAAGTTCATACCCAGATGTCCTCAAGGACACATGGCACAGTGGATAAAGGCGTTGGTTAGATCCAGTGACAGACCCAAAGAAGGTGAGTTCAATTCCTGGTTAAGGCAGTGGAGAACTTTCAGAGGGAAAATTAGCAGGAGATAACTGATAACTGACATCCATCAAACATGGCACGTGGAATTAGAACAGTCTACCCCAGTGATTGAAATAAAGGGTTCAGTTCGAAATTCCAACCACCTGAAGAAGGCCGGAGCGTACAACGGCTGAAACGTTGTGACAAATATGGCGACAAAGATGAGGACAATAGTCCGACTAATGTAAATACTGTACATAATACCTTAAGCGGCTGAGACACAGGGCGCCATAGACGACAATGTTTAAAAAAACCCACTTATTATTAAAAATGTCCCTCTCATACCATAAAATGAAATACTTCGTTCTAATAAATTATTAAGGACAAATGCACCAATTCCAGTTCCACTCTGAGAGATTCCTACAGCCAAAGTTCGTTTCTTCTTAAAATAAGATCCAACGATGGTGTTGCAGGAAAAATATGACATTCCAGCAAAAATCCCTAAAAGGAAATGTAGTTATGAAAATGATCTTGGAATTCAGGTATTGCGCAATTTATAAAATAAATCAAGGTAATTTAATTGAATTAAATGGAAACGTTTTAGTTGTTTAAATGTGAATTATTACGGAATAGTAAGTTCATGATGCGAGTCTCTGTAATGGACGTGGGAATTCAGTCATCGATCTAGATGTCCAGTTAAAAGGCAAGTTAAGTATAGCCTTATGATAAGTGTCTGTATATTGTTTGTATGAGGAAGAAAATTCAGTCGTCGATAGAGTGGACCAGTGAAAAGGCATATTATGTATAGCCTGTTGTTACCAGTCTCTCAAATGCTTGTCTGATGAACAGAATTCAGTTGTTGATTTGAGGGGAAAATCATGTGAAGTATCGCCGCATGTTACGAATCACTGTATTGCCCTTCTGAGGAAAAATATTCAGTCATCGATCAGCCATGTTATATATAGCCTCATGTTAGGAGTCTCTGTATTGCTTGTATGAGGAATAAAATTTAGTCGCCATCTGGTTGTCGAAGGCTAATCATGTTAAGTATAACTTAATAGTACGAGTCTCTGATTTGCTTGCATGAGGAATAGAATTCATTCATCGATTTGCGGGTATATGGAAAAACACATTAAGTATAGCCTCATGGTAAATGTCTGTATATTGTTTGTATGAGTACGAGAATTCAGTTTTCGATTTGGTCGTCCAAGGAAAAGGTATGTTATGTATAACTTCATGATAAGTATCTCTGAATTATTTGTATGGGGAACAGAATTCAATTGTCGACTCGAGGTCCAGAAAAAAAGCTATGTTAAGTATAGTTTTATGATACAAGTCACTGTATTACTTATTTGAGGAATAGAATTCAGTCGTCGATCTGGTTGTCCAGGGAAATGGCTTGTTAAGTATAGCCTCATATTAGGAGTCTCTGTATTTCTTGTCTGAGGAAAAGAATTCAGTCGTCGATTTGGGAGCCGAGGGAAAATCAAATTACATATTGCTTCATGATATGAGTCTGTAATGATTGTATGACATCAAGCGTAACCCTCTTCATCCGCTGGTTCAATCTTTGAGATCGGATGTAATCATCATCCGCTTGTTTCACTGTTAGGGTTTTGGGGCTTGGTCGCGCTTAGCCTGGGACCTCGTATTCGACGTTGTCGCCAAGGATGGCCCTACTACGAGTTGAAAACTCCAGACGACATCGCTCTCACAGTCATTGGACCACGCAAGCCCCTCCACCACATTAAGGTGCGACTATCAAAGGTACGCACATAGAAACATACACACATAAAAACACGTGTATATTTTACACTCGATGTCAGAGCAAACATTTTGTCACTTATTAAACTTTGTCCTTTTACCATTTCTCCCACCCCACGTTCCACCATCCATTTACACAAGCTCATTAGGTGAAAACTTTCCTCTGTCGCTCATTCAATACGTCCTTTGAGTGCCAAATTTTCTAAGCCTTCCTTTCTCATTATCTTAGAGGTTTCAATTACTTATTTTTGATTGTACATATAATTGCGTTTTATTATTTCCATTTTCCTTAAAACGTCCTCATTACTCACATGTTCGGTCCATGCTATTCTCAACATCCTCCAGTAGAAACATATTTCTTTTGCCTCAAATCACTTTTTTATTTGTAAGGACATTGTGCAGCATTCACTGCTATATTGGAGGACAGATATGTTATAACAGTTCAGAATTCTTAGCTTCTAACATGTTTGCCGTATTCTCCCCTCTTAAAATATTTCCCATGCATTTAAATATTTGGATTTGCTTGATTTTGTTGCCTCCATTTCGTAATTCGCAGCATTGGACTGTTCCATTTTCTGACAGCCGTACATTTTGTCTTCTCTCAACAGATACTTATCCCTTTCTTCACGGTTTCCTTCCCTATCTTCTGTAGAAGGTTCTGTTGTTTCGCTTCTGTTTCTGCTATCAACTGTGTCATTTGCATATCTTATGCTGTTAAGATTGTATCCACCGATAATAAATCCTGATAGGACTTCTAGTTTTCTCAAGACACCCTTGATGTAAAGGTTGAATAAATCTCGTGTGAAGACATATTGTCTTACGCCCCTTTATAAGTTTTGTAAATTTACTGAATGTCTTTTCCATCTTTATACAAGCGGTCTTCTCCCAGTATCAGTTCTGAATTATTTTTATACCTTTCGCATATAAATCAAGCATTTCTATAATATCAAACATTTCCTTGTATCGTTCCTTATCAAACGTAAGACGAGTAATCATACAAAACAAACACCGTTATTATAATACTGAGGAAAGTGTTGTTGTATTGAGAAATGTTACTTTCACTCTGTCTTTTGCGAATCTTTAATTGGTACGGTATAATAATGAGAGAAGAATAAGAAGAACTTACATTTATATTATAAACAAAATCCATTCTTACCTGAGAGAATTCCATACGTAAGGTAAAGAACTTCAACTTGGTCAACAAAAAAGCCTCCAGCGGTTGCCACAGAAGAAACGAATCCTCCGCAAATAATAACTTGGCGATGGCTTACATTAAACATCATTAGAAGCAACACAAACGGACCTGATAAAAGGGAAATTTTGAAGTCAAGAACAAAATAGCACAAGTCTTTTAGATATGTATCAATATGGAAACTTACCAACGCATAACATGACTCCACCAAAAATAGAACCGACCATGGCTGTTTTCGAAATAGAAGCATCATAAATGGTAATCATTCCAAGAACGAGAATACCATTTGAGGAAAGCAATCCGATAATAGTAAAATTCACCATGAATCCAGCAAAGCAAACGACCCAACCCCAACCTCCATCAGGAATGTGTAGTGAATCTACAGCATCAGGTTCTGTTTCTGGTTCCGTTTCCACTTCGTTTGTTTGTCTTTCAAGGATACCTTTGTCTGTCTGTTCCATTCTGAAAAGAATCTGCAGATGTAGAGTTAAGGATTTTTGATACAAATTTTCCAAAAAATTCTAAAGTGATTTTAAGAGAATCTAATGGCGTTTACACGCACACGCACACGCACATACGCACACACACATAAGCACACACACACACACACACACACACACACACACACACACACATATATATATATATATATATATATATATATATATATATATATATATATATATATATCTATGGTGAGACCGGAACTACCCACACAATAGACTCTTCCAGGTCTATATTAAGTATGCGACACAACATTCTACACTGAGAGATAGAGAGTCAGAGAGAGCCGCGTACGACTACCAGTATTGGACACTAACATTTTGTAAGCTCCGCTTACACTATCTCTGTAACCTGTTGTTAATATATCTTTCTTACATTTAATCCGTGTTCCGTGTTTTCCTTCTGGGGTCCCGATTTTGACCCATCAATATCTGAAATACTTTTACAAACTTTGTCAATACTCCAACACGTGTCGAATGTTTTTCCTAAGCCCACATGACACGTCAATGAAGCGTCTACTGCATAAATCATTTTTTAGGTGGCTCCACAGATAAAAATCCAATGGATTGAGATCCGTGAAACGTGGAAGCCATGGAACCGCTCCTTCCAGACCTGTCCATCTCTCATGGTACATGTCAGCCAGTGCGTTTCAATGTGACTAAAATGTGCTGTCGCCTCCGCATTCATGAACCACATGTGTCTTCGTATAAGCAAGGGTACATCCTCTAGCAGGTGTGTAAATGTGTTCGAAATAAAGCCCCTGTGGACAGCTGCTTTGAGGCGAGCTGGGAGAACATATGGACCTACAAGACAGTCACCTACAATACCAGCCCACATATTAATGATAAACTGATGCTGTTGTCTAACTGTTATTCTTCCATGGGTATTCGTTTCCACACAAAAATGTTGCTTGTGTAAATTTGTTATTCTATCTTTTCCAAATATTGCCTCATCCATAAAAAAAGACTGATGAGACATACAACTCGATCGGTAGTTTGTGCAATAAACCATCGGCAAGTGTATTAATATGAAATATTTGTCATAATTATTTCAACAAAATTTTACATTTAAACATTTGGTTCGAGAAAAAAACAGGAATATTGCAAATTAGTAGCCAATTTTATTTTGAATTTTTTTTCATGCTTTATAATTCAAAATGCGTTATTTCTGGAATAAATTTATTTTTCTTTTAATGATTAAAGTTTTAATGAAAAAAGTATTTATTTAAAATTTGCTTGTGAATCAATTTAAACTTTAAGATTTAAACGTTTAGTTGGATTCCTACCCTATCGAAATATTTAATTCCTTCTGCTGTTTTAGAAATTTGAGAGAAAGTCAAATTTAAATATAATTAAAGAATCATTTTAGAAGCAATAAGAAAAGTTTCTAAAATCTTCTAACGTGGACTTTTATTTTGGAACACACTGTCGTTTGAGAACAATATTTTTTTTTTCATTTGGTAAGAGGAATGTAACAGGAGACATTAAATTTTAGACAGTTGGGTCCCTTTAATCGTAGTATCAAAAAGAATAAAGATGGCATAATAAGCATAAATTGTATTGACACGTATGTCCGAGTTAATTTAATAAAAGCAAACACGAAATATATCAGTTTTGTTACATTTTTATTTTGCCATTCAAGGAAGATTTTCTACAATTTGTATGCCCGGTCCGGATTGTTTAAAATATTGCGATAATTTAAATTTTCTGACCATTAAAGGGATACGAAATTTCGTAAACATTAAATGAGTAATAATGCTCAGATTTCCCGTGCAAATTTAAGGTTCCACGTTGACACCAATATATATATATATATATATATATATATATATATATATATATATATATCATTTCTTTTGTAGTTGTAAGATTTAATTTACTCGAGTACTTTTATTTATCCATTTTTAGGGCCTGCAAGAAAAGTTTTGCAAAGTGTCACAAGACTCATTTGGGCCTCCGACGCAGGCAAAGGATTTGATGTACAGTCAATCTACGTGTAAAGGTTCATTTCCATGATCCCTGGCTACAGCAGAGGTGAACAAAAACTTGAAGAGTTGAGTTACTAAAGAGAAATAACCGAGACTGAGATATCCAGAAAAGGCATGGCACGTGGAACTAAAATAATCTACTACCGTGGACTAAGTAAAAGGTCCGGTTCGATGTACCAATGTATATCACCTGAATAACGCCCCATATCGCCTGATGAAGGCTGGAGCGTACTATGGCCGAAACGTCGTGAATATTACAATAAAGATGAGGGCATCATACCGAATAGTGTATATATATATATATATATATATATATATATATATATATATATTATACTGTTTTTCTAATGTCTTTTATATATAGATTTTCTAATGTCTTTTTATATAGATTTTCTAATATCTTTTATGGGGACTAAGCGAGTGTAGAAACTGTCCCTCGAGATAATTGTCTCAACGACTTTCAGTTGATGTTGTAATAATTCCATGTTATGATACCTTTATAAAATCATCCTGGTTGAATTAACAGTATCATATGAATGCCGGATGAAACAAAGCCACGATTATAAAACTAGTAAATATGAAAATCTAAAATCAGAGCTAATAAAGGAGGGGTATAATGCAATTGTTAGAGCAGTGGAAATTGGGGCAAGGGCTTTCGTTTCAGGCACTCTGTACCAATTTCTGGGCCAAATTGGAATCAAAGGGCGTAATATGGCCAAAAGTATAAAACGCCTAATAGAAATAACTGAGAATAGTTCTATGTGGATATGGAAAAAACGAAATACTCCGTGGAGTGGTTCAGCGAACATGATGGCATGACATGACTGATTGTGAATGCGTAATGAGGTTCACGTTGCATTCTCAGAACGCGAGGTTTGCCGTTTTTCGGAATTTTTGTAAATTTAATTTCGCCGTTACACATTTGAACTAGTTTATCTACAAAACTTATAATGGGGCCTCACATCAGTGAGGGGGGGCGGTGTGCAACTGAAGCCGTTGAGAGGAAGGCCCCGATGATGACCCCTGTTTAAATATAAATTCGAGAGGAACACATCAAAATTCAGTGAAGTCATATGCCCTAGAGAAGCTCGGTGGAAGTGTCATTGGCATGAAGAGCATTACACATTCAGCTCGCTTCAGGTGAGTTTCAATTACTTTCCAGTAATTTCCTCCTTCTGTTTCAAAACAAGTAATTTTTAGTGACAGTTTGTATTTTTTAGAATAAAATTCTTTTCATTATCTTTAAATAGATTTTCTGACTAAATGTTATTTAAAATGACAGTATTATTTACAAATATTCTTTGTGTTTTAACATTACACTTAAACTATGAAAAATTAAAATAAATCACGAATATATGCAATAATTATTTTCATTTAATTTGCCAGAAAATTATTTAATTGATTCTTTGCGATGAAGTCACAATTATGTATTTATTCACTTATAACTTCGGTTCATTCAAGTAGTATCTGTTTCCGTGACTAGTGTGAGCAAATTCTCTAGAGTATAAGTACAACTATAGACAAAATGATAAACCTGCAACAAACTGACTAAAGTTTAACGACTTTCAATCGAACAATTACGTTTACAATCTTTCAACAAACTGGAGTAAACATTAAATTACAACAATGAAATAAAAATAGGAAAAATGAATATAAAAATGAAGTCATTTTGCTTACAAGGCAGGTGAATGTATATAAAACTCCCGGTGAAAATGTTGTCCTTTTTAGGTTCTAAGTTGAGAGGTAATTTATTTAAATCCAAAACGAATGTTAATCCATGGAATTTGTATGCGTTTTGCAATCCGTAAAAAATGCTGTTCTTGTCTTTTTTGAAGCGGTTATGTAAATTAACATAGACGCACCCACTTTAGATGTGCAGACAACCTGCTTTTTGAAAAGAACAAGTGAAGTGTAAACAATATCACTGTATTACGGTTCAGCAAACATTTATGCCAACATTAAGAAAGCCAAGAAAATTTTCTGTTCATGTTTGTCGTTATTGGTGACTTCCTATCTAAATTCATTCAATAGATGCCATACACTCTTAGGCGACCATGTCTTTTTTCGATTCACGATTAACTTGACAAAAAAATTCTCGCGGGAGGCTGACGTTACATTCTCTGGTAGACTGGCTGCCAACCAAAGCTATAGAACCAAACCTATTTAATTCATATCTGGGAGGATAATGAGTAAATTAATATCATTCTCAATCTTATTTGCGTATAAGTGAATGTAACCAACTCGACAGAAATTCGAACCCGGCTTTCTCATTTCGAAATCATTGTCCATTACACCATCCGACATCCAAGATTACATCCCGTGGTGTTCCCAAGCGGTTACCCATCTACTACTACCCAGGCTCGACTTTGCTGAAGTTCGCTGAAATTTCAACGTGATATCGCCGTAATCATACCTAAAATAAAAACATAATTTTAATTCTGGTGAAAATTAAAAACGGAATTTTAGTCGAAAAAGGATCTTTCTCTAAATTTATTTAACTATAATTTCTGAAAGTGATAATTCATTTATTCTATTTATAGTTTCTACATAAAATGTCAGATGTTTACGGGGGCAGAATGCTCAATAACGAGGACAGAGTGTCTATAGATATAAACAATGGGGATATAGAAATAAACACTGCATAGAGACAACCTGACTCACGCAATAATTTTGTTTAAAGATCAAAGAGATTGTGATAACAAAGGAGAATAACTTTGCGCAATTGACAAAATCTAGACTCTATTAATTTCTTCTTGTTCTATGTTCTGTGTGTCCCTGTAGCGATTTCAGTCATTGAATTCGGAACGTTTATTTTCAATCGATAGTTATCAGTATCGTTCACGAGCGGCCCAAAGAGATTTTGTTGAATGAAGATAAATTGCTTTTCTAGACGACGGAACATAAAACCATGGTAACTATAAACCTGACCAGTATCCTGAAAAGTCAGAGAGAGAGAGAGAGAGAGAAAGACGTACAGGGAAGCTACTTGTTAAACTGTTCACCACACCCTCTCACCTAAACCTCATCTCAACATCCCCCGCTTATTGCAGTACGTTACGACCCAAGAGTAAAATCTGGTTTGCGGCTAGAAATTGTCATGTTTTTTTACTCGTGGGTAGCAATCTAGCTCAAGGATAATTTTAAAGCCACAAGCTTTTTACCGGAAGAAGCTGCACCCTATCAACCAACATGGTCTTCAGGACGTTCGCGATCATGGCTCTCCAAAATTTCCTGTCCTTTGTAGTTCTTAATAAATTGCGTCTTTGTGTTATCTATCCAAAAACTTGTTCAGCTATTTGCTCAAACTCGCTCGGTAGATTATAAGTCGTCTTCTCTCACGAATATTAATCACATACGCCAGATTTATAGAGGGAAAATTTCAAATGAAAAATCTTATCTGAGTACCGTGTGAGGCTAGAGCCTTATTAGTTTGATCGTGAGTATATTGATGTCTATACAGAGTGATACAAACAAGACCATCACTTCATGAAATACAAAAAATTAAACAGCAAAATAATACTAAAAAGAATAGAATTTATAGAAGGTTTTTTTTTTTTTAAAAAAAAAAACGTAATTGCATTTTGCATCTAATTTGCATTTTGCATTATTCATATCCTTTAGAATTCGAATTATGAAGTCTGTATATTTTCTCATGATATTAACCCATTCGTTGCTCAAACGGGATTGCAGGCAAATTAGACGAAAGTAAAGACCATTCTCTGGAATTATTGATCCAGCCTCCTGAAATATCATATAAAAGTCTGATTGATTTGATCCTGGATGTATTGATGTCTATGCTGAGGTATGCAAACAAGTCTCTCTAGTTCTTGAGATCAAAAAGGAGAGAGTAAAATTAAAATAAAAAGGTGATTGCTTTTTGCGTATCAGTAATATTCAACTTCTGCCACCGTTGCTCAAATGATATTGCAGAAAAATCAACGGAAATTTTCCTGGATTTTGTAATGTCGCCTCTAGAAAATCTTTTAACATTTCGCCGAGAAAAAACAAACATATTTTTCTAGTTCTGAAAGTAAGGGGACAATAATTATTTATTTTAATTTTATTTAATATCTTCCCTTGACGTTTGTAATTTTATCCAAAAATAAATTACATAGATAAATAGAGAGATACATGTGAATATTCACAAAATATTTACCCACAACGAGATGGGAAAGATAGATATATACATAGATAGATGCGAACAGACAGACAGATTGAATCCTCTTCAATTCAAGGGTCAATTGTTATCTATCCTCCATATCCAGGTAATTTTCACTTTCTACCTCTTCCTCTTCCGTTCATATCACATACATCTCATTCGGTAATCTTCTAACTTGAGTGGCTTTTGGGCCTTGTATTGGATAAACATTAGTAACAAGAAAAGTAGTTTGCTTTTTATTCATGAGGTTTGGCTTTTGTTTTAATAAAGCATTAAAATATTCAGTCAAATAAGAAAACTTTATTAATGCTTTCAAAACGGACATGTTACAATTGTATAACGAAAAGCACAACAAACGGACAAAAACAGCAAGGATAAAAAGAAGAGCAAGGATGAAAAGAAGAGCAAGGATAATAAATAAAATCGTCGTAAAGTCGTGAATCGAAACAATAGCAACAACAAATACTAATCAACACACAGACACAGACACACACACACACACACACACATATATATATATATATATATATATGTATGTATATATACACAATAGATTAATATAATCGTTTACATCTTAGGGTGTTGTTGAAGCCTATTGATTTGGATACAAACATATACTTATGCAAATGTACTTATATACATGAAATGAATAAACATAGGTATGGGTGGGTGTTTGTCTTTGTGTCATTTATACGTAATATAAAGTTGCATGAAATATCCATCCCGCCATATTGTAATATGAGCCTTAAAACTTGACGCAGTTCCAAATGCAACCCTCAACGTTCGATGACATCTCTTTATTTTTGACACGTTTGACAACACATCTATCACTTCTCAACTCAGACGCTCTCGGCTTGCGAGTTCTGTCCCTTCTTTACTTTATCTATCCTGAGTCGCTAGCAACGCTAGCTTCGTTGACTAATACCGACCTTACGGCTCATCCGGCTTCCTTTTCCCTTCTCGGCTGCGGCTGGTGTGTCGTCTCTATAGTGTTGATTCGGATTCCCCAAAATCCTACGATATTGGGATTGACAGAGAACTTTAGTGTGAACCGTTTATATACGTTGTGTACCCTTGTATATGCTGTGTTTCACAGACAAGATTGCGTAATTCCTGTTTGTATCCGTGGTAAACGTTTGTATCGGTGGTTGTTGAAGCGCAACTTTTGAAGTATGAACTCTTTCAATAAAATGTAAAACAGATTTATTGAATATAACAACAAAAACTGGTTGAATAGAATGTCTCTATCAGCTACTGCCAATCAAGTACTCTACTGCAGGAATGGTGATTTGAAGATTCTAGTTGCAGCGCTAAAGTATTAACCAAACTCTAGATCTTTTTTTCAGTCAATTCTTCCTCAATTCTTCAAACCAACAAATACTCTATCAAAACTTCCTTAATTCTTTTGTTATGCGTCTGTCTCTGTTTTCGCACCGGTCCGTAAATTGCGCGTAGGCTTACGAGCAATTCAGGGCCGTTTCGTGCAAACTTCTCCTACCTGGCCGTTTCCCACTTCTGTCTCTTGGCCAACAGGCTGTCGTTCATAGAAACACTGTCCGCCCTAAATTTGACATTGATCACTAATTTTCCCACCAATCATCTTAATCTTAAGAGACAGTGTTTAAAAAAAACATATAGCATTTCTTTTGTCTACTCCCGAGGTATCTTTTGTCTCCCGAGGTATCTTTTGTCTCCCGAGGTATCTTTTTGTAAAGGTAATTGTTTCCTGGGTAGTCACTATAAACAAATTCTACATAAACCATATATTTTTTTGTTCTTTGTACAGAATTTTGTATAAACAAACATATTCTGAACAGATAGCCTAGTGTAAACAAACTACCAAATTTTAATTTCTCGGGAACAAAGAAATTCTGACAACACCTTAATCATGTCTTCTTATCAGCGGGAGGTAGATACGGTTAGTTAATCTCAGTGAATCTTGTATAGTTATTTCTAGGTTCAATTCTCCTTGAAACTGTACTTAATTTCATTTTATCATTTTAAAACATAACTTTTTAAAGAATTTAATTTTAATTTTCTTCTAATCCTTCAACCTACTCTACTGAAAATATTAATAATTATTATCCAATCATTAGTGCCTTCTAATCACCATCCTGTAATCTCGTGCAATTAAACGTTTAAACAGAGTCTGTATCCAGTTACAGTAAAATATTGCTTTATTTATTTGACATCTGGTGTTTTCTGTGTGTTTACTTCCTGAAAACTGTAGCTGTGTTATTTTAATCAGACGTGTCTGCTAACATTTTAAAAATAAAACTCAATGATCTGTCATATCAAAGGCAAGGACAACAAAAACGATGAATTCAAATTAAATATGCCAAAAATTATTCTTGGCAAATAACAATACAAATCTAGTAAAGAAAATGCAAATTGTTTATATTTATAACAGATGAAAATAGTTATTCGTAAGTCGAAATCTAGTAAAGAGAAATATTCAAAGCAAATTGGATCGGATTGAAAGCATTGTTAAATAAAGAGGTCAGTCGGGAATTCTCTTGGCAGCACCTCACTTGGTGTCCAGCAGGTTCTCCATCCGCTGCTCTTTCGTCTCGTTTATCACTTCAACTGCTGAGTTGCTTAATCGCTCTGTTTATATGAATTTCTCTAGTCTTCTACCACACTTAACGATTCCTTAATATTCATAGAATTAATTATTTTGTCCAATTGTGGACAAACGACACTGACCTTCAAACAAAACGGTTAATTATTCAAAACAACACATTCTTCAACAACATTTTTTTTTATAATTCCTCCATGTCCTTAACGACAATCGGCCGCGTTTGGCAATTAAACCAAAACAATATTTTTCCCGATAACACACTTTTGTATTTAAAAATGATTTCTATATCCATGAAGACAAACAAATTTCTTTGTTATCTTTTAATATAACCGATAAAAATCTCACCGTTTACATTATTTCTTTGCCATTTATAAAACTCAATCAGTTTTGGGCGACAATTACATTCCACATTCTTCACCCTCAGGAAATGTTTTAGATTGTTTACATTTCCGCTTTGCGGATTCATAAAAAATATAGCTGACCATCAGTTTCCTAGAAAAAAAATTATTTTTTCCGTACTGCATATTTCAATTCTAAATGTAATAAAATTAGTAAGAGTCTGTCCATAATGGGTTCAATATTGGGTATGAGTTTAGACAAGTAGCACCAATAGACCGTGCATTCCACGTATAGGACCATAAATCTAACTGTAATGAAATTAGTAAGAGTCTGTCCGTAAATGTTTCAATTTTGGTATGAGTTTAGACAATTATCTAAGTAAATCTTGAATGTAATATTTATAAAAAAGAACAATTCTTAATGTAACCGTGAAAGTTTGTTTTTTCTTTAATTATTCATCTGTTATTTTTCATGGAATTTCTCTTTTCGTTGAAGGTAGATGATTCCACTTGATATGATGCAGGCAATGAATAAAGAACCGGTGGTGAAGTAAAAGGCAGAATCGTAAGACTGTGTAGCATCGAACAAAGAACCTGGAAAGATAAAAAATGTTCAGGAAAAAATGGTTCCATCAACATCTATAGACAAATAGAGATTGCCACAGGCGAGAATTGCTAGTAAAAAAAACTATTCGAATTTCTTTCCTAGCAGTAGACATAGCAATTGATTCAACATAATCACTCAACTTAATGTCAATAGAAGAAATGAGACATAGAAAACAGAATGAGGTGCTCTCCTGAAGGTTAGCATCAGCCATGTTGATGTAGGGAAGATGGTTCTGTATAATAATCAGCAGTTCTGTTTCGGAGGCGTTAAAATTTACAAGCCATTTCTTGCCAGAGATAACAACTGATTTGATGTCAATTAGTGAGATCAGCTGCCAGTTTGACTTTATAGGATTTACTATCAAGTCTGAAGTAAATAGTTTATGTCTTCAGCATAAATACCTAGTTGGGAACTGATGACATTAGGAAGGC
Organism: Acanthosepion pharaonis; assembly: GCA_903632075.3. Taxonomy (NCBI): domain Eukaryota; kingdom Metazoa; phylum Mollusca; class Cephalopoda; order Sepiida; family Sepiidae; genus Acanthosepion; species Acanthosepion pharaonis. Next base: position 198,406 of record CAHIKZ030002020.1, read on the forward strand.
CATTGATTAAAATAAGAAACAATGTAGGTCGAAGGATAGAAGGCCCGGGGGACGCCCTCATTAATTAATGTTCCATAATTTTCTCAGGGCATTAGGCTTTTAAAAGCTATTAGAATATTTATGTGGTTTGTTAGAATTGTCTGTTAGGGCTCGTTGGTTTTCCAGTGTCTATTATTAATATTTAATTTAATTTTGTCTAACTGAGCTCTAAATGGAGATTGTAACTTTTGCAGACATGACAATAAATACTAAAGACGAATAACTATGGTTGTCTTGAGTAGAATAGAATTCCTAATAAAAATTAGACCTTGGGATATTTTGCTTGAAATCAATACACTGTATTGGTTTTAATACACTGTATTGATTTTAACAGTCTTGACCGTCCTTTCATCTTTTAGAAAATACATTGATTTTTCCTTTGGGCACAACATTCTTAATATCAAAAGCCATTCGGGAAGCAATATTTTTCTCAGCTCTAATCTAGTGGCTCTAGTATCTTGATTAGTGAAAAAACCTAAAAGCTATTCTGCGATTCAAATGGTGCTCCTCTCCTTCCTAACAATTATCAATGCTTCAGTTTTCTTTCATATCGGTCAATAATCACGTGAATATTTGAAAAAAGAAAGAAAGAGGGGAATAAACAACCAGACACGAAATGAATGTTATCCCTGAAAAGTTTCAATACGAAAAATAATAAGGCAAAATAAATGTTTCAAAGTTTGTTGATTGCAAAATAGAAGAATGTATATAAAATAAGTTCTTAATTTGTTTGAAAATACGTTAGCTTATATCCCAGTTTCTGTTTAAAAAATATTTGCAACGTAAAAAAGAAATAGGTATAAGAATTGAAGGAATTTACAATTACCTACTATTTTTGCACCGATAATGAAAGATAAACCAACCAAAAGGCACAAGGGAGAATATCCTTTGGTCAGGTTTCTCCCTCCCAAGATGGAAGCCACAAGCACCATTCGAAGGGTTAAGGTGACTCCTGCAAATTAGAAAGCATTATTTTTAGCTCAATATCTAAGAGAAGAAATAATTGAAATACACTGATTTAATCGAGAGAAAATCAAAGGCTACAGAAGTGAAGGTTATGCGAAACAATTAAGACATCATATTGTCTAAATACAGGTCAGCAATAAATAATCCCAATTAATTGCATTGAGGAACAATGACCTGCTGGATAGAAAAGGTATACAAATGTGGCAGTCTTGAGATCAATAATTCAGTCTGGACATTGCAAAGAAATATCAATTAGGAATTAAATTATGTGCGAAAAGAATAAAGGGTTGAATTCTTAACTTCAAGCATACAAATAATACAACTATTTACTCGTTTAGATGCGACATAACAAAGAAATATCAAGTAGAAATTAACTAATGTGAGATATTGTCTGGTACAGACATAGGAATGAGAATATTCCCAGCGAATGGATTGAATAAGAGGTTGAGTTCTTAACTCCCAGCATACAAACAATATAAAACTTCACTCTGGTTCCCGGAAACAGGTAGATGCGACATCGCAAATAAATATCAACTAAGAATTAACTAACATGAGGCATTGCCTCGCATGGGACGTGGAATGAGAACATTCCAATGAATTGAATAAAGGGTTTATTTCTTAACTCCTAGTATACAAACAATAAGATAATTTAATCCGGTTCATGGAAACGGGGAAAAGCAGCTACGCAAAGAAATAACAATTATGTATTAACTCATGTGACATATTGCTTAACATGGATAGATGAACGAGAACATTATAAGCAAATAGATTGAATAAAGGTTTGAGTTCTTAACCCCTAGGGAAAAAAACAATATAATAATTGACTCTGGTTGCCGAAAACGGGTAGAAGCGATATCTCAAAGAAATATAAACTTTTTCCTATAAATATAATGATGTCAATGGCTTTGCTTCGAAATACTCACCATAGAAAATGGCGAAAAGAGACACGCACAAGACGAACAATGAGAAGGAGTTGCAGAATGTAAAAGCTAAGGTTGTGGCCGACATGCCAAACAATGAAGGCATCAGAAGGTAGCTTACAGGGATGTGAAATACGTCACCAAGAATTCCAACAACAATTTGACTAGGTCCAATAATTGCGCCGTAGATGGCCATTATCAAGGCTCCTTCTTCTCTGGTTAGTCCAACACTCACAACTTTTGCCGGAAGATAGATCAAAACATTATCGCAGGCTGTGAAAATATTACAAATGAAAGAAAATTCAAGACGATATAGGGAATTCATGAAAATAGATTACAACATATTTATAAAATCTTCTATATACCCTAAGCGATTCTGTTATGTAGAAGAATATACAACTTTTGTTAATAAATTAAAACTCAAAAAATATTTATACATTTTCGAAATGCATCTTCAATTTTTGGACATTTTGAGGCCCACATTTATTTTACTTTTTTTCACGGGCAGAATTGTATATGAATCTGAATAAAAAAACTTATCTTCCAGGATTTTTCTCGATTCTGTAATATAGTTTTAAACTTATATAAAAAATAAAAATAACAATGTTTATCTAATAATTCACGTCAGAATTCTGTATTTGTATGTAAAATGAATAAATACGATGAAAGTGGAACTTTTTATCCAATGGGGACAGAAACAGAACAAAACAGAAAGCGAGCTAATATTAAAATCGACCAATGAAGTTCACGTCGTACAATAAATATGATAAATTTCTTTAGACATAAAAGGAAAGAATCATCTAAAATTTGGCAAAATTGAGATTCTGTCCTTATATGTTTTATGTAAAACATTATGGAACCGTTTATGTCATGTGACTTGAAAAGCCACCATTTAACGAAAGAAATACACACGATAGACAACAAATAGAGATTATTTAACAGAGTGTTACTGAACTGTTGAATGAAGCTCCCAAGTAGCAGTTCTTGGGAAGCAGCTGTCTAGGTAGAACGTCCTCATAATAAATGGAATACGGAGGGAATGCGGGTGATTCGGCTCCGTGGACCAAGCATGATTAGTTGTAGTTGGAAAAGTCACAAGTTGTTAGCGTATAGACTAGATACACGGCTCCAAACATCTTCCGATGTTAATATAAAGCATAAAGAATGTTAGAAGAGCCTTGGTAGACCCCTTCATTGACGTCATGGGCTTCCAAAGACTACCCGTTCACAACGACCTTAATGGACCGAACTGAGAAAAAAGATTTGATAAATAGGCCAACTTCCAGAGATGCTTTACCTGTTTGTGTTGCAATACTACACATTGCCAAAAACCTTGGATATATCTGAGGCAATCGCTCTCGTCAAGCTCTTTACTAGTATTGAGTTTAACGACGATTTTGAGATCAGCAGTAGATGTAGAAGTGCGATCAAGTGTTTATTTCTGGTGAAGTGGGCGGCTACCTCCTTGTCTATTACAAGAGTTTGCTAATGACATTAACACTGACAGGGGGTAGCGAGACGGGGATGAACGCGCAAAAGCACTCTTAAAGACTGAAAAAACACCTGGCAACGTGCATAGATTGGAGGTAATTCTGGGTGAAGGTTCTTAATTAAAACATCAGGGATCTTATCTGGACCAATGTCTGAATTGTGCCGTTTTTATTGTATATACTAATAGAAATGAAATTTGTTAATTTATCATTTATTAATACATTTTTGTAACTTACATGCCCAAAAAAAGTAAACGGTTAGAAGCAACTGCATGCCTGTATTCTTCATAACATCAAGATCAAATATAATTTTGTGGAGGTAAGTGCATTTGGTTGAAAATTTGTTTGTCATATTGGCTGGAAGATCGTTGACAGAATGACCAGGATTTTCAGAGTCATCAAAAATGTTGGCCTGAAAAACAAGTTGATTGCATTTTTAAGAAATGTTTCTAACCTTGCCGAAAAGCTCTTCAGTATCAATGGAGAAAACTAAGCTGTCGTCAAAATTATCTAATCTTCCTAAAATTTCTGCATAATCTTTTTCAGCAAGACATCAATCTTCGGAAATTGTTTTTGACATTTTACTAAATAGTCCACTTATATTTCCTACTCTGGACAAAGCAACATAAAAGTGACCACGAAAGAAACATTTGAATAATGTTCTACTGTTGTTTATTATTATTATTATTATTATCTTTTAAGCATTACGCCCCGTGCAAGGCGTGAAGCCACTAGGATACAGGGGGTTGCAGAAGATTTGGAGCGAGAGCAGATAGGAGTGATAGAAGAAAGGATGAGGAGAAGGATAGTGGGTAGATCAAGGTAACTGGAGGTGTCGATTGACATTACATTTGAATAGAGACGCGAGGTATGAAGCTATTGGAGTAGAAGAGACTGCTACATTTAAAAGTTTATACAGTGTAATGGTGGGAGCGGGATGCCAGTCTCGTAGGGCGCTTGAATTCATGGAGTCTGTGAACCAGTGAAAGCAGCTCATCGGAGCAATTACCATAAAAGTATTTGTAGAAAAGACAGAGAGAGAGAGAGAGAGGCGACGGCGCGTCTGTGAGAGAGTGACTGTAGACGAGACGCCAGATCAGGGCCAATTACATTACATATCCGTCTCTGGATCTTGTCAAGAACTCCGAGGTAAACAGAAGGTGTCCCAGACCATATATGGCAGCAATACTCCATGCAAGGGCGAATGGTTGATTTGTATATTTGAAGTATCGATTCCAGGGAGAAAAAATTCCTGGCGCGGCACAGAGAGCCAAATTTCCTCGTGGTGGAAGAAGCAATTGACTCAATGTATTTGTTCCATCTCAGGTCAGCAGTCAACGTGAGATCGAGCAGACGCAGGGAGTTGCTCTCAAGAAGTTGACTTTCTAAAGGGGGGCAGGGAAGGATCTCTATGGTGATTAATAGAGAGTAGTTTAGTTTTTGAGGCGTTAAAGTTGACCAGCCAATTCTTGCCCCAATTAACAACTGATTGGAGGTCCATTTCAAGACGCACGGCCAGGTTAGTTTTGTCAGCGACACTAGATTTGTTTTTGAGGCAGGAGTAAATTGTAGTTTCGTCTGCGTAGATGCCAACTTGGGAATCTATGGCGTCAAGAAGGTCGTTGATGAAAATAAGGAATAGAGTGGGGACAAGGATGGAGCCCTGGGGAACACCTGCGTTCGTGGGATAGGAACTGGGGGAGAATCCGTTGAGAACGACCTTCAATTCACGGTTTGACAGGAATGATTGTATTAGATCAAACAATCGACCTGTAATACTATAACTCTGGAGCTTACGAAGAAGGCCGGCATGCCAAACGCTATCAAACGCTTTGGAGATGTCTAGGGCCACGGCACGAGCCTCACCGTTATTTTGAAGGGCTTGGTAGACGGGTTTAGTGATGGCCGTAAGCACATCAGCTGTAGATCGGGCGTAGCGGAAACCATATTGCTTGTCTGAGAGTAGATCATGGGATGTAAGGTGGTTAACCACTTCGGCATTGATTAGAGCTTCGAAGACTTTGCCGAAGAGGGGTAGGAGACTAATAGGACGGTAATTAGAGGGGTCAGAGGGGTCTCCAGAGTTCTTAAAGACAGGAACAATGGATGAGGACTTCCAGCAATAAGGAAAACAGGATTCCTTGAGGCAGTAATTATACAGTTTAGAGAGGGCGGGCGCTAGCTCAGGCGCGCATTTCTTCAAGACAATGGCTGGTATGCCATCTCCACCACTAGCCTTGTGGGATTATTATTATTATAATTATATATAGATAATAATAATAATATTAATAATAATAATAATAATAATAATAATTCCACGAAGTACTATTTTTCAGTAGTTTAAATAATTCGGTTCAATTTTAAGAAATTATAATTACACCGATTATTTTGATTTATTTCGATAATTACATGGAAAAAAATGTCGGCTCCTTCCGACTAATTAGTAATGTGAAAACTTAAGAAGGGTCATTTTCTGAAAATCCTGGTTAATCAAATTAACTGTGAAACATTTCATCGAAAATATTTTACTCATCAATAATATAAAAGTTACGGGTCTTGTCTTAATTTGATCAAACGAAGCTTCTTTAAACTTTTACTTTTTAAGAAAAGAGCCCTTCTTTACTGACATTTTTTGAGTGCGCATCCCGATAGATGTAAAGTAAAAATAAATATGAGTATAGATATATAGTTTGAGGCGGGGGGAGAGAAAACTGTGGTAACCTTCCACCACTACATGTTAACCATTGATTAATAATGAAGCATTTGTAATGTTATTTAGAAACGTTTCTTTAATTCAGTGCATTTCTAATTGTAGAAGGCCCTAATGGGAATCGAACCCCCGATATTCGTAGTGATCTGAGAAGCGATAATGCCAGATATAGCTCCGAAGCAAGGCGGCCATATTGATAATTATAAAATCGATAAAAGTCTATTTTTCCGTGGATATTGAATATAAAATATCTCGGAAAGAATTGAATGTACAAAGAAAAAGAAATATTGATATTTACGTTTGTCCCTACTTTATATTCAGTCGCCTTTTTGTCTGGATCGAATCTTGATTCAGGTTTTAGTAGAAACTCAGTCATAGACTTCAATTTGATTTCTGAAAGGAAATTGTTTAAGGTCTCCAATTAATTTTTCATTAAATTTTTCTATAAAATGACTCAGTCAGAAGTGAATGAAAAAAAAAAAAAGAAAGGAAGAAAGAAACATTGACATTTACATTTGTTTGATCTTTATATTCAATCGTCTTTTTGTCGGGATCGAACCCTGATTACGGTTTTAAGAGAAACTCATTCATAGACTTCAATTTAATTTCTGACATGAAAAAATTTGTATAAAACTGTCAAGATACAGTTTTACAAAGTATGAATTTCTGTACAAATTTAACAAAGAGGAAATTGTGTATTTTCTGAAATTCCTCCAAATAACCTGCTATTTTATTCTTATCATAGTTATCCATTTTACCAATTCTCTTTACCAATGAAAATATTTCTGTTTTTCAGGTTTTGAAGGGATGAGATAAGGACATTTATTGAATAAAGAGAAAGAGGTAGATCTCGTTATCTCTATCCCATCTTTTGGAATAATAAGACTTGAATGTTTTCAATCTGGCGATAATATCTTGATGTCGGTTTTATCAGAAACTCAGTCACAGGTTTCAATATGATTTCTGAAATAAGATGATTTCTATAAAACTTCCAATAGACAGTAAAAAAATATAAAATAAATAAAATCAGTCAAAAATTCTACCAATCAAAGGAACTTTTGCATTTTCTGAAATTCATTCAAATAATCAGATATTTTTTCCTTCATTGTTTATCATTTTACAAATGTTATAATATATATATATATATATATATATATATATATATATATATATATATATATATATATATATATATATATATATTTCTTTTATGAGTCTTATTCATTTTTTCATGTTAATTTTTCTTCAGTTTTGTTGCTTTTTCAGAACTGAGTTTGAGGAATTTGTCGGGTTCAGGAAGAGAAGAATGGTCGACAGCAAGAACTAGAAGTTGTTTTAAGAACTATGTTTAATAGCATTTTGGATGAAGTTATTGTTCCCGTTGAGCTAAGATTTAAAACCATGTGTAAGTTTAGGATTTGTTAAATCCGAAACTTTTTAATGCTTGCGAGAAAAAGAAATTTAAGATGGAGGCGTTTTCATCTTTGGATGTTTATAAAAAATATTGAATTTGGATGGACTGAAATGCGAGCTGAAATAAGTTTTGAAAAGATTTTAAGATTTTTAAAAGCAAACATGAAGCAGCGAAGAATTCGGGAAGTTGAACTAAACCAAGCTTTGGAAGAAGTATCCAGATTATGACATCTTATTTTGACCATATCGGTCACGTCAGCTTCCTTTAATTGATAGTTTTCTTTATTAAAGTGAGTAAATAATTATATTATGTATTCTCAAAGTGAAAAGGTGTTGATGAATAAAGACCTTTTAAAAAAGATGAAAGTAGAGTGTGGTGCTGATACGTTTTATAGCAAAATGGTCGATGAATTTACCAATGAAGAATTGAATAGATCTGCAAATAAATTTTAATTATCTCATTCTTTTTAGGTTTTATTATTTTCTCAGATTTCTCTCATAACCACTAGCAGTTATCATGGCAGACCCGTCGACAAAATATTACTTGTGAGAGAGGGCATCAAGTCAATAATTTAATAATTTAATTCTGTTTTTACAACGACATTCAAGAAAATTTCACTGAAAATTATATTTTTGAAAATATACTGACCTTCCATCTCCTTGTTCTTCATGTTGACGATCTTAAGCGGCCGACACAAAGCGCCATAGACAACAAAGTTTAAAAACAATCCACTTATTAATAAAAATGTCCCTCTCATACCATAAAAGGAAATGCTCCGTTCTAAGAAATAATTAAGGACAATTGCACCGATTCCAGTTCCACTCTGAGAGATTCCCACAGCCAAAGTTCGTTTCTTCTTAAAATAAGATCCAACGATGGTGTTGCAGGAAAAATATGACATTCCAGAAAAAATCCCTAAAAGAAGGATCGAGAAGCAGGGAAATATATAAACTACAAAGCAGGCGGCTCAATACAATGGGGTTATGAAAATTATCTTGAAAAAAAATCAGCAACGATAAACAATATACATTCTTCACTATTTACATTATTAGGATTATTGTCCTCATCTTTGTCACCATATTTATTACAACGTTTCGGCCATTATACGCTCCGGCCTTCTTCAGGTGGTTGGAATGTCGAACTGAAGCCTTTATTTCGCTCACTGGTGTAGACTGTTCTAGTTCCACGTGCCATGTTTAATGGATGTCATTTATTTCCTGCTAATTCCCCTCTCCAATTTCTCCACTGCCTTAACCGGGTATTGAACTCACAGACTTTGGGTCCTTGAGGACACATAGCACAGTTAGTTAGATCTAGTAACAAGACCCAAATCTCAGAAATATAGTCAGATACTGAATATATATTCTTACTTTCCTGTTTTTATTCACAGATTAACATTCGTCTTTAATTTAAATAAATTACCCGTCAACTTAGAACCTAAAAAGGACAACATTTTCACCGGGAGTTTTACATACATTCACTTCTAGTTTTCTCAAGGTTCCTTGCTGTGAATGTTGAATAAGTATCGTGTGAAAACAGAATATTCTCTTACGTCCCTTTATATATTTTAAATTTACTGAATACTTTTTCTATATCTGTACAAGCGGTCTTCTCCCAGAATCAGTTCCGGATTATTATAATACGTTTCGCAAATAAATCCAGCTTCCTTAGCAGATTAAAATTTTGCTTGTATTGTTCCTTATCAAACGCAAGACGATCAATCATACAAAACAGACACCATTATTAAAATATACAGGAATACTGAGGAAAGTGCTGGTGTATTGAGAAGAGTTACGTTCACTCTGTCAACAGAAAATCTTTAATTGGTATGGCATAATAATGAAAGAAGAATTTACATTTATATCATAAACAAAATCCATTCTTACCTGAGAGAATTCCATACGTAACGTAAATAACTTCAACTTGCTCAACAAAAAAACTTGTAAATGTTGCCACGGCAGAAATGAATCCTCCGCAAATGATAACTTGGCGATGGCTTGCATTAAACATCATTAGAAGCAACACAAACGGACCTGGTTAATGAAAAATATTCAAGTCACGAACAAAATAGTACAAGTCTTTTATAAATTCATCAATATGGAAACTTACCAACGCATAACATGGTTCCACTGAAAATAGAACCGACCATTGCCGTTTTCGAAATACTGACATCGTAAATGGCAGCCAGACCAAGGACGAGAATACCATTTGAGGAAAGCAATCCGTAAATGGTAAAATTCGTCATGAATCCAGCAAAGCAAACAACCCAACCCCAACCTCCATCAGGAATGTGTAGGGAGACTTCAGCATCAAGGTCTTTTTCTGGTTCCAGTTCGTTTGTTTGTTTTTCAGGGATATCTGGGTCTATCTGTTCCATTCTGAAAAAGAATCTTCAGATTTTAAGTTAAGCTTTATGGATGCAAATTTATCAAAATTCTAGAGTTAATTAAATGTTCAAATCAACATTTAATAAACTTTAAGAGAATCAAATGGCAGTTCAGATATGTAAATTTCTCAAATAATATCTTTTATCTAACTCACTTCTCTCTCTCTCTCTTTCTCTCTCTCTCTCTCTCTCTCTCACACACACACACAGAGACACACACTCAAGCACATACACATATATATGCTTACAAAGGTACCTGGATGTGAGCATGCAGACGTCCGCACATTTACAAAGGATGCAAGAATCAAAGGATTCATCCAACAATATCCGTATAGGTTGCAATAATCTTTAAAAGAGCGCCTTTGTTAGGTTTATTGACCAATTAGAACGCTTTATGTCAGCTCTTAAAAACAGGTTATCTGATCTTTCCAACACTTATATAAGGAAGGATGTCCAACAGTCTTATCAGAGTCGCGTTCGTTGTCCACCTTTCCGACGTTGTTTGAATCATAGATATGCAGAAACATATTTGACCGAACACACAAGCTATTCATTCCAAAACAGACATCCTGTCCACACACACATATATGCTCGCACAGTGTTCATAAGTCTTCCGCGACTGATTCTAATTTCTTTTCCATTAAGATCTATTTCAATTTATATCGTCTTCAAACTGAACCATAGCTGACATTAAGCGAATGGACAGCAAAACGAGAAGGTTTCTTACATGCCATCGCATGTATCATCCCAAGGTTGATGTTGATTGTTTGCACGTGTCCATATCCGAAGACAGCAGAAGGTTAGTTCAGTTAAAACTGTCTTATAAAACTACAAAATCGGCCTTCAAAGATACCTGAAAACTACAGAAGACTGGATGATAATCTGTGTTAAAGAATATGAACGAAATAAGAAACTGTAATCAGTAATAAATGAACCCAAAAGATTCAAAATTGAATTCCAAGTGGGTGAAGAAATGCAAGTAAACACCGACCCGGCGGCAAAAAAATAAAAATAAAACTTAAACAAGAAAACAAAAGAATATGCAGTGGACAAGATACAGAAACGATGATAAGATAAACCTTTTCATGGTCAATATTCTACCGGTACCAAATATAGACAAACCCAGTACCCACCAGTGGCTATGTGGTGGAGGGTTAAAAGCTGAAACCGAAGGTTTTATTCTTGCTGCACAGGATCCATGCTTGTTAACTAGCAAGCTAACCAAGCACACATACTGAAAAATTGTATTCTATCCAAAATGCAGATTCTGTGATAAATATCCTGAAACAACTGACCATTTTGTATCAGCTTACACGGTACTGGCACCCACTGAATATAAAACCCGGCATGACACAAGAGGCCAATACCTGCACCGGAAAATCAGCAACTTTTACGCAAGACATTGGTATGAACACCACCCAACCCTAGTTACAGAGACAGGACCTGTAAGAATTTAATGGGATTTTACAGTACACACAGAGAGAACAATCATCAAAAATTGTGAAACGGCTGTGAATACAGGCAGAATTATATATAAAATGCAATAAATTATTGTGTTGAATTACAATATCGTGTAATCTAGAAAGCCATGTAAGGTATTCTTCACTTACCTACGTATAAAGTCGTTTAACAGTTTAACGACTTCCAATCGATTAATTACGTTTACAATCATTCTAGAATTATTTATAAACACGAGTATCAAAATAGGATTTCATATTTATACAATTTAAATGTTAAATAAAAAAACAGTAAAGTAAGATTGAAAACAACAAACTGGAGTAAACATTAAATTACAACAACGAAATAAAAATAGAAAAAATGAATATAAAAAGGAAGTCATTTTACTTACAAGGCAGACGAATGTATGTAAAACTCCGGGTGAAAATGTTGTCCTTTTTAGGTTCTAAGTTGACGGGTAATTTATTTAAATCGAAGACGAATGGTAATCCGTAGAATTACTATGCGTTGAGCAACGGTAAAAACTGCTGAATTTCTTGTTTATTTAACCAGTTATGTCAACTCAGTCTGGATGTACACACAATCTACTTTTCGAAAAGAGCAAGTAAGGTGGAAAAAATATCATTGCCCTTCGGTTCAGCAAATATTTATGTCGACATTAAAATTTGCAAACAAATGTTTCTTTTCATGCGTGTTAGTTTCGATGACATCTAAATTCATTCAGTAGATGCCATGCACTCTTAGGCGACCATGTCTCTTTTCGATTTATGATTATCTTAACAAAAGAATTCCCGCAGGAGGCTGCCGTGTGGCAGCGTAGACTGGTTTCCAACCAAGGTTATAGAACCGAGCCAGTCCTACTATTTAACCCATATCTGGGAAGATAAAGAATGGCTTAATGAGAAAAGTGTATTGGACAAAATTAGGACGTTGTTGAGCTAACTTAGGCACTTGACCCCGTGAACCAGGAATCTATTCGGATGGATGATTTTGAGTTATTTTCGTCAAGACATAGAAACTAAAGTGAATGTCGGGGGTAATTTAACAGATCTTTTGAAAGTTGAAAACGATGTTAAACAGGGGAGACAACTTCGACCTTTGATTTCTGTCTGTTTTTCAACGATGGTTATTGATGCTTTGTACGGTTGTTGTGGAAAATTCCATATCACAACTCAGGTATGATTTTCAATCTTAAACTTTTCCAATCAAAGTTAATGTCATTTTATATATTAATTCAATATCTCTTATATGCTGATGAATTTTACATGTTATTCCCATGGGAATATTCAGTTTTTGAGGAACAGGCTTTCTGCAGATTGTAAATGTTTCTATTTGACAACCAGTTTAAAAAACAATTACCACCATATCACTTTGAAAACTGTTTCTCGTCGATCACCCAAGTTAGTTCTCTAGGTATATTATTATTATAAATAAATAAAAATAAAATAAAAAATAAAAATGATAATGAAAATTATGGATAAAATAAAACGTTAACATAAAGACGTTATATAAAATAAATTCAATTAAAATTAATAATAATAAAAGTACTACCAGCATGCAACAAAAACCGTTCCTGCCAGAAATACGGACACCATGGCAAAAGACGTTAAATTCAATAGCTTTGTCACGAACCTTCGTATAGGCAACACGTGTCCGACGTCTCTCTTGCTACGGAGCAAATTCTCCCTTTTTTCACATGTACCATAAAACAATTGTAACCTGAAAAATACAATACACACAAAAATATAAATAAATAGTAGTAATAGGAGGAAGAGGAGGAGGAGGAGTAGCGGTACTTAGATGTTAGCGGCGGTAATTCGCTTCTCGCCCTCAGCTCAGCAGCACACCGCGGACACCTTCTTTTCCATCTCTGACGTCTCTCACTCAGTTTGACTGCATTCGTAAACAGACGAACCCGTAACTCTCCTTCCTTCCGGTTGGCTCACCTCTTTATATACAGAACTGGTGACGTATCTGTTTTTATACTGCGAACGTAGTGACATACAATTTCACTGTTCCGAGAGTAAACAGTTTACTTTTTCATCGATTGGTTTCCAAGGTCGACAACAAGACTCCATTGTTTATCACCTCACTATCAAACACTCTGTCGCTTTTTGTAAAGTACAGAGAGTCTTGTTTCAAAAATAATTTCTAAATCAAAACATCCTTTATTTTAACTTCGATTCTCACAGTGTCAAAATCCATTTTTTTTTCTAAAAGTTCCAATTATAATTGTTCCAGTAATTCTCTGTTAATAAGCTGATATCCTTTGTACACTTACAAAAAGATTGTATTTCGTGTTCTAAATTAACTTTCTGTAACATTTACATTTCAAAGTTTTTACAGCATTTTTAACATTTGGTTCTTTTGAAAACGTCTTTTTTTCTGTTTTATAGCATATTCTCCTTTATTGTCACTATTATTATTTCGGGGGTGATATCACCCCTGCCACAGCCGCAGACATTAAGAATGCAGAGATGCTTCATCAATCTGTCACGGGGACATGCTAAAACATTCGACACCGTGTGGGATTAGTTGAAATGCTCCATCCGGCGAGTTCTTGCGTGTGTAGAAGCAAGGGGAGGGTAATTTGAAAATTTGTTATGAGTTACAATGTTGAAGCAACACGATGTCCTTTTGCGCATATGTTTATATGGAACTTTTACTTTGTTTTAGTGTCAGGAATCAAACCCCAAAGTCTTAAAACTATTTTTGACACACTCTGTAAATATATAATTATGAATTCGGTTGATTATTTGCATGCATGTATATACATAGGTGTGTCTGTGTGTGTTTGCTGTGAATAAACATATGTATATTTATATGAGTGTATATGTTTGTGTGCGTCATATTATATAGTATAAAGTTACATGAAATATACAGCCGGCCATATTGTAATATAATACTTAAAACTTGAAGTGGTTCCAAGGAAAAAAGCTTTGAGTTGTTCTTAACTTTGTTAACTAATACAGATGCTTACGTGGCATTTGGCTTCCTTTTCCCTCCTCGGTTGAGGGTGGTGTGTCGTTCCGATAGAATTGGTTAGGGTTTCCCCAAATCTTACGACATTGTGATTGACAGCGAACTCTATTATGAACCCCTTATGTACGCTGTGTTTCACAGACAATATTGCATAATTCCTGCCTATGCCCGTAGTAAATTTTTGTTCCTTGATGTCCGAGTGCAACATCTGATGTCAAGCTGGAATAACAACTCTGTCAATAAAATGTACAACATTGTCGATTATCCTAACAACACGTTTATTGAATGTAAAGAAAAACTGGTTGAATAAAATGTCTCTATCAGCTACAGCAAATCAAGTGCCGTAGTAATGGTGATTTGGGGATTCTAATCTCAGCGCTAAAGTATTAAACAATCAATTCTAGCTCTGTGCTTCAGTCAACGATCCATCACTAAAGATGCAGATAAAATGGTTGACTTTCCTACTATCGTAAATACCAGACTCTTCAGGTTATATTCTACCTTTACAAGAGCTAGATCAGTCCAAACTGGTTGAATAAAACGTCTTTTAACTGCTGCAAACCAAGTACTCGGCTGGAGAAAGGTGATTTGGGGATTCTAGTCGCAACGCTAAAGTATTAATCAAGCAATCAATTCTAGCGCTTTGCTTCAGTAAACTTTTCCTCAATTCTTCAAAGCAACAACTACTCTGTCAAAATTTCTTTAATTCTTTTGTCATGTGACTGTGTTTTTTGAGTGTGTGCTCTTTAGCAACGATTGTCTTAGAAGAAATTCAGGGTCGCCCCGTTCGGTCTCTCGCCCTGGAGGCTTTCGTTCATATAGATAATTCACTCTCACAAATTTGATACTGATATCGAATTTCTCCACTCGACCGTCTTAACAAAATCTTATCTTTTATATTTTTATTCTCTACTCAGAATCTTCGTAGATATCTATTTGTAAAGGTAATTGTTTCTTGGGTAATCCACACAAACAAATTCTACATAAACCAGATGTTATTTTGTTCTTTGTCCAGAATAATTTATAAAAACACAGACATTCAGTGTAAACAAACTACCGAATTTTAATTTCTGAGGACCTAAGAAAATAATCTTTTTTTCTTCCTATCGACGGGATGTGTATAGGGTTGTTTACACTACCTGTGTTACTGTTCTTAATACAGTTTGTGAGGTTACTTATCTCATCAGGACCCAAGAAAAAAAAAAAATGTCTACAAGTCGTCATGTCTTCTGTAAGTTATTCAATTTTTGTTCTCTGAAATCACTGGCTACGACCCAAATCGAGGCTGCCTTGTTTCAAAAGGAAAACCCCTCCAACGCACATTGACTTTTGTTTGGAAAGTCATATATTATTTGATCCGTTCGTTTGTATTTTAAGAAAAGTGAAATGCTCACTCAGCTTCACATTTCTGTTGTTAAAATGTCTCTCGCATATATTTCTATTGTGTAATAAACAAAACTCTCAGTACCTGCTAACAAATGGTCCCTTTGAACATGTCGGTCCTAATGCAAGATGGAAGACCTTTTCGCATATGCAAGACGCTCACTGTCAGAAACTGAAAGGCGTTCTTCTCAGACTGAGAAGGAAATATTGGCGTTGGGGGACGAGAAGTTTTCACCATTACACGCATGGAAGAAAAGTGAGTATTGTGACAAGTCACAAACCCCTGGTGGTAATATCTGCAAAGTATTTATGAAAGTGTCATACCATAATACCTATTCTATTGTAATGGACTCTCCCACAGATAATAAGTAGTAGCAGCAGTGGCCAGTTGAACTAAAACATCGGAATACAGTACAAGGCATAAAGAAAGATCCCCCAAGCAAACATGATTCCATTTTTCATACAATATTTACATTTTGAACCATTAAGAAATTTATATTTATCGACACTGAGTTGATACGTACATAAAATATCAAAAATAAAATATTTTCATTAAAATTGAACCAAACAATAGTTATATTGAACAAAGCATTTTTGTTTGATTTGTGATGAGGAATTGTCAGTATATTTTGATTTATCCGATTAATTAAAACTATTGTCCTTATCTTTGATTATTATGGAATTTATAGTTAGGATTTGAAATGAGATTTATTAGTTTTTAGGCTACTGTTTATTAGTTATTCATTATTTGGAGTCGTGATGTGGTTGTATGTACCATTAAATAATTTTTTCAGCCAGTAAAAACCTAAAAAGAAATTAAAAACAACTGAGTCCCTTCTATTGAAGCCGATTTGAACATTTAGCAGCAGAGCTAAGCACAGAGTTAGTCAGATCGTCTAGACAACACGTTATTTTACCTGTGCCTACGTGATTCACTTACCACTACGACAAGAAAAGATCAAACGATAAAGGAAACATAACAGTATAAAAATTTAACATGTCCCAGTTATGTCCCTTGTTTGCAGTACTCTTCCCCATCCCTTTGATCTATGAATCATTTCCCGTCTTACTGGTCTTAATAATTTCTGTCCTAGTTCTTTATCTCCTCAGGACTAAAGAAGGAACATGATGGCAACTTTCTATTGAACTACATCTCTATACTTTGATGTATCTACAGGTCGACATCTCTAGTTTAGGCTATTCTTTATCTGTTCCCCTTTCTCTCGATCTGAAATTGCTGGTTGTGACCCAAATCGAGGCTGCCTTGTTTCAGAAGGAAAACGTCTCCGACACACATTGACTTTTGTTTGGAAAGTCATATATTATTTGATGCGTTCGTTTTTATTGTTAGAATATTGAAATGCTCACTCAGCTTCACATTTCTACTGTCAAAAAGTCTCTCGCAAATATCTCTGCTGTGTAATCAACCTGCTAACAATTGCTGTCTTTGAACATGTCGACCCACGTGTAGGGAGGAAGACCCTTTGGTATATGCAAGAAGCTCACTGTCAGAAATGGAACAATGCTATGCTCAGATTGAGAAAGAAATGTTAGAAGTAACGTACGGACTTGAGAAGATTCATCATTACACTCATGGAAGAAAAGTTTGTGTAGTGACAGATCGCAAAACCCTGCTGACAATATGTGCAAAACATTTATGAAAGGCTCCAAGCGACCTTAAAACTACCTGATAAGAATACAACATTAAAACACCGGAATACAATAGAGGTAATAAAAAAAAAATCTCCCAACCAAATTTTCTGTATTACTTTAAATCTAAAGTGTCTACGCGACCTTCTTGGCGATGGATTATTTTCCACCCTATATTTCCTGCAAACGAAACGTCGCCATACCACGTCTACGGTATTGAATCATCCTCATTCGCCTCGCAATCCATTGGTAGGAATAAATTTTCATTCGGACAGTTTGTTTCCAAGAGACCATACATCCCCGATTACTACAATCTTAGCCTCATTAAATATGGGGTTAACTATTTTCTATCCTACATATATTCAAAATCTACATTTTGTACCACCTTTTACGTCATTAACATAACTTCATTCAGTAATCTTCTACGTTGAGTGGCTCTTGGGCCTTGTATCGAGTGATCAACAGAGTTAAAAAATTACACAGCATAACTGGAGTTGGAATGAAATGCAATGACACAATTTCCTTCTGCACTGTGAATACAACTCTTGCTTCACTTTTGTCTTTTCTTAGCATAAAATAGGATTGATAACTAACTGATAAGAGATTATAAAATTTATGTGACTTGCATTTTGTGTCTGCGTAATTTTATCCGGTGCTTTTGAAGTATTCGAAGTGAAACGAAGATTTTATTTATTATTATTTCTCTCTTCCACAGAACCATCCGATTTCATAATGACAAATAATGACCAAAATCATGAAACTTGCTGGCTAGACACGAGAGACCATAAGCAATTCTGTTAAGAACTGCCACAAGGAAGCAAGCAATAGTTATATTAAAGAAAGCATTTTTGTTTGATTTATGATGAGGAATTGTCAAAATATATTTTGACATTCGATTAATTACAACTATTGTCCCTATATTTGATTATTATAGAATTCATAATTGGGATTGGAAATCAAGTTTATTAGTTGTTTGATTCTTGTTTAATAGTTGTTCATTTTTTGGAGGCGTCTTTTGTCTTCAAGAAAACAAGCAAGAAAGTAAGTCGATATTATTTTATCTTTTAATTTACCTTTTCCTCCGTCGAAACTCGTCGACTGAGCAAAAATCGAAATGAAATAACGAATATATATAAAAGTTCAGAAAGTGTCGGTAGAAAAAAATAAACAAATATTGTCAGATATTTGCAAATATATTTATTCCATAATATTATTTCATGTTGATATATAAATTTATTTCATCTTTATAAATCAATATCAGAAAATCGACGATGAATTACGAACCCGATACGAAATTGAAATCTCTTCTCTTCAGTTAATACTAATCGCGTTAAGATGATTTCTTCGACACAAAGTAGAGAAGAAGTTAAATCATAAATATTATATACTATAATATAAGCTGTAATTTAGGTTCGATTGTTAATTAATTTTTAATTTCTTATTTTCATTTTTGCGTCTTCCCAATCATGAAAATAATACAAACTGGATTTGATTGGTTTGAGTCATGTAGGAAATAAACAGCGAATGATACGGTAGAAAAGAAATTAACATAGTTTACGTAAATGCAACTGAATTCATCTGTATGCTGTGTAATATTGTGTATGAGTTTAGACAAGTAGTGCCAATCAACCTTGCATACCACATATAGTATCATAATTGTAAATATAATGAAATTCGTAAGTCTCTCCGTAAAGGGTTCAATATTGGGCATGTATTTAGACAAGTAACACTAATAAACATTGCATACCACATATAGGATCATAATTTTAAATGTAATGAAATTACTAAAAGTCTGTCCGTAAAGTGTTCAATATTGGGTATGAATTTAGACAAGTAACTGAATAAATCTTGAATGTAAGATTTATACAAAAGAACAATTCTTAACGGAACCATGAAAGTTTCTTTCCTTTAATAATTATTCATCTGTTATTTTTCATGGAATTTCCCATTTCGTTGAAGGTAAACGATTCCACTTGATACGATGCAGGCAATGAATAAAGTACCGGTGGTGAAGTAAAAGGCAGAATCGTAAGACTGTGTAGCATCCAACAAAGAACCTGCAAAGATAAAAAATTATCAGGGAAAATATCACTCCATTAACATCTGTAGACAAATACTTTCAAATTCTCAATATTTCTTCCTTAATTTTATTTCAACTCAATTTTAATTAGGAATTTTTGAGTTCAGGAAAACAGAAGATAGCGACTGACCTTGCATTTAAAAATTAGAAGCTTGTCGGTAGCAAGGAACCGGAAAAGATTTTACACAAGGTAGAAGTACGAGAAAAGAAACTATTGGAATAGAACTTACGGTCACATCTTTCTTGTTCAACAATAAAACGATGAGACCTAGTCGCCAATCTAGTAGTACGTTCAAATTTATGCAGTCGATGGACAAAGAAATAAAGCTAATCAGAACAGTTGCCATGATAATATTTATCGAAAAGACAAAAGGAAGTCATGTAACGACGGTGAGAAAGTGACTGATATCAAGATGCCAGATCAGGACCGATTACATTACAGACTCTTCTTTGGATTTTGTCAAGAATCTCGAGATATATAACCGTTGTACCAGACCAGATATAGTAGCAATATTCAATGCATGGACGAATAGTAGATATATCAATATGCAAGATGGATTTGGTGAACCATCTTTCCTAGCAGCAGACATAGCAATTCATTCAATATAATCCCTCAACTTAATGTCAGTGGAAAAAATGAGACATAGAAAATGGAATGACGTTCTCTCCTGAAGGTTAGCATCAGTCATGTTGATGTAGGGAAGATGGTTCTGTATAAAAGACAGCAGCTTTGTTTCGGAGGCATTCAAATTTACAAGCCATTTCTTGCCAGAGATAACAACTGATTTGATGCCATTTTCGAGATCAGCTGCCAGTTTGACTTTATAGGATTATCAAGGCTGAAGTAAATAGTTTATGTCTTCAGCATAAATACCCAGTTGGGAACTGATGACATTAGGAAGGCCATTGATTAAAATAAGAAACAACGTAGGTCGAAGGATAGAAGGCCCGGGGGACGCCCTCATTAATTAATGTTCCATAATTTTCTCAGGGCATTAGGCTTTTAAAAGCCATTAGAAAATGTTTATGATTTGATAGAATTCTCCGTTCGGGCTCGTTGATTCTCGAGTCTCCATCACTAATATTTAATTTAATTATGTCTAACCGAAATTTATGCTTGTGTTGAGTAGATTATATTTCCAAATAAAAATTAGACCCCGGGATATTTTGCTTGAAATCAATGCACAAACACTGTTTCATGTATTGATTTTTCCCTTGGTCATAGCATTCTTGATATCAAAAGCTATTCGAGCAGCAATATTTTTCTCAGTCCTAATCTAATGCTGTAGTATGTTAATTAGTAAAAGAGCCTAAAGTCTATTCTGCGATTCAAATGTTGTTCCTATTCTTCTGATGTGAAACTGGAGCCGCCTTCTCAACAATTATCATGCTTGCGCCTTCTTTCATATCGGTCAATAATCACATGAATATTTGAAATAAGATGGAAATGTTATACGTAAAATGTTTGAATAAGGATTATCTTATTAACGACGCCCAGTTCATATTCTGGGATGTATGTTTATGAATTTCCGTCTGATTATCTAAGATGAGAAATTATTGAAATACACTGATTTATTCGAGTTGTTATCCTCATCTTGTTTGTTATAAACAACATATCAGCCATTGTACTCTCTATATGTCTGTTCTAATCCTGCGAATTATGAAATGAATCAACCCCTCTTCTCAACGAATACCATGCTTGCGTCTTGTTTCATACGGGTCAATTGTCACTTGAATATTGGACTAAGTTGGGCCCGATTTAAACCCAATGACTTCATTATTACACTGTAGGCTTCAGATCTAGAAATAACTTAAATCTTATGTGTAAAATGTTTCAATGAGAAATATCTTATTACCAGTGCCAACTTCATATTCTGTGATGTATTTTCAGACATTTTTCGCTGTAAGACTTAGGAGAAAGTAAATGTTTCAATGTTTATTGATTACAATATATATATATATATATATATATATATATATATATATAAGCTAACGTATTTAAAAAAATTAAAAACCTATCATATATATATATATATATATATATATATATATATATATATATATATATATAATAGGTTTTAATTTTTTTTAAATACGTTAGCTTATGTCTCAGTTTTTGTCTAGAAAATTATGTGCATCGCAAAAACGAAATAGGTTGAAAAATTATGAAAGGACGCTTACCTGCCATTTTCGCACTGATAATGTAAGACAGACCAACCGATAGGCACAAGGGAGAATATCCTTTGGTCAGGTTTCTCCCTCCCAAGATGGAAGCTACAAGCACCATTCGAAGGGTTAAGGCGACTCCTGCAAATCAGGAAGCATTATTTTTATCTGAATATTTTAGATGAGAAAGAATTGAAATACGCTGATTTAATCGAACTGATATTCCCATAATAGATACGAACATAAAGAACAAAGAAAAATGTGAATCCGGTCAGCAATAATGCCGATTGATTGCATTGAGGGACAATGACGAGTTGGTAGAAAGAACATACAAACGGGGTAATCTTGAGTTCAATCCTTCACTCTGGTTAACGATAGAAGTGACATCGCAAATGAATATCAACTAAGAATTAACTATAATGTGATACAATGTCTCGCATGAATAGAGGAATGAGAACATTCGAAGCGAATGGATCGAATGAAAGGTTTTATCCTTAATTCCGAACTTAAAAACAATACATTACTTCACTCTGGTTCATGAAAACAAGTAAAAGCGACATCATAAAGAAATATCAACTAAGAATATATTTATGTGAGACATTGTATCGCATGACAGAGGACTGGGAACATTCTAAGAGAAAGGATTGAATAAAGTCTATAGTTATTAGATCCTAGCATACAAACAGTACAATAATTCACGGTGATTCCTGGAAAAGGGTAGAAGCGACATCGCTAATAATTATTAACAAAGAATTAACTAATTTGAGACATTGCATCGCACGGACAGTGGAATGAAAACTTTCGAAGCGAATCAATTGAACAAAGTATCTGAATCTAACAAATGATTGTCACATACAACAAACAACTGAAAAAGCTGGAGACTACAACCATAAAAAAGGTTTGACTAAAAACTTCAAGAACAAGAAAATAGATCTTAACAAATTTGCGTATTAAACATGTTTTGTTCTTTTTACAAATTTGAATATTTTCCCGTCTACAAAATAAAAGAAACAGATAAAAATTAGGATTTCTTAAATAACACAAGAATAATAATGTTTCTGTTTGGCCAATCAATATCTCTTGTGTAGCATATTATTTTATTTGGACATGCGCATTCCTTCCAAATCACATCACATCCGGTATCTTGACTAGTTTTGATATTATCTGCGCTGTGAATTATATGATTTCGATCATGTGTGTGTTCAGATAAACGGAATTGTCTTATTTTCCTGTATTCCTTTTTGCCAATTATCATCATAACGGCAAGTGTGGACATTAATCACGAAAGGAATGAGAGCTTTTAGGTTCCAAAAAGGTGGAAACACCGGATGTGACATTTCTAATAAGAGACACGCATGCTTCAATCGAAAAATTATTAACTTATAAAAGAGTCAACTAAAGAAGAACTAATGATAACGTGGCCGAAACCTCGAAAGCAACCATTGATAAAATAATTTTCTTCAAAAAAAGTAGAACATCTTTTTCATACAAATATAATGAAGTCAATGGCTTTACTTCGAAATACTCACCGTAGAAAATGGCGAAAAGAGACACACACAAGATGAACAATGAGAAAGAGTTGCAGAATGTAAAGGCTAAGGTTGTGGCCGACATGCCAAACAATGAAGGCATCAGAAGGTAGCTTACAGGGATGTGAAATACGTCAGCAAGAATTCCAACAACAATTTGGCTAGGTCCAATAATTGCGCCGTAGATGGACATTATCAAGGCTCCTTGTTCACGGGTGAGTCCAGCATTCACAACTTTTGCCGGAAGATAGATCAAAACATTATCGCAGGCTGTGAAAAATATTACAAATGATAGAAAATTCAAGAAGGTATAGGGAATTCATAAAAACAGGTTGAAACATATTTATACAATTTTCTTGGTATATATTTTACCATTCGTATATACTGTAAGCGATTCAGAAGAATATACAACGTTTGGCAACAAATTAAAGCTCAAAGAAGATTTATATATTTTCGAAGGGTATTTTCAATTTTCGAATATTTTGAGACAGCACACATTCTTTTCACGGGCACAATTATATATGAATCTGAATAATAAACTTACGTTTCAGGATTTTCCTCGATTCTGTAATAGAGTTTTAAATTCATATAAAAAAATAAAAATAATATTTATCAAATAATTCACGGAATTCTGTATTTGAAAATGTAAAATGAATAAATATGATGAAAGTGGAACTTTTTATTCAATAGCGACACCATAAGAACTACGAAACAAAAAGCGAGCTAATATTAAATTCGACCAATGAAATGAGTTAACGTCGTACAACGGATATAATAAAATGCTCTCTCTAGACATAAAAGGAAAGAATCAACTAAAATTTGGCTAAAATGATCATCTACCCTTACATGTTTCATGTAAAACGTTATGGAATCGTTTATGTTATGGGAATTGAATAGACAGCATTTAACGAAAGAAATACACACGATAGACAACGAATAGAGGATATTTAACAGACTATTACTGAACTGTTGAAGGAAACACCAAGCAGGAAAGCAGCTGTTTGAGTGGAACATCCTCCTTACAATTTGAATACGTGAGGAATAAGGGTGGTTGGACTCCGTTGACGAAGCATTGTGAATTTGAGGTGTAAATTTCTGGAGTAGTGGAGCTAAAGTATATGAGTCCCATTTCAGGTATCGAGTGAACGTGAGACCCCAATAGTCGTTCAAAACACGGGTCCTCATTGAAAGTACAACCATTTACCGTATCTGAAGAAAACCCAGTGTTGGAATGATGATGATTAAATTAAATTAGCTTTGGTTCTCCAGGCATTGAATGCTACAAGTCCGTTTTTTGGCTCATTAAAGCCGTTAGAGCTTGTTCAGATTATAGATCAAATAAAAGGCTCCAAATATCTTCCGATGATAATACAAAGCAGAAATAATGTTAAAAGAGTTTTGAGAGACGCCATTATTGGCCTCATGGGCTTCCAAAGACTACCCGTTCACAACGCGCTTCATGGAACGAACTGAGAAAAAAAAGACTTGATAATTAGGTCAACTTCCGGAGATGGACAGTTTGTGTTGCAATCGCTGATACTATTCATTGTCAAAAAACTTTTATATATCTAAGGCAATTTCTCTCGTCTTGAAAATATCAAACTCTAGAGATTTTGAGTTTAACAACATTTATGAGATCAGCAGTGGATCTAGAGGTGCAAAACCCATGCCGCTCAAGAGTTTCTTTCTGGTAAGATGAGCGACTACTTCCTTGTCCATAACAGACAAAGAGTTTGATAATGACATTAACGCTAAAGGTATTGATGCGGCAGTAGTGTGACGGAATGAAGGCTCAACACCTGACAATGTCCATAGATTTAGGAAATATTTTCTTTCAAGCAGCTGGTAACAAACCTGAACAAGATTGGAGGTAATTCTGGGCCAAAATTCTTCATTGAATCATCAGGGATTTTACTCGGAGCAATGTCTGAATTGTATTTCAGAAAGAAAAATAACTCTTTTTAAATGGCATATATTAATAAAAATGAAATTTGTTAATTTATTATTTATTAATATATTTTTGTAACTTACATGCCCAAAAAAAGTAAACGGTTAGAAGCAACTGCATGCCTGTATTCTTCATAACATCAAGATCAAATATAATTTTGTGGAGATAAGTGCATTTGCTTGAAAATCTGTTTGTCATATTGGCTGGAAGATCGTTGGCAGAATGACCTGGATTATCAGAGTTGTCCAAATTGTTGGCCTGAAAAGCAATTTGATTGTATTTTTAAGAAATGTTTCTAAACTTGCAGAATACCACTTGAGTAAGAATAGAGAAAACTAAGCTGTCGTCGAAATTATCTGATCATTCTAAAATTTCTGCATAATCTTTTTGAGCAAGACATCTATTTTCGAAAGTTTCTTTTAGATTTTGCTAAATACTGTTTATATCAATAATAATAATAATAAGAAGAAGAAGAATTCCGCAAAATACTATTTTTCAGTAGTATAAAAATATGTCGGCTCTTTTCCACTCATTAGGAATGTGGAACATTTTGAAGGGCCATTTTCTGAAAATCCTGGTTTATCAAGTTAACTTATTATTGAACATTTCATCCAAAATATTTTACGCATAAATGATATACAAAGTTACGGGTCTGTCATGAATGAGATTAAACCAATTTTTAAATATTCCTTTTTCAATTTTTCCTTTTTAAGGAAACGGTCCTTCTTCATTCAGATATTTTTCTAGAAAATCCTGATCTGGTCCTGTTTGTCTTGGAAACGTAAACAAAACAAATTCAAAGAATTAATAGATTTATTTTTAATTAGATATTTTAATACTTCAAAAAGGTTGATATAGTGGATACTCGTACTTGAAACAGACCCCCATCTTCTTTATTGAGATTTTCCGAGTACGCAGCCCATAGACGTAAAGTAATAATAAAAACGAGTTGCTGATTCCAATTACAAGTATCTACTTTTATAACTTTTGAAGTAATATATATATATATATATATATATATATATATATTCTATCACTGTATGTTAATTATTGCTTCATAATTGGGAATTTGTAATGATATTTAGAGACTTCTGATTAGTCAAGTGCATCTCTAATTGTATGAATGCTGCACAATCTCCTCAAAGACGAAGAAGGGACTTGAAGTAACAGAAATGTGGTTCGACAGAAATATTCTGAGCATATATTGGGCCGAACATGTGAGCAACGACGAGGTTTTTGGAGAGAATGGAAACCAAAAGGAAACGTATACTTAAAATCAGGAAGAGGCAGTTGAATTTTTGGGGACACATAATGAAGAAGGAGAGTTTTGAAAATCTGATACTCACAAGAAAGATTGAGAGAAAGATGGACAGAGGAAAGCAGCGCGTATCATACTTGATGAGCTTAAGCTTATTAAGTATTAATTTATTAATGGAAATCATACCTCCGACATTCTGATGATCTAAGTGATAATGCCAGATATAGCTCCTAAGCATGGCGGCCATATTGATATTTACAAAAGCGTTAAGATTCTCTTTTTCCGCCGACATTTCTATAAAATGTCTCGGAATGAAGAGTATATAAAAAAAAAAAAAAAAACATTGACATTTACGTTTTTCCTTTCTTCATATCCAATCGGCTTTACGTCTGGATCGAACCCTGATTCCGGTTTTAATAGAAACTCATTCAGAGATTTCAATTTGATTTCTGAAACGAGACGCTTTCTATAAAACATACAAATTACAGTTTTAACAGAGCAAATTAAGGAGAATATTAAGAGACAGCAATATCTGGTTAGAAAAAAAGAAAAGAGTATTGAAATGATATCTGAAGAAGAGACTAAAAGGAACAGAAATGGGCTTCGACAGAAAGTAATTGTTTAAGGTCTCCAGCCAATAATTCATTAGATTTTTTATAAACTACCTCGGTCAGAAATGAATGAAAAATAAACGGAGGAAAAATACAATGACATTTACGTTTGTCCCTTCTTTATATTCAATCACCTACGGTTTTAAATTTGTCTGTCGGGTTCAGGTATTGAAGAGTGGTCGATAGCAAGAACCGGAAGTTGTTTTAAGAACTTTTTAAATAGCTTTTTAGGTGAAGATATTGTTCCCGTTGAGCGAAGATTTAAAAAAAATATGAGAGTGAGAGTTTAAGATTTGTTAAATCCGAAATTTTTTAACGCTTGCGTTACAATGGAGGCGTTTTCATCTTTGGATATTTGTAAAAAAAAAAAAAAAAAAGAATTTGTATGGATTGAAATGCGAGGTGAAATCAGGTTCTGCTGCAGATTTTGCAAAGCAAACATGAAGCAGCGAAGAAGACCTGAAATTGAACTAAGATAAGCTCTTGAAGAATCTCACAAGATTACGACGGCTTATTCTGACCATACCTGTCAGGTCAGCTTGCTTTAAATGAACGTTTTCTTTATTAAAGCGAGAAAATAATTATATTATGTATTCTCAAAGTGAAAAGATGTTGACGAATTTAGTCTTCATTTCCATGAATAAAGACCTTTTAAAAAAGATGGAGCTAGAGCGTGGTGCTGATACGTTTTATAGCAAAATGATAGAAGACTTTACCTAAAGAAATTTCCTAAAAAATTTAATCATCTCATTCTTTGTGGGGTCTATAATTTTCTCAGATTTATCTTATGATCTCTCGCGGTAATGTAATCATGACAGACTCGTCGCTAGGGTATTAATCATCACAGGGGGCATCAAGTCAATACTTCTCAATAAAGTATCTATCTATCTATCTATCTATCTATCTATCTATCTATCTATCTATATATATATATATATATATATATATATATATATATATATATATATACGTGTGTTGTGTGTACTATTTTTTGAAATGAATATAGGGAGAGATAAAAACATATTAAGTGACGGGAGAAAATGAAAGCGAGGCAAATATATAAAATAGTGGTATATAAGATAGATAGATAGATAGATAGATAGATAGAAAGAAAGAAAGAAAGAAAGAAAGAAAGAAAGAAAGAATGAAAATGATTTGCCCTTGTTTTACGCTATAAAAGCACGAGTTCTCTCCCCTTTATCAATCCCACCAACTCAATGAACTTTGTATTCAAAAGATCATCACTACTTACACAACAAAAATTTCACTGAAGATTATATTCTTGAAAATGTACTGACCTTCCATCTCCTTGTTCTTCATGTTGACAGTCTTAAGCGGCCGACACAAACCGCCATACGCAACAAAGTTTAAAAACAATCCACTTATTAATAAAAATGTCCCTCTCATACCATAAAAGGAAATGCTCCGTTCTAAGAAATAATTAAGAACAACTGCACCAATTCCAGTTCCACTTTGGGAGATTCCCACAGCCAAAGTCCGTTTCTTCTTAAAATAAGATCCAACGATGGTGTTGCAGGAAAAATATGACATGCCAGCAAAAATCCCTAAAAGAAGAATCGAGAAGCGGCGAAATTAATAAGCGAGAAAGCGGGCGGCTCATTACAAAGGAATTCTGGTTGTGAAAATGACCTTAAAATTCAGACATGTTAAAATTGCATAAAAATACAGCAAACTAGGGCGAGAAGAGCAAGGATAATATATTTCTGTAAATAACAACAATAAATTATATATATATATATATATATATATATATATATATATATATATATATATATATACCAAGTATAGTATTGGTGTATACGGAACAAATTCAATAACCAATAATATTATTCTTAAAATAGTGCTCACTACAGAATAGAGCAAATATAATTATTTATTAGAAAATTATAACATAAATATGTTGTAACATATTTATGTTATAATTTTCGAATAAATAATTATATATATATATATATATATATATATATATATGAAATTGGTGAGTTCATCGTAATATTTCTTTGCAGTTACTATTCCATCTACTGCAAGAAGCAAGGGGCTTCTCAGAGGGAATTATCCTGTACAATGACACCAAACCGACTACAACACATTAGATGCAAACAGACTTTAGACAAGAGTTCAGCTCATTCATATGTTTATTTCTTCATCCTTGTCCGTCGAAGGTTATCATAAATGATTCATTTTTCAGTTCTGGATTATTTTAATACCTTTCGTAAATAAATCCAGCTTCCTTAGCAGATCAAACTTTTGCTTGTCAAACACATGACGAGCAATCATACAAAACAAACACCGTTATTAAAATATACATGAATACTGAGGTAAGTGCTGGTGTATTGAGAAGTATCACTTTCATTCTGTCCACGTCGAATCTTTAATTGATACGGCGTAATAATGAGAGAAGAATAAGAATTTACTTTTATATTATAAACAAAATCCATTCTTACCTGAGAGAATTCCATACGTCGCATAAAGAACTTCAACTTGATCAACAAAAAAACTTCCAATTGTTGCCAGAGCAGAAAAGAATCCTCCGCAAATGATAACTTGGCGATGGCTTGCATTAAACATCATTAGAAGCAACACAAATGGACCTGGTAAAAGGGAAATGTTGAAGTCAAGAACAAAACAGAACAAGTCTTTTATAAATTCATCAATATGGAAACTTACCAACGCATACCATGGCTCCGCTGAAAATAGAACCGACCATTGCTGTTTTCGAAATACTGTCATCATAAATGGCAGCCAGTCCAAGGGCGAGAATACCATTTGAAGAAAGCAATCCGAAAATGGTAAAATTCATCATGAATCCGGCAAAGCACACAACCCAACCCCAACCTCCATCCGGAATGTGTAGAGAGTTTCCAACATCAAGCTCTTTTTCTGGTTCCAATTCGTTTGTTTGTCTTTTAAAGATACTTGGGTCTGTCTGCTCCATTCTGAAAAAGAATCCTCAGATTTAAAGTTAAGTATTATGGATGCAAATTTATCAAAATTCTAAAACTAATGAAATCTTCAAATCATCAAAAGAAAATTTAAGAGAATTTAATGGTCGTTCAGATACCTATATTTCTCAAATGAGTTTTCTCTCTCTCTCTCTCTCTCTCTCACACACACACACACACACACACACACACACACACACACACACACACATCAGAGTCGCGTTCGTTGTTCACCTTTACGACGTCGTTTGAATCATAGAGATGCAGAAATATATTTCAATGAGCACACAAGCTATTCATTCCAAAACAGGCATCTTATCCACTCACACATATAAGCTCTAACACCGACTGATAGAAATTTCTTTTCTATTAAGATCTATTTCAATTTATATCCTCTTCAATGAGGCCCAGCTTGCATATTTTGTTTAAAAGAACCAAGTAAACTTCATTTAAATCTCAAATTTGTCTTTTGTTCACACATTGTTTCTATTAAATTTCAAGTTTTGTTTTAACGAAATTTTGAAAAAGCTTCTATCGTGTCCGGAAATTAATTCGAAATGTTGGCAAACTTAAGCGCGTCGAGAATAAAGTTCATCATCTCTTTTTTCTATTCTCTGTTAAATCAACAGATATTTAAATTGCTGTACTTGTTTGATTTTAATATCTTCAATTTGTAATTTAGATGTTGAGTTTTTCCTTTTGTTAACAATCATTCTTGCAATTCAGTCTTCTTGCACTTGTTGTATAATCCTTTCTTCTCACTTTCTTTTACTACATTTTGCCGGAGTTCTTGTAGTTACCTTTCTGTATCTGCTATCATCTGCATATCTTAAGTTGTTAAGATTGTGGCTGCCAATTATTAATCCTGAGAGGACTTTTAATTCTCTCAGAATCACCACATTGCATAAGTCTGGTGAGAAGACACATCCTTGTCTTACAATCGTTTCTATTTTTGCATATTTACTGAATTCATTTTCTATCCATATGCAGGCGGATTGTTGGCATTAAAATTTCTGGATTATTTTCATATCCTTCGCAAATATACCAAGTTTACCTAGCAGTTGCAACAATTCTTTGTGGCGTGTCCTATTTCTCACGGCTTTTTTCGCTATTTTCATGGAAAAGGGTTCAGACTAACTACATACCTTATCTACATAAGTTATAACCTTCACGTCTAAGATTAACCATGCCGCCCATATTGTAGCGAACAACCTTCATCTCTTTTGTATTCCATTTTTGAAATGTAAGTTCCACTCGAGCAGCGTCTTCCCACGAACCAATGCTCTGAGTAACCGACGCCCTGGTCACTAGAATATTATCCTGTTCATATCTAGTATTAACCGTTATCTTTCCCACATATCCACCAAAAGTCTGCGTCTTACTCTGTAACTCTCTACCTTGAGTGGCACCCGAGTCTTGTACAGAGTGAAGATCAATGTAAAAAAAAATTCCAATTTATATAATTCATATTGCAATTATGTCCAACGGATAATAACCCTGGAATAGCCAATTGCTATTATTTCCCCAGGAAATATTTTTTTTTATTTGTATAAGAAAAGTGTAAAATAAATACTTTCGTGTGATGCATCCATTCCCTTAGGAAGTCAATAGATTATATGTTTAAGTTTCTTTGATGCGACTC